>JBBPDA010000039.1:0-21591 GCA_037974385.1 Arnoldichthys spilopterus | reverse complement strand
AAATCCTGATTTATATACCTTCCGTGCGTCATTTCCTTAACCGTCTAGACGTCACGTGACTGGTGCATGTGACAATGTGAAGCATTTGTTAAGTACTACAGTGTGAATACTGGCAGTAAACGGACCTACCCCAGCATGCTCCTCTCTGTAAGCAGGGCAGCTATTT
Source organism: Arnoldichthys spilopterus (assembly GCA_037974385.1). Lineage (NCBI taxonomy): Eukaryota > Metazoa > Chordata > Actinopteri > Characiformes > Lepidarchidae > Arnoldichthys > Arnoldichthys spilopterus. The sequence continues at coordinate 21,425 of JBBPDA010000039.1, read as the reverse complement.
CTTTAAAGGAATCGGAAGGCATGCAGTATTGTCTCAGATCTTCTAACCGCAGCTTCAGAGCCTCTCTGTCCATGTGAGACAGCGCATCCCTGTCCAGGAAAAGCAGCAGAGGACCCAGCAGGTCCATGGAGGCCCCAGAGAGACGGTCCTCAGAAATACCCTAGGAGTGAGGTTGGAAAATATTTCAGCTGAGACGAAATGAAAGAATGGCTCACAAAGATGAGAATTAGTGCACTTGGTAACATTACTGTCAGATGAAACAATTTGTAAGCATATTGATTCAATTCCCTTCAACCTAGATAAAGAACAGAGCGGCCTCGGCTGCTCCCTCGTGCATACAGTAATATAATTTTGACAAAAACACATATGGAAAGCCCCTCGGCATCGATTGTAATGAATTTTATATCATTTTATTGATTGCTGGAAAGAGATTCTAAACAATGCCTAAATTCCCCCAGTGCAGCAGAATGTTCCAAAAGCTATTTCTCTTACAAGAACATCAATAGCTTTCTCAGCCAAGGCCATCTGCTTGTGTCGCGGAAGCTGCAGGAAATCAATAAAGCGCCGTCGAATGTGGTTGAGGATGGCCATGAGTGAGGTGTTGGACAGGCGCTCAATCATCATCAGTCTGTGAGACAACACATGACAGTGAGGCAGAGGGAACCTGGGGCTAGTGCTTCAGAGCAAGGAAAGACTGGTCTTACGGTAGTCCTGCGGTAAATGAAGGGCTGAAGCCGTTCAGATCCATATTGGGCCTTTTCCGAAGCTCCTCCACCACGCACTTCCTCTGTTGAAGCATAACTGGTTGGTTATTGCCCATTTGTTTTTTTTTACACGCGCAAAATGTATTGACACAGTGTTTCCCTCAGGCCTCCATTTGCAGAATGGTGTTTGCGTAGCCATTCGTTTTAATAATTAATTAGGCCGAAATCTCTCCTAAAACGACTGCCATATGGCTGGTAAACGGCTATTAAAGGAACTATATTACGACACAATGGTGCTGCCGCGTTCACGCGTCATTTGTTACTCACTGGCAAGCCGGAACGCGAAACCTTCAGTGGTGTCATTTGTAACAAATGCTATTTGCATTGGCAGCACAGTAGACTTTGCCTTGGCATAGCAATTGGAAAACAGTAGAGCCGACTTATTTCGAATTGCTGGGATTGTCTGAAGCATGTCTCACACATACTCACCAGAGCTGGCCTCAGTCCTCCTGGCAATTCTGTGATAAACTGCAGCAATTCAGAAAAGTCTGATTCATTGGCCCAAAGCCGTAGCCTATTACAGCTCACGCCACTCGCAATGCGGCCCAAATGTCTGGAAGGGAAAGCGACAAATAGTACAGGTCCCCAGCAGGCCTAACAGTAAGCCATCGAATATCAGGATTATTTGGTGCTCTGTAACAGGTTCAACAGGGACAAATGGATAAAGGTATTAGCTGAAATGTACTTTATATGAGGATAATTCCAGCGATTTTTCGTAAACAAATGGTTAGGATGTAAACAAAGTCAGTCAGACTGGTCTGGCGTGGAATGCTCTGGTTTAGAGAAATGTACAGAGTCAGAATTGTTCGTCGTCTGATAGGAACCCGACGTCCAAAGTGCCTGTTTTTGCACTTAACTTATGATGACCAGTGATACAGTGATACGAACTGTGAATTTCATGCTGCTACTCATGTCCAATTCACCACTGACAACTGTATGTCACATGTAACAGTGCTGTCCACGTGGCATGTTTGGTCATAAATATCATCCAATGTGTCTCTGAGTGTTGTGATGGTTAATATTACTGATATATTGCCTGAGTTAATGAGTGACTATTTGTCATTGTGAACACACCACAGCACAGCACACAGTACACCACAATGTTATGTGACCTCTGCATTTAACCCATCTGTGTCGGAGCACCCGGGCAGAAGTTCTTGGGGATGGTACCTTGCTTACAGGTATCTCAGTGGTACTTTTACCGGTCTGGGATTTGAACCAGCGACCTTCAGGTCACAGGGGCAACAACGTAACGCTTACACCACCATGTGATGTTGTGATGCATCTCAAATGAGTCCACGTTCCAAAAATCATACTGAATATATACACACACACACAGACACAGATCCTTACGCTTGTCCATTTTTCCTGATTTGACACACAGATTCACTGGTCGGGTTTGGATCAAAAATTAAACTGGAGTCTTAGACATGATTCCTATCACCTCCACTGTGAAGAAATCTGCGTCAGCAAAACCGTTTCCCATCAAACCAATCTGACTGTCAAAACCTTAACCATCAATCTGTGCAGAACTTTCAGAAAAATCTGCATAATTTCCGCAAAATCACAATAAAACCTCGCATCACTTACGGTATTGTGTCTCTGGTGACGTTTTCCGTCTGCTGAATCATTTTGAAAAGCAGCTGAGCCTGTTGAATGACAAACTTGAGAGGTTGGACGGCAATCAAGACTGAATGCGATATGGCGTTGGCTGAGACAAAATCGCTCTAATGCGCCATTACTTATTCATATCCCCTTGTGGATTCCATTGTAGTACAGTGAGACCAATTTGCTTGAAGGCAGCTGAGGGGCACTGCGTATTAATTTACTGAAAGGCTCATCTGTAGCATAAACAATGAACTGCCGTGAATGAGCGTGACATCAGCTTCATCTGTGTATGCCTTGTGTTAGCACTGTAACCAAATTTATGAAACTTTTCGCCATAAGCTGGTGAGGTGCAGGGAATAAAAACAATATTACCTGCTGATGGGACCAGGGCATGTTCTTGTATAGAGGAATGTGACGAATGATGGTGTTTCCGTCCAGTTCTGTCACCAGTTGTTTCAGGGAAATCGCAGGCAGAAGGCAGTGCAGGTACAGTGTGATGTTTGCTGATGTAATCTCCAGAGCCTTTAGATCAACACACATGACTAATTAGCCAATGGATCGACACAACTGCCCTCACACTTCAGAAAATGAGCAGAAGACATGGCCCATAGTGCCAGAGGGGCGGAGTCGGCTCAGAAGATGTGTATGATGGGGAGGCTGGACAAGCTGGTCAGACAAGCTTGCTCTGTGGTCAGTATGGAGCTAGACCCTTCAGTAACACTTGTAGAGAGAATGACACTGTCTATCATGGATAATGACTCTCACCCACTGTGCAACAAAGCAGAGGAGCTTGTTCAGTGGCAGGTTACTGTAACAGAGGTGTTCAACGGACAGACTTAAGAAATCCTTTGTCCCCAGAGGCTCTTCAGCTTTGGTGGACAAAGCAGAGTTAAGTACCATCACTGATGCTCTGCTCTTTGTTTTCGCTTTGCTTTGCTACTTTTTTATGCGTTTCAATTTGTATTATGTGTTATTCATTTTTGTTATTTCTCTATCTATCTATCTATCTATCTATCTATCTATCTATCTATCTATCTATCTATCTATCTATCTATCTATCTATCTATCCAGTAAACATGGTAGGTGTGATGTATTGTTAGCATTGGTAAGGGATGTGCAATATATTTTTTATAAATAAAAGACAACCTCTTAATATATTTTACTTGCATTTTAGGGGTGATCATGTAATTACTGTATTCATGTACAATTGAATTATAAGTTGATAATTACAACCAGTAATTTAGCATCATATGTTTACTTGACGTATGTACAACAACTAGCGAGTGGGCATTTCCATTCAAATATTTTTCATAGGCAAATTAGATAACCTAGTGGATAACACACTCTGTTCTACGCTAATTCAGAAATGTCATAGCTCTGCCAATATATCTCTGGCAAAAAAAATATGTGAATTTAGAGTCTTACACTCCATACACTACAGTATGCACTTCTAAATCGCAAAAAAGTCAAATTATCAGTTATACATTTTTAGTTTTTAGAGATTAAATTGAAATAATTCAAATAAATAATTTCAAAAACATATATATAATCATAATCATGTACTGGAGTTAGGGAGTGTAAGACTCTAAATTTAAACACATTATTTTTTGCCAAGGATATTTCTGACTCAGCAAAGAACAGAGTGTGTTATCCACTATGCTTTCTACTTAAAAAAATAATATGAACTCTAAATTAAGAGGTTGTAAAAGAGTCAAGCTGTTAATTATGTACTGCCAGTGCAACTTTGACAAAGCTTGTTGGTTTGTGTGGGGTATTTTTGTGAGGTTGTCAGTGTTGTGATGTCCGTTTATTGTGCAGTGGTGTATTTCAACTCCTTATTAATATCTTTAATTCCGAAAACCTAATTCAGAGGATCGTGAAGAAATGTATTTATAGCAAAACACATTGCCGTTGGAACATTTTTGTGTAACATAATGTGTGGTAACAGCACTTTTCAGAAATGCCATCCATTGTTCCTACCAGGAAGGAGGAAACCAGGTTTAGGTTTGAGTTCCTATTATAGGCATTAGACCTGCTACCGAATGACGCATGACTTCCGAACTCTAGACTTAGACAGGACTGCCATGTAAAGCCACAATGGGACAGAAGTTCTGTTCACAGCACCTGGGAATTGTGACCATCACACTAAATTTTAGCTATTATTCCCCCTTCACGATTACAGTGAATTTCAGCTCATTCCTGTGATCACTAGACTGTTGGGCTTTGAACCTAAACACATATTGTTCTAATCTGCAAGAAACACCTGATGACAAGGGTTGAATTAATGATGCAAAACTTACAGAAACTCTAACTCAACTCACTTGTTGTTCCACTGACTTCAACCATCTTTCACTTGATACAAAATCTTAGCTTCTTACCAAACCATCCACTACTATTAATTATAATAAATACCATAATTAATGTATCTGCCTCTACAAGGTGTCAGTTATGGTTGTCAGGCCAGAAATTCCATATTGCTGCGTCCTTAGTTTTGCTACCTGTTGTATTGCGCTGTTGACCATTGCACGATGGGCAGGCTGCAGGTCTGTCAGTACAGAGCTCCAGCACTGACAATCAGACGCTCCCATCATGTCAGGTACACTCAGGTTTCTCAAGAAGGCAGGAGACACACCTGGTAATAATGGCCTCAGCCTACATAATGTGCTGGCACTGATCTAAACAGAAAAGCAGAATGAATACAGAGGTGTTCTGGCCTCCAATGGACCATTCAGTTCAGTGTAGATCCTGTGACACCACTTACATTTGTTTCCTGAGCTATTTTGCTGAGAATCTGGAAGGCCTGTAAGGTAATAATGATGTCAGGCATTACATCAAAGATAGAATTCAATTTCATGTGCATTGATGACCCTCTGTACTTACCTGTGCGGGTGGGAAGGCGGGCATGCCAGGCAGTGAGAAGAGTTCCAACAATTTAGAGGAGGACAGAGACTGCAAGAATGAGGCGCCCATCTGGGGTAACACCCCATGCAGAGAAGCCAGTGCCGAGGAAGACAACACACTGGTATTTAGAGATTTCAGGGCAAGGCCCAGCCAATGGGAAAGCTGTGAACAAGAGAAACTGTGTGTTAGGCATGTCCACTGCTGCAGGATCAGTACTGTTAAAGGGCCTGTACGAGGGAAAATGTTCTTTTCCTCACTTTTTTGATGTACTTTAATGTAATATGTAAACAATTTTAATATAAATACCATTTATGTCCCAGTCCATACAATCCACATGGAAATTAAACAGCCAACACATCTTATTTTAAATACAATGTTCTGTTTGTCAACTGACAGCATTTCAACCCACCCATGATCGTAAATTCACAACCTCGTTTCTAGAATCAAAAAAACTGAACGCAAAGATTTGCTAATCATGTCACCTCGCGTTTTTAATGAAAATAGAACAAAGAGAACATATCAAATGTTGAAACTGAGAAAACTTATACACTTATTTAGAATTCGGCTCCAACAATATGTTTTTAAATAGTTAGAACGGAGGCAACAAAGTCTGTAAAACTTGTGTTATGCTAAAAAAAACCACCTGGTGAAACATCTCAGATCTAATTAGATTAACTGTCAACAGGTCAATAACATGAGTGGATATAAAAAGAGCATCCCAGAAAGGAAGAATCTGTCAGAAGATGGGGAGGGATTCAGCACACTGTGAAAGAAAAAGTTTAAGATTAACGTTGTGTTAAGAAGTCGTAAATTTCTTCATCTACGGTACATAATATCATTAACGGATTCCGTGAATGTGGGGAAATCTCAGATACCAAAGGGACAAGGCTGAAAAATCAGTCTTGGATTGGATATTCGGGCCCTCAGACAGCTCTGCGTTAAAAACAGACCCATTTTTGGGGTAGAAATCACTGCATGGGCTCGGGAACACTTCCGAAGGGTTGTCTATTGCAGTCTATAGTAAAGGATTAGCTATAATATGATAAATCTTCAGCCGAGGTCTTCTCAACCAATATAGTAAGTTAGACAATTGGTAAAAATGACCAACTTAAATGATTACTTCTACAGTTCATTGCTGCATCCACAAATGCAGGTTAAAACTGTACCGTGCAAAAAAGAGGTGAATTTAAGGTGGATTGAGGCAAAGTGGAAAACTATCTTGTATTGTTTATCTAACAAATAAAAACTTGGAAATCTTTTGGGAAGTCATGAACACCATGTCCCCCTGGGCTAAAAGGAGGGGACCATCCAGCTTGTTATCAGAGCACTGTGTCTGGGTGTTAAACTGGCCTGTCTGCAGTCCAGACCTGTCATCCACCGAAAACATTTGTTGCATCACGAAAAGAAAAATACGACCCCGAACTGTTAGGCAGCTGAAATCAGTCAAGAATGGGAAGAGGTGATGCAACACAGTGGTAAACATGTCCCTGACACAACTTTTTAGAAACATGTTGATGGCCTCTAATTCAAAATGGGAATATATTTCCCAAAAAAACAGTAAAATATCAACCGAGTTTCACATTTGACATGCTGTGTTTGTTCTATTTACAGTTAAACATAGAACTTGCATGATTTACAAACATCGTTATTTGGCTTCTTTTGGTTATGTAATGAGTGTATCAGCACAACATGAACTATTTTTTTTTTAACCAAAATGAACTAAAAGAAGTATTTTTGGTACATAAAACCACACAAAAAAATTTTAAATGCAGCAGAAATTTAACACATAGGTCTTTACAAACGTCAGGAACGAAACTGGCCTTAGATCAGGTGCACTGTTTCTGGCTAATACTGAGTAGGTCCCTCATTCGGCTGAAACAGCTCTGACTGTGGTGCACTGTGTGTTCTGACCCCTTTCTATGAGTCAGCATCACTTTTTACACCACAGTAGCTCTTCTGTGGGATCAGACCTTCAGGCACTCATCACTGAGCCTCGGGTGCCCATGTCCTTGTCACCAATTCACCATTCGTCCTTTCTTGGATCACTTTTGGTAGGTTCTAACTACTGCACACCTTGAACACTCCATAAGACCTGCAGTTCTGGAGATGCTCTGGTTTGTCTAGAATGTAACAATAAGGCCCTTGTCAAAGAGGCTTAGATCCTTATTCTCCAGCACATCAGCTTCAAGAACTGACTGTTCACTTGCTGCCTAATATATCTCATCTCCATGACAGGTCCCATTGTAATGAAATAACTAGTCAGTGGTTATAATGATGTGGCTGGTTGGTGTTTAAAGCCACATAAATAGTGGAGCTCAGCAAGAAAAATGGTGAGGAATATAGTGAAGACTTTAAAAAGCACATGCTCACTCTGCCACTTTGACTGACATGACCCTCTGAAATGCATTTTGCAAGCTGCTGCCACAGAGCAGGCGAGACAGACGAGGTAGACAGGAAACGATGCAATTCGTCTGTGTTCAGGTAACATATTAGGACGCCTAGCCTGTAGCAAAAAAAAGACATGTTAACCATTTGTCATATGACCTGACTGCCGAACGCTATTTGGGGTAATGCATCACCTCATTATTGTTTCACTTGTGAGATTCTTCCTCTTGCTGAACAGGGTGCGAAGCACATGGCGGCCTCTGGTGGCATCCAAGCTGCTATTTGCCAAAAATTCCACTAGAGGGCTGAGCTGCATGGAACACCTGCACCTTTAACTTTGCTCTCTCACTGTCTGTTAGTAATATATACACAACGTTTAGTGATATTTGTTACTGACCTGCTGGGACGTCAGCTGCTGGAAGTGGCTGACAGGGAGGTGTGGAAGCAGAGGAAGAATGGAGGTGAGGAAATATGGCGGCCAGATGGGGACGTCTCCTACCACGCTTGACTGTAAGAGGCGTTTCGCAAAAGCTTGCTTCTGAGGAGACTTCATCTCCGAGCTGTGATCTCGTATCGCCATCAGCCTAGAACAGTGTGGAAACTGTCAAAACAATGATCATGTCTGCAAGAGAACATCTTGTTGTAAATCTCTGAGCTAACAGATTGAATTCATTGGTGAGACTGTACAACTTTTAGGTCTTTAGTCTGAGAACTTCATGACTATTTTTTTTTTTACAGTTAACAGTTTAGCAAGAGCTCAGATACTTGGCCTTGCCATTTTGATGCTTTCAGAAATCCCTAAACCATCTTAAGACCCGTTCTTAGGGTTGCCACAGTTTTAGGCCTCACTATTCCGGAAAAACCCAGATGCCAAGTTTCTACATAGTGTTCCTATTGTCGTCCTAGATTTTCCTTGATTGTCCTGAATTTTGGTTCCATTTCATAACACAAAATGTCACAAAATCCATGTTAACATTTCTGAAGTGCAATAATAGTGAGAACACTAGGTTCTGAAGCTGAAATGACATCTGTCTACATTAGATTGCATCACAAGCCACTGATTAAGTGTCCTGATGTGTGTTACATTATTTTATTATTGCAGCCAACATGTTCATGTGGCCCCATATGGGTTTTATGATGGGTCTAATCATGGTCCATCTTGGACCCTACTAATTTTGCCCTCAGTCTCCACATGGGTGGCCTGTGGGTTTGCACATATAAAATCCAGTTAAATCAAGCCCAAATGGGACCATGGTAATAACCAAGTGTTACGCCTGAGAGGGACCCTGACAAAACCATTAAAAACCCACTTGGCCCAATTAAAACTCAGCTTTTGCACTGGTTAGCCCATATGCGCATTAGCAACAACCCATGAATTTACCCATGCTAAGCCCTTGCCCAGCTGGAACCCAGGAAGCCCTGTTAAATCACCTATGATGGGTCAACATGTCCATGTTGGCCCAGATTGTGTTTAGTTATAGCTCTAGTTATAGTTTCTCCACTCACACACTGTCGTTGACCATCAGCGATGCAGGGAAGGTCATGATGTCAGAAACAGACATGTACGGGATGAACTGTGACAGGTCAACAAATAGTTCCGGTGTAACGCGTGGAAATTTCTGGATGAATGCTGCAGTCATGGTCTCCATAGCTTCCTGCTCCTTTGGAGATGCCTTTGAATGAGAATGGATTCATCAGAATGACTACGAAAGAAAAATGCATGAGACAGCAGCCTTTCTGCAGTTGACTGACTACCTGTATGGTTTCCACCTGTAGCTGATCCCAACTTTGATGGACATGAGACAGGAACCTTTTCACTGCATCCTTTTCTGCAGACAGCACAAGAGAGCGTATGCTGTCTCTGGGCATCTGGAGGTATTCCTAGACCAGAAGCAATAAGGGCACCAAAGATAATTAGTGTAAGAATTATAAGTGTATATACCAATCAGCCATAGCATTAAAACCACCTGCCTAATGTTGTGTAGGCCCCACTCATACCACCAAAACAGCTGGGAATGTGGTGCACTGTGTGTTCTATCATAGTCAGCATTAGCATTTAGTGCTACTTTAGCTCTTTGATTCACCAGTTGTTCTTCTTTGGATCACTTTTGGTAGGTACTAACTACTGCACACCTGGAACATTCCACAAGTCCTGCCACTTTGGAAATGCTCTGCCATCTAGTTATCACAATAAGGCCAAAGTGTCGAAGTGGCTCAAAAAGAAGATTTTGAGATCTTCCGTTCTAACCACTAGGCCACCACTGCCCATGGTAATTAGACACTGATGAATGCCAGAGATATTGTTTTAGGATACTTTTGAGATAAGGTTTTGTCCTTAAACACAAAGATGTAGATGCAGGACATTCTACGGCAAAATTATACCCAAAAAATGTCACGTCACCCCCCTGAAATTATGAAAGCTTCTATCTTGAGTTTTTCACATATTCTTTGCAATATTAACATTACATTTTTTTACATTTGTGCAATTTTAGACTTTTTATCTACAAAAAAACAAGGTTTGTATTATATGTTTGTATGAAATGGAAAAAAAATGCGGGCTCAAAATTGCCAAGAAATCCAAGACAATGATGTGTAGGCCTAGTGGCCATTGCAGATGAAATATTATGAGTATGTTCCTGTTGAAGACATTGCGACGTAATTTACAAAAATAGAACTTTCTATACATCATTTCCATTTTGCATCCAATCAGTGATTTGTTGGCAGACAATTTTTTTCTTTATGTAAAATTGAAATTGAAATTCCCCTTTACCAGTAATGCACAAAACCACCTGTCCAAACAATGAATTGATGACAAGGTGACTTAGCATATCAATATTCATATCGTTTAGATGCTTATTAGCATTCAGTGATCTTTACCTGTAATAAAAATCTCAGTGCAGAGGAGTTGTCCTCCTTCTGAATGAGATCCCATAGGACGGGCTGCTTATGAAAAAGGCGGGAAAATTAACATGAGAACACCGGTATTTTCAAGGAAGACCAAAGGTCTTCTATAATGTGGTTAGAATATTAAAAACAGCACACTTACACTAAAACAACTGAGAAGGTCCTCTTTAATGGATGGGTTCTGCTCTCGCCTGAGAAACACACCAACAGTCTGGAGCACACTAACTGATGCATCTGGCTTGAGGGTTGCCCAGAAGGAGGCATTGTCTACCAGGCTGGAAAGAAGAATAGCTTGGCCGAGGCCTTGGCGAACCTCGCGCTCTCCCTCATCCAAGCCTGCGGACAGCCCCACAACGAAATCCAGCACTCTGAGCACATAGCTCACTGTGGCTAGCCAGCCCACACGCTCATCCACAACTCCTTCACAATGACTCAGCTTGTACAAGGCCTCCTGCAAGATGGGCATAGGGTTCACGCAGAGCTGAGATGTGTCAAAGTCATATGGAGCAGGTAGCATGTCAAACAGCTGCTGGAGAATGCACTTGCTGTCCTGCTTTTGTTCTGAGTTGTGGTTGCAGTAGTCTAACAGTAAAGGCTGCTTACGAACCAGTAAGAGGTACCGGGTTGTGTTCTCGCAAACGTAATCCCTCATATCTACGGCGTCTCTGCAAAGCTCAAGCATAGTTGAGTCGGTGAAATGATCTTCTGTCCAGTTTGAGAAGTCACAAGGCCTGTCTTTGGAGCCATGGTTGAAGTCCTTGGGCAGGACTTTGGAGCAGTAATCTGCTGCCCAGCCATCGTGGGGCAAAGGAGAGGACCCATTGCCACACAAGGCCAAGATCAGAGCAGAATCGTTGGGCAGAAAGCACCTTCTGAAATCATGGGCGCTCAGAGATCTGGAGCTAAGCATTGCTAAGCAATCCTCAGTTGCCTCGCTTGCAGAGACGTCCGTGGAGAGCTGAAGGCAGAGGTCATCGATGCTTGACTGATTGAGGTAATGGTAATCCTTAGAAGCAGCAGCCTGTAAAAACATCACAGGAAAAACGATCATCTGAAGAGAAAGTCTTTTTTTTTTCAAACATATTTGGCCATCCTGACAATATCCTGCATTACCTGATGGGCTCGCTGAAGCCAGAAGGACGAGTTGGCACATACTGTATTATTGAATTCCTGCGCAAAGAATTCACTGCACACGTGTACCCACAGGAAATCATCCTCCGCAGCTGAGAGGTACCATGCTGCACTGGAGCAACTAGCATGCAGGTCAGGCACTACATGGCTGACCCCTGGGTCAAGTGTGGCTTCGTCGCCATCAAAAAGATTACAGTAGAGGAAGACAGTGAAATTAGAAACTCCAGTGAGGCCCGGGATGGAGTCATTGCAAGCAGCTTCCAGAATCTCTGCTGAGGCTAAGAGATCTGTTGTCTCCGTCTGGTTATGGTTTGTAGGCTGAGGCTGGAGAAGTCTAGATCTTTTCGGTGTAGGCTGATGCCCTGGAGTGCTTTTTTCCTCCTCCAGAGATGCACAGGACATGAAAGGTGGCCTATTTGGTAAACCTTGTGAGGTGAAACCCATGGCTTGAGCGTTCCACGTCAGATTATGCCTAATACCCCTGTGACAAGTTGTATTACATTAGAGTGTTTGCAAACTGTGCCCTGCAAAGATGGAAATGTGTTGCTTAGGGTAAAACACTTACCACAAAATTAACTGTCTCAGGTCACCTTTTGGGAGAAAAAGAACATGGAAACTGGGATGAGTGAGCTGTGCAAGGCTGCAAATCACTGGTAATCGCAGAGAGTTGTTGATGAATTGCGGAAAACAGAGAGGGGTCATTATACAATTGGGTTTGATGTAATGGCATAGCTGGGCACATAAAGCCAGGGGTATTGGGTTACTGACATCAACAAAAGGGCAGATAGATTATCCAGACCATAGGATTTAGAGTAACAAAGATCGGCTTAATGACTAACATGGCCATTGTGATTTCAGGAGCGAAAGCTATATTGAATTTTACAATACTGTATTGTAACATATACAATAAAATACATTATTTTAAAGACAAATTGTTCTGAACACCTCATTGTTCAACTGAGAATTTAGTAATAAACTTGCCCACAGAGCATCTTCCTTGGGGACTGGACGGTGGCTCCTCAACTATGTTCCCTAGGTCATCCAGCAACGCCATGGTCACACGCGACACCTTCCTCCTCAGGTTACCATACACAGTGCTGCCCACTCTCTGCAGAAGTCCACGCCTCAGGCCGTCAAGACCCTGCAGGAGGGCAGGGTTATGCTCAGCAAACTGCACAGCCCTGTCTGCAGCATTCGACCTCAACAGGGCCTGCAGGAACAGCTTTTGCATAGAAGTGAGGTCTTCAGCATCATGGGACGCGTTATTGACATAAAGGTTTTCATCACGTAAGACATCAGGTGGAACACTAAATGGCTTAAAGCGTCCTGTTGAGAGAGTGCCATCCCTGTGGTCTGTGGCTACACTTGCAGGGTGCAGGTTCACCACAGGTTTCCAGTTCCTTGTTTCCAGAAACGTCAGGAGCTGCTGCAGCCAGCTCAGATTAAAAATGCAATCATTCCGTCCTTTCAGGACACAGATAAATCCCTGGAGACCTGCACTTGCTTGGCCATAGGTCCCACTGACGAGAGCTTGGAGAGCTGTGTCAAGCAAAGCACTGATGGTCTTCCAGTGCTGTGACACGAATGTCAGGACGGGTTTTTGTGGCTGCCGTTCCATAAAAGTCAAAATGCTCTGCACCAGTCCCAGTAGACCATCCCAGTGTGCGCTTCCTCTTAGAGATAGGAAAAGATCCTGGAGCTTGAAGCTTGGTCTAGGAGGAACCCTCCCATCCCATGGTCCAAGTGGAGTTCTCCCATCTGAATGAAGGAAAGAATACAACAGGTTCTCCCAAAACTGATCTTCGCTGAAAAGCTCCTGACCATTATCTAGCTCAGCACTCATCTCTTGAAGGTACATGGAGATGTTGTAGAGAAATCCAGAGAGTCGGTTCCGATCAAGCGGCTTGTTTAGAGATGGTAGGCCCACGTTCTTCTTGGGGAAAAGTCCCAAAGACTTCAGACTTCCAACGATACCCTGTACGACCGAATGAATTTGCTGATCCTGTATTTTTTCCGGAGATGGTTGCCCTCTGCGGGGATACCATCCTCCACCCTTGCGCCATATCTCCACCAGTTCCTTCAGAACAACTTCTCTCTGCTCCTCTTTTATACTCCCTGGAATAAAGTGTTAAGCTATTACTGATTGTTGTAAAGGTTTAAAACCTTACATACACAAAAGCTGCCACAGCACTAAATGTAGCCGCATCACATGTCACACAAATGTATTTCCTTACCTCCAGAAATGGTTGACACTTCACCCAATAAGGCAATCAGCCACATTATATTTCCAAACTTGCCCATTCTGAGCACTGCTCCCCAGCTTCAAGCCAGTGTGGAAGAAGTCATATCGCTCCCCTCTGAAAGAGCACCTGCTAGAGAGATCCTTTAGGAGCTGCCTAAGACGCTGAGGGAGTAAAATGTCACACTGCAGAGTGGGCATGAAATGTTAATGAATGCCCACTGTCACTTGACTACACTTTCACAAAGAAAAGCAGACTTCCATAGGTTGGTCTACATTCCTCCTTAGGCTGTGCATGAATGCTCTTAGTTAGAAAAACATGTTGCATTTCATCAACTGTTCATTTAGAAAATTCCTTACTCTTAGAACCCAAGAACCACTCAGCCAGTGTGCACTGTAATCCATGATGTTACTGAACAGTATACCACAGGGTGTAATAAAGTCTCAGGCTTTGAGAGGTTAGATAGCATCAAACAGGTGGTAAATTGTGGAATTAAAAATGCAGGAATTTTGAATTAAACATTACACGCATTGTAATTACATTAGGTGCTATTTTTAAAACCCGATACACGGCTGAAATTTTCTGACCTTTGGGGAATACTTACATGCAGCCATAATCCATCCAATCCATTAGCGGCCCCGAATGAAATGCTGATTAGAATGCCATGAACGTATAAAGATGCTTGACCAAAATACAAGATCAGCTTCTTTTTTATTTCTCTCACTCTCTTCTCCTCTCTCTCTCTCTGTCTCTCTCTCTCTCTCTCTCTGTCTCTCTCTCTCGCTTTCTGTCAGCGAGTGTCACTTTTTCAGTCTGTTCCCCCTCCCGGTCTTTGAGATTCAATTGGATGCACAAAAGCTTCAGCTGGAGCTTCAGGTTTCAGCGCCATCACTGCAGTACGTGCCAGCTGGCTGATTTGTAGAGGGAATGGATGAAGGCTTGTGGATGATATATGAGACCGAGCAAATTTGAGGAGCTCTTGTTACAGTAATATTATGGTGATTAACTCAAAAGGTCTGCAAGATGTTTTGTTGCATGAGTGAAATTTCTTACAATGTTTGGGATATGGGTTTGTATTATATTGCGTATAAAAACTGCTAATATGGATATAATGGCAATAAATGGTATAAAACTGCTAATATGGATATCCATCCATCCATTTTCTGAACCGTTTCTTCCGCTGGGTTCACCCAGGACAGGAGGCCAACCCATCATAGGGCAACACATACACAGACAACCATTCACACACACACATTCACACCTATGGGCAATTTAGAACACCCAATCAACCTACTGCAGCCTTTGGACTGTGGGAGGAAACCGGAGCACCCGCAGGAAACCCATGCGAACACTGGGAGAGCTTGCAAACTCCACACAGAAAGGCCCCCGTAGCCGACCCGGGGATCGAACCCAGGACCTTCTCGCTGTGAGGCCACTACACCACCGTGTCACCCCTAATATGAATATAATGGGAATGAATTTTATAAAAACTGCTAATATGAGTATAACTGAAAATGCCAGCTGCCCTTTATATTGAATCACATTTCATGAGGAAATGTCCAATTTCATTCAACATTCAGAATGCGGTAAAGTCATGTTCTGGAGATACAAGTTTTGTTCCAATAGTGAGAATTTATATAAACTTTTACATATTCCTTTGGATAACACTTTATTCTAAGGAAAGCATACTAACCACCCATCAAGTCTTGTACTGAATAAAGCTCAAATTACACATTCGCTGGTTTATTCACTCTGCGTCAAGCTTTATTATTATAACCTGTTTTAATAAATAATTAGAATAAAATCACCACAATTCAATCAGAATTAATTAAAACATCATTTATAAGCAGACGCCCAAGGGGCCTAGAAGGAATAACAGCAGGGAGATGTTAGGCCAAACAAGAGGAAGACATCTCCAATATGCAAAGAGATGAGATGGTGGCCAATGGGAATGATGTGTGCTTGATCCAGTGAGGTTCCATCGGCCAAGGAAACTTCATGTTAACAACACATTTGTTAAGTGAATCATTGAACGAGAAGTGATTCAAACCAACAACAGTGCAGTTTTCATTCCAGAGTGTGTTGGTTTTAAAGGTCCCTTATCTGTGTTTCATGATAACATTTGGTCCCATGAGCCTTGAAGAAACACTTTTCGTTCCCTGTTATTTGACTTAATGGACTTTGTCTGATTTCACTATGTTGTTTCAGCACTAATCCATTCAGTACACTTTTAAAATGGGTTCATTCAGTTAATAACTACTCTAATACGTAATTTAAATATAAAATAAAGCCAGTTCTACATTTTAAACAGACACCACACTACATTTATTAAAGACCTAAAAACTCAACAGCTACCATGAAGTGTAGGATCTGAATCTGACTGGACTGGATCACACTCAGAATCTTTTGTCAGTCACACATGTCCCATAGACTCTTAATGTTATTTATTAACATATATATGTTTATTAACCCCCCCCCCCAATGCTCAAGAGCTACCGGTGGGTCCAGGCTTCTATACCTCACTCCTTTAAATAGTAGGTCATAGGTTCAATTGTGCAAGGCAACCCAGTTGCTCCCCAGGCGCTGTGACTGTGGCTGCCCACTGCTCGGGGTGTGTGCCCACTGTGTGCTTCAGATGAATAAAATGCAGAGAATAATTCCACTCAAGAAATAATAATATTAAGGATAATAATAATAATAATAATAATAATAATAATAATTTATTTATTTGAAATAATCAATAATATATTTAATGGATTTTTATATAAACGTTAGTATAATATTTAATTTAATATATAAAAAAAAAAAATGTATTAGCAAAAGGACCAAAACGCATGCCCCTTGTTAACCTGATAACCTGCTAAACTGAGTATAAATTGAGGGCCAGGGCTGGTTAGTAGAGTGGAACAGGGGTTGGAGGTGGGTGGGGGTGGGGGGTGGGGGGTTATCCCCCTGTTAAAAATAATCACCTACTGTCTGTAAGTGAAGAACAACTCAAATGTGCATGTTGGTGCCCATTAATGAGCCTTAGCGTGTAATAGGCCTGGGTTTTTAGGGTCAGCAGCAGCCAAAACAAAGTGCAGTGTCTGAATCTGAACAGACGCGATGATCTGTTCTATTTGTCAGCCACACAAATCCCATTGACTCGTTAAGAGTCGTCCCCTCACAGGATGTAACTTTGGTCCGTGTCCTTGAAGGTATTGCTTTACGCGCTGCAGTGCCAGGAGGTCTCCTGCAGCCGTCATAAAGTCCCCAGCTGTAGACAATCAGGCCCTTCACTAATGTACAGAATCATCTCTCTCATGTCTGAGCGCTGTCTGCAGGGCCGGAAACCTAAGCAGGAGCAGTGAAAGGGCCGGCGCAGCCTCCCCACAAGCCCTTCAGTTCTGTGACAGTGTCGCCCGCAGCGGAACAATAACTTCCTCTTGTATTATTGATGCCTCGGGGAGCGGCGCTCACTCAGCAGCGTGGGGCTCAGTTGGCAGCAGGAATATTAAATGAGAAACTTTACTCTCCCTGCTTTCGCCCTAGCTTCACCCACATGCTTGCACTCTTGCTAGGACGAAGACTTAATAAAGGCTTGAAGGTGCATAGAAGGTGTATTACAGAGGTCAAAAGTTCTGGAGGGCTGTGATCCAAGACTAGGGCACCACACTGGCCCGGCTGGACCAGCACTGATGAGCCCTGGTGTATTGTTTTGGTGTTTAGACAGGACTCACTTTCAGTCCAGACTGGCTGCTAAATATACATCTATCAGCCACAACATTAACACCACCTGCCTAACACTGAGTGTGTCCCTCCTGCTGCTGAAACAGCTCTGACTGTGGTGCAGTGTGTTCTGACCCCTTTCTATAAGTCAGCATTCACTGTTTAAACCACAGTAGCTCTTCTGTGGGATCCAACCAGACAGGGTAACCTTCCTGCCCATATACATCTATGATGCCCATGGCCCTGTTGCCGACCAGTTGTCCTTCCTTGGATCATTTTTGGAAGGTACTAACTACTGCGCTGGAGTAGTCTGAGATGCTCTGGCTCAGTTGTCTGGCCATCACAATAAGGCCCTTGTCAAAGTGGGTCAGATCCTTACACTTGCCGAAGAACTGACACTTCACTTGCTGCCTAAAATATCCCACACCACTGACAGGTGCCACTGTAATGAAATAAATAGTCAATGTAGCCTATAGAGAGTATGCATTGCCGTCATTTTCCTGCCAGAACACGCCCCATCGGTCAGACTGAGTGGCAAAACATGCTGTGGCTGTTTTCAGTAGAGGAAACTGCAAAACCAGGAGTAAAACAAATGATCTGCTTAAATTAAAGACTGTTGGGCTCTACAGTGATCCTTACAACTTACCAAAGAACAGTGGTCCATGGACTTTGGCTTCTGGGAAGGAATCGGCATTCATTGTATTTATTTGTACTTGATTTTGATGCTGCAGAAGTATACAAAGCAAAGCCTGAAGGCCTACAAATAATAAATGTTAGGATGACCAAAAGTTCTAGCAGTACCTGGAGCTAAAGAATTCATCTCAGCAAATATAACACGTTACCTGTATTATGTGTATTTGTAAATGAAGGCTTTTAGACATAAAAAACTACAAACATGGCGGCCCTTTTTAACGCCTCACCTTACATGTTGGTCATGCCTCTAGAACTCAAGCTTTTCATGTTCCAAGTTTATTGTCATTTACAGATAAAAATGACACATCATCATTACCAGTAATGAAATTACTGCACTCGGTGCATCCTATAGCAAAGTGAAATTAGGTTTGACATTAATAAAGTAATTAAAACAGAATAAAATGGTAAAGTAGTATTAATTATTTAACATTTTGCACACTATCTACAATAAACAGAAGGTTATATAATATTAGGAGCCCAATATTATTATATATTATTCTTTCATAGGGCCCAGTATTTCTAGCAGCACCCCTCCTGGTTCTGAAAAACTTTTTGACAAAAAAAACTACAAATATGGTGGCCCTCTTTAATGGCTCACATTACATGTTGGTTGCTTCCTAAATCAGCTCAGTGAAGTGTTGGGATCAGAGAACACTCTTAAATGTGCAGTGCAAGGACTCAAAGAGCTGATAAACACCACCTCACATGAACAACACATGACGACATGACTAATACGGTCACAAGACTGTCATGTGCCAGTTCTCCATGAGGGCAGTGAGAACTTTAAGCTCTGCTGCCCCCTGCTGTCCACATAATTTTGCTTTTGATCAATATTTAATTCTCTCTAAACATTAACGACATTTTATTTTACTTAACGGGAATAACACAGGCCTCAACTGTGCCAGAGGCGTACAGTGCATCATATTTAGATGTAGATGCAGACTCGGTGCTGTGAAAGATGAAAATAGATTAAAACAGCGTTATTTTTTCCCCCACCCGTATTACGACAAGCCCCGCCCACGTAGATCACGCCGTACCAGAGGCATTTAATGAATCGCCTGGCTGTTTCCTCTGTATTAAAAAATTATGAACTATCCTGCATGGCGACCACCGGGGGGGGGCCCTAAACAGCTAAATTTATCTATATATTTAAAAAAAAATAATGCAATATTTTTTCGAGTTTTCCCACGCAAGAATTTTATTAGAACAAAGTAATATATGAAAATAAAGTCCAATTTTACTGTAGTTATGCTTTAAAAAAAATGTAAATGACATTGTCATTGACAAGTTCAGTATTAATCCATTTATTTCGGATTCTCTCTGTATATAAATATTTTTTAATATTTAATTAACTATCAGTTATGTTGACTCAGCATTCAATCTATTGTTCCGTTTAAAATATATATATATATTTTAATAACGTCTTGAGTAATATAAACATTTACTCTAAGCAAAATCTCACAAAACGAGACTTACTGAGGAGTCTGACGTGTTAGCCAATCCTAGCGCAGGAGGCGGGACGTGTCGGAATACGGGCGGGTACGAAAGCCTCAGTACGTCACTGGGCGGAGCTAAACAACATGGCCCTCTGCTCAGGAAGTTCCCCGGAAAAAAAACAGATGATGGGCAGTGGAGCGTCCCTCCTATACACCAGCGACACAGCTGCTAGATGAACCGCCGTTTTAGGGGGATTCACGGGAGGCGTAATCTCCCCGGTGTGTGTATGTGTGTGTGAGGGACCCGGAGAGGGAGATGGATTATCTTCTGCAGGTGAAAGTAGGCGCGCTCGCCGGTTTGCTGGTCCTCACCCTGTTCTTCGGGTTTATCCCGGCTCGCATGAAGTGGTTCAGAGAAACCAGCGGCACGGGTAAGTCTGCAGAGACCCTGCGGAGACTCTTCTGTCGGGGTTCTGGCCACTAATGCAGATATATGACCACTCAGCGTTGTAGAACCTCAGGATTGTTCTCCACCTGGTCATTAGAGCTTACTGTTCCACCTTCAGCTTATAAGTGCTGCTTCATTTAAGGTATATACTATATATGTCAACTTTCATATATCTGAATATAGCTTAAAGTGCTTTAGAAGAAATGCAAATATTAATTAAAATACAGTAAAAAATATATAATCATAATATCATTATAAAAAGCACATTTAAGGTGGAACGGACATGCTAATAATAGTATATATATTTATATCAACTTTCATATATCCGAATATAGCTTAAAGTGGTTTGGAAGAAATGCAAATATAAAATAAAATACAGTAAAAAATATATAATCATAATTTCATTATAAAAGCACATTTAAGGTGGAACGGACATGCTTTACATTTACATTTATTCATTTGGCTGATGCTTTTATCCAAAGCGACTTCCAGGACAGAGGAAACAATCAAGCATTCGCATTGCATAGAGTAACACTGAAGGTGGTGCTACAAGAAGACCAACGCATTTCTCGTAGTTGTAAAATAAATAATAATAATGTATGTCTGGATGAGTGATTTCATCCTAATAATAATACTTATATAGCATCATATATATATATATCTTAATACAGCTTAAAATGTTTCAAAGGAAATGCAAAATATAGAATAAAACAAATACAGTAAATAATAATTAAAACAGTCATTTTACTGTAATAAGCAGAACGTAGTTAGTTCTTAATATGGTCACCATAATAGCACTTAAGCTTAAAACGCTGTACACATGCACAGGATGAATTCCCAATAACGGTCACAGTGGTGAAGTGAAATTTCTATGAAATTTTTTACTTTTTTACTTGTCATCATTTTAGTCACATCTGGTTCCTAATGTTGTTAATCTTTCTTAAATGTTGTATTTGTAAACAATTTGTAGACTATTCTGGGGGGGATTTTCTTAAACCTGAAGTTGAGGATAGTCCAGCAGGAATGTCCCTCAGCGCATTTCCTCTTGGTCAGGCTTGATTTTGGACTCTCCCTAATGCTGCTTACACCTCTCACTGATGCTGAGAACCGATCCGATACCTAGGCTTTCTGTATGGGCCGATACTGAGTACTGATCCGATACCTGGGCTTTGGGTTTGGGCTGATACTGAGTACTGATCCGATACCT
>JBBPDA010000037.1:18919192-18932102 GCA_037974385.1 Arnoldichthys spilopterus | reverse complement strand
TCAGTGGTGCCCAGGGACTCGAACCTGCAACCTTCAGGTCCCAAAGGCAGCGTCCTCACCGCTAGGCCTCCACTGCCTACTAGTATCTATTTGGGTAAGGGAGTCTCCTGAATGCCCTAGAGATTAGTCTCCACCCTCTTCCCCCAATCAGCAAAAATATTTCAGCGTTAAACGTGACGGGTGAAACGCAGAGGTCACATTTTGTTGTGGTAGACTTTGTGCGATGGGATGTGTTCACAATGACTTTCCCCGTGTCTTGTTGCACTGTTTTTAGAAAAAGATCTACTCCGTAATATTAATGTAATTACAATTTATATCATTTGAAAGACATTTTTTCTCAGATCTTGCTTCTTATATTCTTCTGTTCAGCACCAGAAAACAATGCGAATGACCCCTCAAAGGAAGACCTGGAGGAACCGAGGGAAATGACCTTGGACATGGACCTGGACATGGACCTGGAAAGACCGAAGCCAACTGACTGTACAGGGACTGATAAAGAGGCACTCAAACTAGCCCTGCAGGCTGCGGTCACTGCAGCCTGCAACAGCCAGAGCAGGCGGTGTCCGGCAGGGCAGGAGAGCGAGGTGGAGTACGTGACCAAATCCGAAATGAACGAAGTGTTGAAGGTGTGCGAGGACGTGGTGTGCCGCGGGATCCTCTCCGAGGTGGGGAACTCGTTCTTCTCGCTGTTCGTCGACCGAGCGGTGCGGCTCCGGGACGGAGACTTCCTCCCGTTGTTCCTCAGGTTCGTGGACAGCTTTGACGTCATGCGGCTGGAGCTGATGGGCTTTGTGGACGTGAGCCTCGACGCCGAGTCCATGTGCGAGCGCCTCTTTGAGATCGTCACCAAAGAGTGGGGCCTGAATCTGAAATACTGCAGAGGCCAGGCGTATCTGGGCTCGGGCGAAGTCGCTTACAAGCTCAAGGCCTTCGCGTGCAGGGTACAAGAGACGTACCCTCTCGCCATATGCACCCACTGTTCTTGTTACTCTTTCAATACGTGGTGGTCAAGGTCCGTGCCTGTGCCCTCGGTCAGCAGAGCGATCGACACCTTAGAGAGGATCGTTCTGTTTTTCAGCAGCAGCCCTGACCTGGAGAAGGAGCTCGACCAGGTCCTGGCTGTTGGCTTGAGGGAGCACTATGAGAAAGTCCTTGAACTTCAGGGGACCTTCTGTTCTTCTTGGCTGGAGAAGCACGATTCGTATGACGTCTTCGCTCAGATTCTGGAACCTCTGAAGCAGTGTCTGGAGTCGTTCCAGAGCAGCGGTCCGCAAAGGTGGAGTTCACCTGTGGTCAACCAGGCAAAGAAGCTCTTGCAGCTGATTCAGGACTTTGACTTCATCGTAGCTATCGTTGCCCTGAAGAACGTCTCCTCTTTCACCCGAGAGCTGAGCGCGGCGCTGCAGAAAGACCACTTCAGCGCTGCCTCCCAGCTCTGCCAGATCAGTGGCATCGTGGCCACGCTCAACCGGGTCAAGACGAACATCAAGGTGTTCCACCAAAACTGGTTCGAAGAAGCCTGTACCTTTGCCCAGAGCTTGGGCGTGCAGATTAAAGTGCCTGATAGCGTGACGGCTCCAAGAGACAGCTTGCTAAAGCCGGCCGGGTACTACAAGGATGCGGTCAGCCTCACCCTGGTAGACCATCTCATCAACTCCGTCAAGGACCATTTCTCCGACGACCACAAAGAGGCGCTCAACTTCTTATCCCTCGTGCCGTGTTCTGTGACCGTAAGCTACACGTTTGAAAGCCTCAAGTCAAAGCCTCCCTTGTACGTCGGCGACCTTCCCGACCCTGAAAACTTCTTCACAGAGCTGTCCTGCTGGAAGGTGAAGTGGAAGACCAAAGTGGTTTCCCCGACTATACCGGACACTATTTTTCAGACCCTTCGCTTACCGCTCATGCAGTACTTCGCCAACATCAACACACTGCTGAAGATCATGTGTGTGTTGCCGAGCACTGCCCTGGAATACTCCGGGGAGGTGAAGCGCCACAAAATGTTTCAGGACTACTTGAGGAACACCCCCGCTAAGGACCGGTCGCCATGTTTAGCCATGCTGCAGGTGGGAGCCAACTTCAACAGAGACCTGGACCATATGGTTGCTCAGTGCTTAAAAGTCACTCCAAAGACACTGGAGGGGATTTGCCTGGTAATAGTCATTTTTCTTTTTTTATGATTTTTAAAAATTATTATTATTTATTTTATTTTTTTTTGAGATTTCTCAATACTTTTCACTTTACGTTGTTTTACTTTTAAACAAATTATAAGGAAATATGAGTAGCAGATCTTCTGTTTTCTCCCCTATTGGTATCCCATCCAGCATTCTAGGCTACGATTGGCCTGAGACCGATGCCATAGATTGGGACATCCCTAGTAGCAGTAGTAGCAGAAGTAGTGTGTGAAATATTAACATTTTTTGTTTTCTACACAGGACAAAGAGTCTAAAACACTCTTGAGGAATTCGGAAGTGAAGGAGGAAGGTATAATTCAGCGTTTCTGTATTTCATAACCTTGTTCTGCTTGTGTTTCTGGTTTTGGAATCATGCACCATAAGCTATTAGCCACTTTATGTCCTGCTTTCTACCATGTGTGATGTAGCACTGCTCAACTACTTGTAGGTGAGATGTTTTTCTAAACTCTTGGTCTGTTGCTTTACAGTAGACAACCACAAAGACGAAGTGGAAGAGATGGACACTCAGCAGCAGCAGGTCAGGAGCTTGTTCACCCTGTGTACTCTTTTTGTAATGTTCGTGAACTCTCGGCAGTGTTTTAAACAATTCAAATTCTCTTGAAACCTTAGATCTTTCCCAAGGACAAGGCATCTGAAATATTCCCAGA
Source organism: Arnoldichthys spilopterus (assembly GCA_037974385.1). NCBI lineage: Eukaryota > Metazoa > Chordata > Actinopteri > Characiformes > Lepidarchidae > Arnoldichthys > Arnoldichthys spilopterus. The sequence goes on along the minus strand of JBBPDA010000037.1, from coordinate 18,929,263 downwards.
ACGTACTGAGGTGAAGGCAGAAGGTATGCCACCCCCCCCACCCCCCCATTAGTTCCCTCTGGAAAATAATGTTGCTCTATTCTTGTTTATTGTTTTTGTTTACATTTTTAAAATGAATTTTCAGCAGACAATGACAAAGGTGCTGCAGAGCAAATCGACACCCAGCAGCAGCCAGCGTCTGGAGCAGTTATGGAGGGACAGCAGGAAAATCCTTTGGATGAGAATGGCCACTCTGGGCAATCTACAGACAATCTTCAGAGCAGTGAGACACTCTTCAGAGTGGCTGCCAGAATGGCCCGGAGAAACTGCCTGTTTTCTGAACTGCCAAGGGAGGACCAGGACTGCATCGTTCAAGAACTTGGGGCATGTCAGTGGGACCAGGGGAACAGCAAGTGCTTATCTGATGGAGAAATGCTGGAGAAGATCGTGAAGTCCATCAGACGAACGATCCTTTCCGAAGTTCAGGAGTCCCCATTTTTTTCCGTGATCACCGATAAAGTGGTGTCCGTGGAAGACAAGAAGTATGTTCCTGTCTTTGTCCGGTACGTTGATGATTGCACGCCAAAAGTGGAGCTGTTAGGCTTCCTGCCCTTTGACGGAAGTTCTGATGCAGATGTTCAAGCCAAGGCTCTCGCAGACCTCCTCACTGAGGAATGGGGACTCCAGATGGGCTTCTGCCGTGGCCAGTCTTTCATGTGTATGGGTGCTAGCAGTCAGAGTCTGAGAAAACTATCATTAGACTTTTTGGCCAACTATCCACTTGCTGTCAATACACCCAGTGAGTCCTGTGGACTTGCTTATTGGCTGGCGGTGAGCCTCCATAATGAGCCCATCACAAAGGTTCTAGGTGTGGTTGAAGACCTATTACTTTTCTTTGATCAGTCACCAAGACTGCATATCGAACTTTCTCAGACGATGGAGGGTCTCCTGAACACACCCCGAGAAGCTCTTGCAGAGGTCCCAGAGACCTGTTTGTCGAGGTGGAAAAAGACCGAGGATTTCTTTGACATTCTGGTGGACATGCTGGATGGGGTCCTCAGTTGCTTGGACTCTGTTAGCAACAATCTCAATGGTTCCTGGAGTAATAGCATGTCAATACATGCCCTCATCCTCTCTACGGCCATTAGGGAGTCTGATTTTGTCATTCCTCTTGTGATCCTGAAAAACGCCTGCGCTCCACTGCGCAACTGCAGCACAGTGTTTCGTTGTGGAAATCCGGCCGATATCATCTGCGAGCTGGAGAAGATCCCTCTTATAGTGGAGTCCCTCGGTAAGATGCTGGAGAACATGAGTGCAGTGCACACTGCCTGGTTTGAGGAGGCAGCACAGCTTGCTGCCAAGGTTGCTGGAGGATTGTCCTATCCAGAGACAGTTGGCAGCTATGACTCACCCGAGGTGGGCTACAGGGAAACCGTCAGCGTGCCTGTCCTGAGTGGTCTGATTGAGGAAATGAAGTTGAACTTCTCTGACAGTCACCTGAAAGCTCTCAAGGTTCTCTCTCTGCTTCCTACTTGCAACCCTCTGCCTATTCTTCCGGAGGCCACTGACAAACTGTATACCATCTATCAAAGTGATCTGCCTGAACCTGACACGGTGGAAGAAAACATAAACACCTGGGCCACTGTTTGGCGAGAAAAGTACCAAGACGCTCCACCACCGGCCTCCATCTCGGAGACCCTGCACCATCCTGAGGCTAAAAGTTTCCCTAATGTCACGGCTCTTCTCAAGCTTGTGGCTGTACTTCCTAGCATAAGCGTGGAGTTTGATCTGATGAAGACTACTCTAAACTCTTTGAGGACCTTGCTCAGGAATGACATTGTCTGCAGGGGAAGTAAGACCGACACAGTGATGCTCCTCATGCACCATCAGGTGCTGCTGACTTTGGAGGAAGTGATTGACAAGTGTATGGAAAATGACCCAGAGAGTCGAGCGTTTCTAACGCCGGTATGTAGCCGGATCCGTTTTTGAGACTTGAGCTCATATTTAAGTTTGATTCGTGTATTTAAACGTCTGTGTTTTTAAAATTCCAGATGAAACAGAACGTCTGCAACATGAGAGTGGATAGTGGTGAGTATTTTGAAAAAATTTTGTTGGTGGTGCATGGCTACATCAAAGCATTTTCTTGTTAATATGTAGAATTTGAACAAAAAATGTGTTGATGTTGAAATGATCTGACCTTCATGGAACCACATGTTTATAACGTACATCCCAGTGGAACAACACAGCTTCATTTTCTTTTCTCCAGAAATGTTTGTGGTTCCATCAGAGGACATGGCTGTTGAGACCAATGGTCCTGGTGGATCAGAAGGAGTACAAGGTACAACGACGGACTCCAAAGACGATCACCCTGAAACAACCGTTGGTGACCTCAGAGGTGAGTATCAACCATGAATAAACCATAAAGATGCAGTAAAACACTTAATCTGAACAGTTATTGCACTTTTTTCTGTATTTCCAGAACTAAGCTCCACCGCAGTAGATGCCTATCAGACTCCAGGGGGTAGTGCCATGGAAACCAACGCTTTCATTACTCTAGATATGGTTCAGGAGTCTCCTCTGGTCAGCATGTCTTCCCAGGTGACAAGTACATATCCAGCTGGCACTGAAAGTTCACCTGCAAGTCCACCTGACCCTGCCGCAGAAGGTCAGGATGTTGCTGAGGAACCAACAGCCCAGGATGTCCCTGCAGAATCTGTAATGGCAAATGAGGTTCTCGCTGTGGATCTCACAATAGTGCAAGGTGTCACAACAGAGGTGCCAACAGACGTTGCAGCTCAGGATGTCCCCACAGAACCGATCGCTTCAACCGAGGACGTCCAAGAAGCAGGGCAAGGAGTTGAGGAGCCAACAGCCCAGGATGGCCACACAGACTCTGTATCAGCAGATGACGTTGGCACAATGGATCTCACTACAGTAGTGCAAGGTGTCACAACAGAGGCTATAGCGGAAGTGACCGACCAGAGTGACCCGCCAGAGGCTCTGACAGAAATGGCAGCCCAGGATATGCCCTCAGAATCGATCACATCAGCTGAGGATGTCGGAGAAGTAGGGCAAGGAGTTGAGATGTCGACAGCCCAGGATGTCCCCACAGACAGCGAGGTTGCAGCAATGGATCTCACCACAGTAGTGCAAGGTGCCACAATAGAGGCTGTAGCAGAAGTGACCGGCCCAGGTGACCCAGCAAAGGCTCTGACAGAAATGGCAGCCCAGGACATGCCCCTAGAATCAACAACATCAAACAATGATGACCACGAAGCAGTGCAAGATGCCATCACCGAGTCTGTAACAGCAGACAAGGTTGCCACTATGGACCTTTCCGCAGTAGGGCACACAGGTGTGCATCCAATAGAAGTGGCAGCCCAAGGTGACCCTCCAGAGCCTGTGACAGAACTGGCAGCACAGGATGTCCTCACCGGACCTGTTACTGCATCCGAGATCACTGTGGAGCTAGCAGTAGCAACACAGCATACTCTGATAGATCCTACAACAGTAGAGCCATATCAGGGTGTATCTACAGACCCTGTAACCCAAGTACCAGCATTCCCCTCAGCTGCAGATGTCACCCTGGAGCACTCCGCAACACAGGGCATCGCAGAGCCTGTAGGGGACACAACAGCCCAAAATGTCACAGAGCTTGATGCATCCAAGGAAGTCCCCATGGAATACACAGAAGCAATAGAAGATACTGCCATGCAACATGCCACAGACACAATGTGTGTAACAGAACTGCCAGTCCAGGATGTTGCCACAGAGCCTGTTCCTGCTCCAGAGGTAGTCACTGTTGACCTTCCAGCAGCACCACAGAATTATCCCACAAAACCTGAAACAGAAGTGTCACATCAGGGTGTCACTATAGACCCTGTGTTGCGAGCCCAGATTGTAGCCTCAGAGCCTATTACAGCAGCTGCTAATGTCACCGTGGAGCCCTCAGCAACACAAGGCATCACAACAGGGCCTGCAGTGGATGTAGCAGTCCAGGATGTCACCAGGGACCCAGATGCATCTGAGGATGTTCTCATGGAGTATGCAGAAGCAGCAGCACAAGGTTCTTCCACACAACCTGCTGGAGACACACTTTCTGTAACTGAACTGCCAGTCCCGGATGTTGCCACAGGGCCTCCACAGCATGTTGACACACAGCCTGTAACAGAAGTGTCCAGTCAGGTTGTCACTACAGACCATGTACCACAAGCCTCAGATTCTGTTACGGCAGCTTCTGAAGTTCTAGTGCAGCTCTCAGCAACACAGAGCATTATCACACAACCTGTACTGAAAGCAACAGTCCAGGATGTCCCCACAGAGCCTGATGCATCTGAGGATGTGCCCATGGAGTACACAGCAGCAGCACAAGGTTCTTCCACACAACATGCTGGAGACACACTTTATGTAACAGAACTGCCAGTCCAGAATGTCACCACGGGGCCTGTTCTCACGTCTAAGGTTGTCACTGGGGAGCTTGCAGCAGCTCCACAGCATGTTTCCACAGAACCCATGACAGAAGTATCATTTCAGGACATCACTAAAGACCCTGTGTCCCAAGCCAAGAGTGTAGTCTCAGAGCCTGTTACAGCACCTGCTGATGTCACTTTGGAGCTCTCAGCAACACAAGAGCCTGTAGTGGATGCAACAGTCCAGGATCTCACCACAGAGCCTGATGCATCTGAGGATGTTCCCATGGAGTACACAGAAGCAGCAGAAGGTGCTGCCTTGCAACATGCCACATCTTCTGTAAATGCACCTCCAACCAAGGATGATGCCACAGAGCTTGTTACAGTGGCAGAGGAGGTCTCTCCAACATTCGCAGCAATGCAGGACATCACTGCAGAACTTGTAGTAAAAGCAGCAGTTGAAGGTGTTGCTGTAGAACCTGTAGTGACAACCCAGGGTGAAACCAGTGGGACCGTTACAGCAGCCAAGACGGTGACCTTGGATCAGTCAGAAACACCCTCTAATATTGGTATCAGTATTGCAAAGGAACTTGTAACAGCTGCTCAAGATGATGTCACAGCAGCCCAGGGGATGACTATTGAGCCAGCCACACCAGTAGATCAAGGCATAATCTCCAAGCCTGTGAAGGCAGCAGAAGCCCAGACCCCCTCTACAGAGCCTGATGCAGCAGCTGAAGCTATCCCCATGGAGCTCAGAGAGGTAGCACAGGATGGTGCTGTAGAGCCTGTAACAGAGCCGGAAGCCCAGGCTGCGACGACGGCGCTCGAAACACCAGCTGAGGACGTCCCCATGGAGCACCCAGAGATAACAGAGGGCACTTCCACAGGACCTATAACAGAACTGGGGGCAGTTGCAGTGGAACCCGAAGTACGAGCCCAGGATGTACCTATGGAGCTCTCAGAAGCAGCACAGGTTGCTGCCGCAGAGTATGTTGGAGAATTGGCAGCTCCGAATGTCACCACAGAACCTGTTGCAACTGAGAATGTCGGACTGGATCTGTCCAAAACAACCTGCCGTATCAGTGCAGAGGCTGCCAGTGATATTTCAAAGGAGGATGTAACGACCGAACAAACAGGTGTCTCAGAATCCATCACCGCAGCCCAGGGGACGACCACTGAGCCAGATGCAGCAGCAGCAGTAGCTCAGGGTTTTAGCACTGATCCTGAATGTGCCGTCCAAGATGAAACCCAGGAGCATGTGGACCTGATGAAAGAAGCCCACTGTGTCACTACAGAATGTGTAGCACCATCACCAGATGTTTCCAAGGGCCCTAAAACAGCTCTGAGTGTGGCCATGGAGCCTGTAACGTCCCCCCAGGACCCCTGTACTAAGCCCACAGCAGTAGCTCAGGATGTCACCAGGGAGCCAACATCCGTGGTACTGACCAGTGCCATTGAGAATGCGTCAGAAGTTGAAAATGTCTCTACAGAGCCCAGACCAAATGTGCAAGAAGTTGCCACAAAACCAATAGCAGTGGCTGTGGATTTCCACACTGAACCTGTAGCACTCTCCAGAACAGATGTGCAAAGTGTAAGCACAGTTCCTGCCGCAGCCGCCCTAGATCTCACCACACAGCCTACAATCACAACTCAAGGGGTCACGGTGGAATCCACAGCAGCCTACCAGGATGTGGTTGTTGCCCCCACTGTTCCTGCCCAGTGTGTCGACCTAAAGCCAGTGTCAGAAAGCCAGGATGATTCCATGAAACCCATCAAAGCAGCCACAGATATCACCACCAAAAAGCCTGAGACCCCTGCCCAGGGTGTTACTATGGAGCCGATAGCAGCAGTCCAAGATATTAGCATGGTTTCTGTTCTACCTGAACACCTTAACAGCATAGGTTCTGTTGCAGACGTTGCCACAGATGATGCAGCAGCTCCTGGGGGTGATGCCATGGAAACCACAGAAGCTCAGCATGTTACCTCAGAACCCATAGCAATGGTCCAAGGTGTCTCCACAGCTTTAAGCCAGGATCCCGCTGTGCACCCTGCTCCAACATCTGCTGTGACATTGGAACCAGTGGCTACAGTCCAGGATGTGGACATGGAGTCTGTGGAAGAAACTCCGGAAGTTTCTGCAGAACCCATAGCTATGGCAGAGAATGTCGCAATGAAACTTGACACGGATGTTCCCATGGAGACGGTTGCAGAGGTGCAGGATGCCCCAGAATGTACAGATGTTTCTGGGGAGGCCACAGTAGCAGCCCAACATACCGAGCAAGGTCAGGATGCTGAAGCTGAGAATAACACTAGTCAGTCCAAAGCACATGCTTCAGCTGAGTTTAAGGCCAACTCTGTAGGTCAAGACAGACAGACCATGGTTGTCACTTCCCAAGTGCTCCCAACAACTCAAGTCGCTAATCAAGACACCGCAGCACCTAAGGGTAGTGCAGATGATGGTGAGCTTGTAGTCGAGGACCTTGCTCACCAAGCGAGAGTAGCAGTTCAAGATCTTGATCAGTCCTGCTCTGAATCCCAAGATAGCACAAGTCACTGTAAGGTCACACAAGCAGTAGGTCAGGATAACCATTCTCATGTGGTTGCCCATGATGGGGCTGTATCCCATAAAGCAGTTTTGTCCTTCTATGACCGCTCCACTCGAGAGGCGTTGATCAAAGAGCTTGTAAATTCAAAGTTCTTTTCTATTACATTTGAACAACATGTGGACATTGAAGGCCATCAGTATGTCCCCGTAGGGATCTGCTGTCTGGACAGGCAGACGTCATGTGAGGACATTTTGGCTTTTGTCCCCCTTGGCAAAGATGCTAATGTCTTTGTGGATGCGGTGACAACAACACTAACTGCGAGGTTCGGTTTGAACTTCGCTTCCTGTCGAGGGCAAAGTTTACTGACCGTAGGTGAGGCAGGTGCACAGGTGAGAGCAGCAGCGTCATTGTTATCCCAAAGGTTCCCACAAGCTGTATGGAGTCTCAACTCCTCGGTTTCTCTCAACATGTGGCTTGCCAGAACGTGTGGCGTCAACGAGATGGCAGACACCTCAATGTGGCTCGAGAAACTCTTCCAGTGGTTGACCGAGGACGCCGACAAACTGGCAAGGCTACAAAACCTGGTCACATCTCTGTTCCAGCAGGACGACAATAAGCTGAGGGAATTAAGAGAGAAGCTACGCAGAAGGGAATGGGAGCGTAGGCACGACATGGTGGAACTTGCAGTAGAAATTCTAGAGCCCATTATGCTCTGCCTGAACGAGACAAAGGAAAATGAGGAAAACAAGGCGGAAAGAAGCCAGGCTGTGAACTTCTCCTGCGTGCTGCACAACTTTGAGTTCATCCTGTCAGTCGTGATCATGAAAAACGTCTTGAGCCTCACCAAAAACCTAAGCCGGAGTCTCCAGGGCGGACCTCTGGATTTCTACCAAGCTGTGAAGAGTCTGCCTGGTCTTCTCTCCACTCTCGGCGAAATGACCGCGAACACTGACCGTCATTTTCAGACGTGGTTCCAGGAGGCAGTGGTACTGGCGTCGAAGTTGCAAGTCAGCGTTCGCCACACTTCCCAGGAGCCCTTGATTGTGCACTACAGAGAGGTGGTAAGCAAAGGAGCAGTGGAGCACTCGATCCACGAGCTGAGGGCGCTTTTCTCGGACCATGTCCTATCAGCCCTTCGCTGCATGCAGGTTGTGCCTTATGTCATATCTAGGACTGAAGGATGCTGCACAGACACTGACTTGTTCAAGGTCTACCAGGAAGATCTGCCTGCCTGGGGCTCCCTAGAGGTGGAGCTACGCAAGTGGAGGGAGAAGTGGCTGGAAAGCGTCGCCACTCAGCAACCCCTTCCCACCGGCGTCTCCGACACCCTCAAGACCGCGGACGTGACCTCGTTCCCCAACATCGAGGCGCTCCTCCAGCTTCTCACCGTTTTGCCCTGCTGCAGAAGAGACGGTTCGATTGGACAAGGAAAGAAGAGTCTGAGGGAGTTCACCCGACGGTCCCAGACAACCGTACCTGTGCTGTATCCATTGTAGAGGTTTCCCCTCAACTGCTCGCGAACTAGCTTTTCTTTAGGGTGTCCTATACTGCTGAAGTCCTCAGAGAGTGACCCACTGTATCCACCTTTACTGTTCAGATCTGAGATTAGGTTTCAGTAGGCTTTTTTTTATTAGAGACATGATTTAGACTTGTACACTTTAAGTATAATCTAATAATTGTAAGTTTGATTTTGTTCCGTCTTCTATTTTTTTTCTTGTATGGTATGTGGAATAAGGACGGTAAGGAAGAGGACTGCCTATCGGGACCAATGTCTTGCCAAAAAAAGAAAAAGAAGAAAAAAAACAAAACAAAAAAAGCGCCCTCGGAGGCTTTAATGCTTTTGTGCCTTTATGCAAAACGCCCTGACTCTTGGAACATGAGGTGTAGGATGTCTGAAAAAAAAAATGCTTTCAATCAAGGCTTTTTGGAAGCTTTCCAGCATCTTCAGGAACTTTTAAGGATTTTTTTTTTGTCATGTAAATCCTACGAGATACATAACAAGCAAGGACACATTTAGGCACCTGTTGAAATAAGAACCCCATGAGTTTCGAAACGGCCGCATCACGTCACGACGTCATCCCATGGCACAAACCGAAATGCTACGTTCCATCATATGTCGTTTTTAATTTGTTTGCAGTTTGATTTGGATTTGATTTCTCTCCCAGAAGCCCCTCCCTCGCGAAGGAAGCGTTCATATATATTTGACTAAAATAAACAAATAAAAAAAAAGATTTAAACAAACTGTTCTGTTTCCACTTGATTCGGGATTTCAAGACGACGGAAGTGTTTTGTTGCAAATGTCCACTAGAGGGCGCACTTGGCTTTCTGTGGAGAGAGGCTCACAGCCCATGTGTGTCCTGGACCAATGTTTCTGGGGATTTACTCGTGGTGTTTGTAGGGGAAGCTTCTTCTGAATGGACGCTTTGGGTTGTGTGCTGACGTTTCTGTCCGGGTCTGGACTAGAACTCTAGTCGTGAAGGGTTTGGTGTCTTTGGTCTTTGGTAGTGCTCCTCACTGAACCCGGCTGTGAGCAGGTAAGCTGAACCAGGTGTGTTCGAGCAGGAAAATGGCCAAACCACGCAGGACCTGATCCCAGCCTACGCTTCGGATCATCTGTTCCTGAAGCACCAGACGAGTCCTTCTGCTGGAGCAGTGAGAAGGAAAAAACCGAACAGGCAGAGCATGTGTAACCCATCTTGGTCTGACCTGCAAAGTCCAGGAATGTCACTGGCTATTTTGGTGATTCCTTTGGTGCATCATCATCATCTTTTCAAGTCAAGATTTTCTTGTAATGCTTAGTTCAGGTTGTAACCCCATAGATCGTCGAGGCAGGTCTGTAGCCGCGGATTCGCGTTGCTATAAGTGAAAGAAGACGTTGCCTGTTTTACGTTCACCGCAAATGTTGTATGATCGTTTTACGCAGAACATTTTTTTGCATTTAAGGCCCTGTGTGAAGAGGAACCAGAACCACAATCCAGTTTTCTGTTCAAATCACTGACAAAATTCACATCCATGACTTGGATTAAGGGCAGTGGAGCCTAGTGGTGAGGACGCTGCCTCTGGGACCTGAAGGTCGTAGGTTCGAGTCCCTGGGCTCCACTGAGGTTCCCTTGAGTAAGGTACCGTCCCGCTACACT
>JBBPDA010000037.1:18854409-18865194 GCA_037974385.1 Arnoldichthys spilopterus | reverse complement strand
CGTGTGATGGGTTAAATGCAGAGGTCACATTTCGTTGTGGTGCTTGAGTGTGTTCACAATGACAAATAGTCACTTTATTACTTAATATAATTATTATTATTATATTATCAAAAACAGAAATATGATAAATGCTGTACAAAAAACAAACCACAGTACAATTTGCCTGTGGGCTCATTCACACTCTGATCCAGTAGCTGTGTGTGTTCACCTGTGCACTTTCCTGTGCACGCTTGTTCAGTGGAGACCGGACACTGAGGGACCAGCAAAGGCCAACAGTGAAATTACCATCAGACCATCAGGCTCATGTTGAAGCTGCAGAAGCTTATGAATATTCATGCTCAGCTTGGCTAATTGTGAATAATCTTTGCATTTAAGGACCCCATTTAAATACATGTTGTGTGGGAGGTGTCCCGCAGGCCAGGAAGACATTAGCCTATCGCGTGCCTTTCACACTTACCCGGTTGTGCTCTTGCTGTTTTACTCAGATAAGCTCAAGAAGGTCAGGACTTTGAGTTGACCGTTCCTAAACATTCACTTTAGTTTGTGTTCTTAAGGTCATTGCCTTGAAACATGATTCACTTTCTCTTGAGATTCAGTTCAAATACATTTTATTTCAGATTTAGCTGGTATAATTCAGAATGTCAGGCTGTGCTGTCCTAGATGCAACAAAACAGGGCCAAACCAATGATACTACCACCGCCATGTTTCACAGATGATATAAGATTCTTATGCATTCCTTTCTCCAAACATAACATTTCTCATTTAGACCAGACAGATCTATCTTGGTCTAATGTGATCCATCCATGTAACAATTTTCCAGTAAACGTATTGCTTGTCCACGTGATCTCTAGCAAACCGTAGATTGGTAGAAATGTCCATTTTGGAAAGCAGGTGCTTTCTCCTTTCAACCCTGTACTGCACACCACTGTTGTGTTTTTCTTATGGTTGACTCACGAATGGTAACATTAGCCAATGTGAGAAAGGCTTCACATTGCTTAGAAACTGCCCTGGGTTCCTATTGGACCTCGCCGACTGTTAAACACCTTGCTCTTGGAGTAATCTTTATTGCTCAGGCACTCCTGGAGAGGTTAACAATGGTCTTGGAATGATTTTCTTGAATTTTGTCTGACTGTGAATTGTGGTTGAGTCCAAACTTCATAGTGAGGGATTTGTACACTTTTCCAGCTCTGGGGCTTTCACACCTAGCTTGTACTTCTACTCACTGGCCAAAAAATCGGAAAAAAACAACCTGATTGATTCTCTTCCCGTGAACTACTAAAACTTGTGTAGATGGTTATGATGGCTGCAAATTGTTAAAGGTTGTTAAACCATGTACTACAAGCAATCATCACTCCGATAACAAACCCAAGGAAAATGCCCAGAGCCCGGTCTAAACCCAGCCTGGATCCAGCCCAAACCATGGTATTTTGCCAGGAATTTTCCATTTGAGAAGACATGCAAGATGATGTTTTGTGCTATTTTGGAATCCAGACATACAGCCTGTGACACAAAATCATCAATATGAGGCACAAGTAGATAAATTCTTCATAAAGGCGTCGTGTTCTATATGCATGTACACCGGATCTTTAAGCTTAAGTGAGCACAACATGTCAGAGCGCATTATCTGCACCACAGCCATGAAAACACAGTCACAATTTACAGAGGAAAAGATTCCTGACTTATTCATTAGATACGCTCGCTCCTTCACTTCCGCGAAGGTGAAGCAAAGCCTTATTCGAGTGACATCACAAGACGTTCGGCAGCACTTATTAATATTAACTCAGGCAACCTGGAGAGATGATTTGTTCTTGTTCCGCTGCAGAATTCAGTTCCAGTTCAACCCGAGTGCAGTGTAACATATGTGCAGTCATAATATATCATTGCTTTTAAGCTTAGATAATGCTAACTCTGCCATTCTGGCACCTAAAGCGAATAATAATTCTTAATTTTACTATTAAATATGTTTTAATCTGCTCTGATGAACAAAATTATTTTGCCAGTTTTCTAAATTAAGCCTCTTCTACCTCCAGTCTTTTTTTAAAAACGCTTTCTCATTATTTGCATTGGTAAAACAGAATGTAAACTCCTCCCCAAAATGTACAGATGAGTATAGCATCTCAGATTAGCCTACAATCCAGATATTAGACTGGCGGAGCAATGGGAGTGCTCGTTAACTGGCCAGCTCAGTGCACTGCATTTCCAACAGCTAAAACCACAAACAGGCAGATGCTTGCATTCAAAAGTGACCATGATACGTCTGTCTCCTTTCTTCATCTTCCTAAAAAGCCCTTCTGATGGTACTGATCTTCCTCACGACACTGGAACTGTTCAGGATGCACATCTGGCCCCTGACTGCGGGCCTAAGGCGGGGTTCACCCAGGACAGGAGGTTCAACCCATCGCAGGGTAACACGTAGACAGACAACCCTTCATACACACACTCACACCTACGGGCAATTTAGAGCATCCAATCAACCTACTGCAGCCTTTGGACTGTGGGAGGAAACCGGAGAACCCGGAGGAAACACACGTCAACACAGGGAAAGCTCGCAAACTCCGCACAGAAAGGCACCTGTGGCCGACCCGGGGATCGAACCCAGGACCTTCTCGCTGTGAGGTGACAGTGCTGACCACTGCGCCGCCCATAGACACATACATATGCCTAGAGTGCCTATGTCTAGAAGCTGAAATATTACAATGCTTCTAAGTAAAGAAATACAATTGAAAGGTCCATTTTTAGACGCCTGAAGTACATCTAACTCCCAAAACAGGTTCCTCCTGCCCTCCTGCCCTGACCTCTATATGTGCCATTCAGTCACCTGCTATGATTTTATAAAAACGTCTCACCTGGATGCTCCCGAGAGTTGTCCATTGTCCATTTTAGTTCCGTCTCTACCTTCTGTTATGATCTGAAATGAGCTTCATGACTACAACCCTTGCACAACACTTAACACTACTAGACAAACCCATCTGTTGTAGTAAAAGGCAGGTGCTTTGCAGTCACTCTGGTAGAACTGTAGTTTAGGCTGAGGCAAAATCCTTGAACTGTTTATACCTGTTTTCACAGTTTGCAACGTATGGGCACACCCATGCCAGAGGAAATGCCAAAGTGGTTTCTATCTGAGGATGGAAAATCTGAGCCATGAGACACAGTGGAGGCTCCAGCAAAGAGCCAATGGGACAGAAGAAGAGCTATGAGAGGAGAAATGCCCACTCTGGACAAAGGCTACATATGCTGAAGTGGTTCTCGTGTGTGGTCCCACATCGTCCTGCATGTCCACGTCAGCAGTGAACATTGTCACCCCAGGATTTGCGCGTTTTCTGTCTCTGCTCCACATGTGCATATTGCTCCAATCCTCTTTCTTCCTTTAGAATTAAAGAGGCTGTTTTGGTCACCTATAAGGCTGAAATATGTAAATAAGCTCTGTTTTGATTGGCTGCCCTCTATCAGGTCTCTCCCAAAAGAATCGTGACCGACCCGGGACCTTCTCGCTGTGAGGCGACAACGCTAGCCATTGTCCCACCGTGCTGCCAGTGACGAGATAATTAATAAATATTAATAACTTCAATTAATATAATTTTAAAAAAACAATTTTTTAAAATAAATGTACTACAGTTTTTTGGTCATGGTGTGGATTACTCCATGAAAAACAACAAAGCATTGTGTGAACAGCCCCTAATTCAACTCTGGGGATTTCACTGCACCATAGGACAACATCCAGCCTCCATCCTCTCTCCATCTATGCCATGTATGATTCATGCATTCGGTTGGACTCTTTGATCCTGCCAGACAGTCCAGAAACTAATCTGAAACGTGAAAAGCAGATCGTCACAGACCTGTCTGTCTGAGGTGTGTGTGTGTGTGTGTGTGTGTTAGTCATGCTCCTCTAAATCCAAAAGGAGACAGCTTTCCTCAGTGGACTTTGCCTCTGCTGGTGAATCCTCTCCATCAAAGCTGTTTCATGCAGACATTGGACAGGCTGCTGTCATGCATGTTTCCATGGTGAGCCCAGTAGAAGGAAGCTGAACTGAGGTGGACACCTATTGTAAATCACACCGGCAGTTTGGAGAGGAGAGGACATCAATAGTATGTGCTGAGAAGAGAAGTGTGTGTGAAGCTCCATCAGCACCTGATTTCATCTACTGAAGGACTGATTGAGCCCAAACCAGCGATTTGATGGGAACTACAGTAACAACTGGGCGTCCACTAGGAGAGAACTCTGGGAACGGTCAAACCAACACACTCACACATACAATCACTGTTTACTATGTCACTGTTATATGTATTTATTCTAATATTAGTGTCTTTGGAGGAAACAGAAACACAAAAAGACTTTTGCACAGTACTGCAAGTGTGTTAAACACGAATTGCGCTTTATATTGAATTTTCTGAGCAGCATTGTGGTAAAAACTGTCCCTGAACCTAGTGGCATGTGTGCGGTGATTCTCCTGCCAGTGAATAAAGTCCTTCATAATGTGCTTTGTCTTTCTCAGACAGTGCGAGATGTAAATGGCCTAGATTTCTGGGAGTGGTGTGCTGATGATCTTCAGACCCATTTTCACCACTCTTCTGCGGTCATTTCCTACAAACCCCAGATGCTGTTTGAAGATAGCAAGGGGTGGAATCCAGATTTTAGAACTGGAGCTATAAGGTAAACACTGCTAGCACTAGATGGCAATGTAGGCATGAGGCCTTCCAGGTTGACCATTTGCATGATGTTACGTCACAGCCAAGGCCTCCCAAACCAGCAGCCAGAGCAATGCTACACCAGAGCCATGGAGCTTCCTTTGCTGGCCAGTGTTGAGTGGCGCTACACCACAGCCATGGGGCTTCCTGATCTATCAATCACTGTGACACTACAGTGCAGCCATGGAGTTTCCCAATTACACAGGACCTTCTGATCTGTCCATCAGAGTGATGCTATACCACGCCCACAGGACCTCCTGGTTCATCCATCAGAGTGACGCTAACCACACCCACAGGACCTTCAGGTTCGTCCATAAGAGTGATGTTACACCACGCCCACAGGACCTCCTGATCTGTCCATTAGAGTGATGCTATACCACGCCCACAGGACCTTCTGGTTTATCCATCAGAGTGACGCTAACCACACCCACAGGACCTTCAGGTTCGTCCATAAGAGTGATGCTACACCACGCCCACAGGACCTTTAGGTTCGTCCATAAGAGTGATGCTACACCACGCCCACAGGACCTCCTGATCTGTCCATTAGAGTGATGCTTTGCCACGCCCGCAGGATCTCCTGATCTGTCCATTAGAGTGATGCTATGCCACGCCCACAGGACCTCCTGATCTGATCTGAGTGACACAACATTGCAGCCCTGCAGCTTCCCAATCTGGTCATTAGAGTGATGCTACACCACGGTCATAAAACTTCCCAGCCTGGCTGTCTGAGTGACACCCCCACCCCCCACCCCCCACAGCCATGTGGCTTTTTGAGCTGAGAGGGCCATTCCTCCATAGCTCAGGACTCTTTCCAGGCTAGCTAAGTGACTTTAAAACATAGTGATGGGGGAACTGTGCATGTGTGATCTTTGTACAGTAGGTCGTTCCATTTATTGTTCATTATGTACCGTGTTACTGCTGTAAAGCATCTTTAGGTTTGAGATGGGCATTATATGAACTAAGTGTCTACCAGGAACTCTAAAACGTTCCAAACTTTCCATATTTTGTGGAACTGAATTTGGGTATTGACCTTCCCTTTTTCCACTGGTCTCTGAGTCAGTTTTCCAAAGTGTTATAGCACAAACAGCATCAGTGTCCATCGGGAAAGCCTGCAACACTTTCAATAATCTCTCACACACTTTAGATGGTTCTTCATGCCACAGTGCTCTGAGGGAACTGTGCCCAGACTGATTAGAGTGTACGTTTCAGTCTAAAGCACTATTTGCAAGCTTTTCCAGCAGGGGCTAAATATAGGGCTGTCTGTTAGCTCTGTTAGTGCAGATCTGGCCGCTGTCTGAACACTCGCGGCTCTGTGTGACTGCACCTCAGGAATTTCTGATGGTGTAATACGAAAACCATGGCCCCGTGTGGACCAACACTCGCTCTCTATCTTCATCCAGACGGACAGCTGGAAAGGCAAACATTTCACCCTCAACACTGGGCCTATATGTTGCGAGCTGCAGTGAGAAAAGCTCCAGGCCTCCGCTTCAGGCAGGAGAATTCCCAACGGCGGGTGGCTGCATTACAGAACCAGAGCAAGGAATGTGGCGGAAATGAACATCTGTCGCTTGGGCGTGTTCGACCAGGCAAATCACAAACAGAACATCTATAAAAGAACACATGGAACTGGAGTTAGCTGAGGATTCCTGACCTTAGCTGACCCTCCTAGAGTCTTATGACCTAATGATGCTTCGCAAGAGGGCAATCGCAGCCTGGGACACCCCAGGAAAAGAAGAGATCTGCCGAGATTTTCCATTGTGCTGACCCAGAATTGAACAAATGGCTCATTTTGTATCTTTCCAAACGTCAATGCTAATAACACAATGTTGCACAGTTTGTGTTTCTTGCTTCCAAGTGTAAGATTTCGACTGCTTGTGTATAAGTCCTATGTAAAACAGCTGTATTCATCACAAACTTTCATTTTATGACCACAGACCACAAAAGTTTCATATTTATAGTGGCAAAACAGGTGAATTTTTATCTTTTCTGGACAGTCCCAGAAAGTTCTAGAATGTTCTAAAAGATTCTAGAAAGTTCAAGAAAACTCTGGACAATTTCATAAACTTTTATTGATCTTAGGCAGAAGGAAAAACACAGTTTGTACCCAGGAACAAAAATAAAACGTAGTGTAATAGACCTAATGAAAGCAAGTGATTGTCATTGTGAACACACCACAGCACACAGTGCCCTACAAGGAAACGTGACCTCTGCATTTAACCCATCCGTGTTGAAGCAGTGGGCAGCTGACGTGGCGAGTCCTCTCGGAGCTCCTGCCTGCACTCAGACCACAGTGTACATCGTTTATGATCACTGGTAACACTGGTGAACCTGTCTGTCTGTCTGTCTTTCCGTCTGTCTCTCTGTCTCTCCGTCTGTGTCTGTCTCTCCGTCTCTCCATCTGTCTGTCTCTCCGTCTGTCTGTCTCTCCGTCTGTCTGTCTCTCCGTCTCTCCGACTGTCCGTCTCTCCGACTGTCCGTCTCTCCGACTGTCCGTCTCTCCGACTCTCCGACTGTCTGTCTCTCAGTCTGTCTCTCCGTCTGTCTCTCCGTCTGTCTCTCCGTCTGTCCATCCTGCTGAGGAGAACCCGTATGAACAGCCCTACCCTCCACAGAACTGACCGCAAGTCATCGCCCCACCACCTGTACACTAGGAACTGCTGCCTTCTCTTTAAACCCAGATCATCATAAATTCTTTCTTTTCTTTCTTCTGTTCTCACTATCTGGTGTCAACCAGAGGAGGATGGGTTCCCCTTCTGAGCCTTGGTTCCTCCCAAGGTTCCTTCCTTCCTTGCCTCTGTCATCTTTGTCTTGCTCATTAGGGGCTCGGACCCTGATTCTGTAAAGCTGCTTTGTGATCACGTCAGTTTTAAAAAGCGGAATAAAAAGAAACTTGACTTGACTTGACTGACCAAATGTTGCACTGTGGGGCTGTGACTTGTGACTGTGTTTAGGGACCTAATTATGTGATCGTAAGGTCATAGGTTCAAAACACAGGGAACAGAGGGAGAGCTTACACACTCCACACATAAAGGCCGACCCAGGGACTGAACCCAGGACCTTCTTGTTGTGGCACTAACCCCTGCACCACCATGCCGTCCTACCCCAAACTCAACCAACCTAAAGTTTGAACTTCCTCACACACTCAAGCACCAGAATGAAATGTGACCTCTGCATTTAACCCATCACACGTGCACACGTGGAGCAGCGGGCAGCTACCAACAGCGCCCAGGGAGCAGTGTATTGGGACGGAACCTTGCTCAAGGGAACCTCAGTAGTGCCCAGGCCAGGACTTGTGACCTTCAGCTCCCAAGGGCAAGGTCCTAACCACTAGGCCACCACTGCCCACTACAGCATAGTTATTACTAACAGCCAAAGGTCAGGGTGACCCACCAACCATCAGCTGCCGTTAATTAGCCAATTAGCACTCTCCATCTCAGTCTGCCGCCACCAATCCTGAAAGAAGGGAAATCAAAATGCGGATGGGCAACACAACAGTACCCAGACTTCCCCAAATCCAACTGCAGGCCTACGATCCATCCAAGCATTGCTGCAAGAGAGAACTCCGACAGCGGAGTTGTGTTCAGACAGCGGCGCCTCAATCAGCCCGAGTGTCTGTTCCATTCTATTTCCGTCCTGTTGATTTATTTATGCCTCGTGTTTGTTGCTGAAGTTTTTCTCTTATTCAGATCTGCGTCTTTAGGGAACGTAAACAGAATTAAGATTCTATTTTTGACACGGAGTTTGCTTTCGGAGCCTCATCTAAGGCAGGCGCAGGAAGGTGTGCGACACCTCGAGCTCAGGAAGACAGACGAAGAACGAAAGGAGAAGCAGCGTGAATTGAGACATCTGCCAGTTAGGGCTGAGTAGGCAATCCGGATACATCATCATCGGCCCCGTTTCTGCCCGTCATGCTGTCAGACTGTCTCTCATGTACACACACACACTCTCACAGAGCCACACACCGTTTCTCTAGATTCACAGGACAGCTGTTACGGAATAACAGGCACTCGCTACACTGGGGGCTTTAGCCCAACATACAGGCAGCTGCCACAAACAAGGACTCCAGAGAGGCGAGTGAAGGATGCGAGGAATACAGTGATGGTGGTAAACACACACAGGCCAAGAACATACAGAGCAGCTACAAAAAAGCTGGGTTAGACGTGAACTAAGGACTATTAACGGAAGCCAAGGGCTCAGAAGCCTCAGAACTATGGGCGGGAACAAAAGATCATTCAGTATGGACACCAATACTATGACACTGATTCCTGAACCATGGTTCATTTGATTTACCATGCTACATCGCTATATGTAAAATAAAATACTCAACCCTTTAGTGTTCTGGTCAATTATAGTATAGTATAGTGTTTAGGTCAAAAAATCCCCTGGATTTCGCTGTTTAGACCAGTGGGCAGTGGTGGCCTAGTGGTTAGGACACTGCCTTTGAGAACTGAAGGTCTCAGGTTCAAGTCCCGGCCCGGGCACTACTGAGGTACCCTTGAGCAAGGAACCGTCCAGCTACACTGCTCCCCGGGTGCTGTTGATAGTGAAAGAGACTGTTTGTCCTTGTGAACACACTCAAGCACCCAGGGAGCAGAGTAGCGGGACGGTACCTTGCTCAAGGGAACCTCAGTGGTGCCCAGGCTGGGACTCGAACCTGCGACCTTCAGGTCCCAATGGCAGCGTGCTAACCACTAGGCCACCACTGCCCAGTAGTTAGCAGCGTCGCTAATTGTAGTTAGTTCCCCAACACTGGCGATAGCACTAAAATGGAGCAGAGTATAGAAGACAGACAGACAGACAGACACCTTGTTTAACATGGTTGTGAATAGAACTTTCGACCCTAATTTCTCTACTGTATTATGAAGACAGATAAATGTGAGGGAAGTGAAGGGACAGACAACACATGCGGGAGAGAGAGCTGCTGATTACTGAATGTAACTGTGTTACAGTGCCTTAATGTTGTCCAGCATGCTCCAGGCCCTGTGGGTCTTTAACGAGTTCCATGACTTTTCCTCCCCTGACCTGCCAGAACGGCACGACCTCTTTGTTCCAGGCCCTGATTAAAGCCCTGATTGCGTGGTACATCCCAGCAGAGCACTGGCATCACATCCATACAGCGCTGTGCTGTCAGACCGCCTGGAAATATCCACCGAATTCTATAGGCTGTAAGCAAAGAACTGGCAAAAACGGATATTGTGCCTTTATTGTGGCTAAAAGCTAAAAAAGCATAAGCAAAAGCCACCAATCAGCTCCCATCAGCTCCGAGGGCCATTCAGTGCACAGTATCATCCTCCCCATTAGGCTTTGGACAGGTTGCACTAATGACTCTGCCATGTAAATCACCGCGCCGCTGTGGGTTGGGTTGGGCCAGTCCGCTGTCTGTATCGATTGGGAAGTAAACAAGTGAGCGCATGAGCAGCGGGAACAAGAGGCTAATTCACCCTCAGCCATGCCTGTGTTTTTCCGCTAGACCTTCTCTGCCAGTCTGTGTGTGTGTGTGTGTGTGTGTGTGTGTGTGCTCCAAGGCATCTTAAAGGGGCTCGTAAAGGTACGGCATTTCCTCTATCAGTGTCACAAGTTCACGCGAACACACGTACACACCTCCTCACTCATCCTCTATAGCCACATGAACAAGCTTGCAAACATGTGCCCACACACAACCCACCCACCCACCCACCCACAGCCATACATTTTTTCCCTCAGTGCTCAATGGAAAGTGCTCTTCTTAAGATTTGCCAATTTTCCTCTATTTGTGTAAATGTGTTTGTCCTCGTGCGTCTGCCTGGCTGAACGTGAATGCCTGTATTTATAAAACCAAAGATGGAAGCCTCAGCACAGCTCAGGCCTCTGGGTGCCTGTCGATCAAAAACCTACCCAATTTGACCCTTGTGCAGCCTTCGCTCAGTCCATCTCTCATTCAGTTCAGCCCATTCACACTGGCGGGGCTAAATGGCAGGAAAAAGACAGGCGGCCTGATCTGTAGCACTGTTTTGGGTTTAGATTAGATCAGATTCAGCTTCATCACAGTGGAGGCCTAGTGGTTAGGACGCTGCCTTTGGGACCTGAAGGTCACAGGTTCGAGTCCCTGGGCACCACTGA
>JBBPDA010000037.1:18771398-18790618 GCA_037974385.1 Arnoldichthys spilopterus | reverse complement strand
GGCCAACCCGGGGATCGAACCCAGGACCTTCTCACTGTGAGGCGACAGTGCTAACCACTGCACCACCGTGCTGCCCTCTGCATAACCCAATACACGTTCCATGGTCATTGCTTTATGGGGTGAGACTGACAAATGACACTTCTCTGCATAAACCTTTATTAGTGGTAATGTATATTTATGTCATGTAAAAGACTAATGTAGCTCATAGCTTTACGTTTGTTGCCCTAAATGGTCCTGCTAAGGAAATTCCTCCCAAAATTCATTTTTAATAAACACAAACATCTTTTTTATGACGATCACTTTAACAATTGCAGCTTGATGGCGACTGACAGTGGATCACACTGACGAGGTAAACCGACAATACAGGTTTTACATTCAAACGCAGAACCATTACAGTGAACCTTGCACGGCCTTATCAGTGAGAGCAGTGTGATGAATGGATTAGGAGAGGAAGGATTTCTCTGTGTCTCCTGTTTTCTGTGCAATCTGTGTATGTGTGTTTGAAAATGTCGTTTTGGGATGCTCTAAATCCTGCGTGCTGCGAGTGGGAGGGCTGGTTGATGGCCTTGTTTCCATGACAACGGCAGCTGCAGCGGGGCTTTTTCCTCCTTTAAAGGAGCCTGCCAATTCTGATGGGAGAAAAAGGGACGAGCGTGGAGGGGGAGCGAGAGGGGGTTGGGAGCCGTTCATACAGCAGATGGACTCTTTTATTTCAGCAGAATAACTCTCTCTCTCTCTCTCTCTCTCTCTCTCTCTCTCTTACTCTCTCACTCTCACTCTCTCTCACTCTCTCTCTCCATCTCCTCTCCCTCTCTCTCTATCTTTGTGGACCGCAGGAGGCAGTGACGGCAGTGCCTCAGAACAAAGAAACCTGTTTCCACGAGAAGGAATCAGTTGACCCATCCAGGCTCCGCCCATAAATGCATTCGTGTGGAGCCACTGTTGAGGTTGGAGAAGCTTCACAGATTCCCAGCCAAGTCCCTGTAGCACCTGACGTTGTGTAAATACCTCATTTTAGAATGTGGCATAATTCCAAATGATATTTATTTATTATATATTATATTTGCATGGTTCACTTGGCGGCAAATTCCCCAAGTCTAGCAGCACAGCTCAGTAAATAGACTGTATAGTCTGTAAACTGTATATAAGTTATGGACGACGTTTCTCACTGGGTTCTCTGAGTTTTTAGACAATTGAAAATGCAATGGTGGCTATGTACAAATGCAGTTCTGGGTGGAGCACAGACACATTTCTGAGTGTTTAATTGAGCCCATCAAATGCCAAGACAAGCCATTCACTTCCCAGCTCAGTTCCCTTTACTGGTCTTGGTGGAGAGCTGTGAAATGAAAGTGTGTCAGTTATTATACAGGGGAAAGATCATATTTGATAGGTGCATAACTCACCTCAACTCACCTTTTCCAAACTGATGTACTCAATGAGTCGCAAATGAGCTGACCTTTCCCAGATGGGCTGACCACCAACACAGCATGATGGAATCTGAAAAGTGAAGCTGGCCTGGATGTGTGTTTTCATGACTATTTCTATGGCAAAAAATGCTCCTTTGTAATGCGCTTACTTCACAAAAAGTTTCATTATTTTGATTTCTGAGGTTATGATTATAGTGATACTTACTAATTAAGAACAAACTTAAATATTATACATACACTACAAGTCAAGGGTTTTAAAACACACTTTCTTCAGTTTTTACTGGTAATTTAAGCAGTTTGCATTATTAGCACAATACTGTAGAGCAGGAAATAGTGCTGTATATCATATTTATATATATATATATATGCATACATTAAATAGTCAATACAAATGTAACCACAACATTGTATAAAAGCATGTACTGTATGTGTGTTTGTGTGTGTGTTTATGTAAGTGCCCTTTTGTATTGTGCTTTATTGACTCTCATGGACGCCTTTTCCCAATGACTGGTCAATTAAATCTGCCTGGCAACCCAAGAAAATGAACGAGTGAAGTGACCACCGGTCTTGTGTACAAAGAAGTCTTGCTTTGGTCAAATCTTTTCTTTATTCTTCACTCCATCCACTGTTTTCTGATAATTGATAATACTTTATTGTCAGTAACATTGTTGCCAGCTACTATTATACCAGTTTGGGTTCCACCAGCTGCTCGTGGAAACTGGCCTAGTAGCCATCAAGGTGCAATTGTTAAAGTGATCATTATGGAAAGAATTTTTGGCAGAAACTTTCTTAGCAGGACCATTTCTGTAAGGGTTCTAGGTCATTCTTAACTTAGGTACACTCCACCAATTTCTTAGCCCAATCTCTATTGGCTGCTTCTGTAAATGAACAACCATGGATGCCGATTCGTAGTAAAAGCTAATGGACAGTTGCTACACTTCATTCAAGTGTTAAAATCCATCATTTGCTCTGATGATGTTTGCACTGGGCTCAAAAGGAGACCCTTTTTATGGCTTGGTGTTATTAGTGAAACCCCTGATTGGCAGAATAATTGCTTTGGCAGTGGGTAAATGTAGGGCTTAGCAGAAAAGCAGCTGCCTGGCTGAAAGAGCAGTCTGCCTGAGCCGATTCTGTAATGCCCCATCTTTTCCTCTTAGCTGCTCCCTGCTTTTCCTAATGCTGCCCCAGCCTGTGCTCTGTCGCTGTACAGAGCTCCCAGGACTTTGAAAGACCACTCTGCCTGAGCAGCTTCCTCAGTTTAAGACCAGACTCTCTTCTCCATTTTTGTGTTGAAGCTGCTTAAAGGAGTTCTACAGTCATAACCCGAGCCCATGAGCTATTGTTACAGTTAGTGGTGTTTTATCAGGGTTATTTCCTATCAAAATCATATAAGAATATTGTTTTTTTATGCTACAGATGTGGCTTGCTGAGATTAGACTGGCGTAATCCTTTAAGGTTTGAGTCTAAAATGGTGAAGGAGAAAGGATTTTTAGGATTTAGGATAAATTTATAGATCATTTCTACATGAAAAAAAATGTAATGCAAAAAAACCACCCAGTGTAATGTTGTCTTTCGCTTTATTCACTATTTTTTTCAGCTTATCTGATACTTTCCTTTGTGTTCCAGTGCAGATTGCAGTCTGACCCCATAAAGACCATTATGGCATGTAAATAAGCCTAGTACAAGTGTTGGCCTGCAGAACGAGCGGCCGCTTAGCTTATTACAGGCTTAGAGAGATGGAAGCTGCAGCATCTGAGGAAATGTGTGCTCCTCTCATCACCAAGGCAACCGCTGCAGTGGTTTGAGTCGTCGGCCATTTTGTGAGCTTGCTCGCCGGGAGCTTAATAAAATGGAGGCTTATCAAAGTCTGGTGGAAAATATCTCACCAGCGTATGTTCCATTATCTGAATATCCGACTTTATGCATCTGAAATGGCGTAAAATATCAAATCTGAAACACTGATTTCCCGTCTCAACACAAGTGCAGGGCTGTGTGGGTAAAAATGTGCCAGTGTTGTTGGGTAAAAAAAAAAACGATGCTCTGTGACCAAGCGTTCAGCTCCTCGGCAGGCTCCACTGTGTCATCGCACATGAGTCAGTGTGTGTGCATGCATCAACAAAACTGGGGCTGCTGCTCCTGGGATCAGTTCTCCAATACTGAGAGAGAACATATCCTGTGTTTTCCACCGTTCTTTAGTCAAATGCTATCAGTATTTCAGTATCAGTATGTCTTAAGCTGACAAAGATGAGCCACATGACTGTTGTTTTCGAAGTGGAAATGTTTTTCTTCTCTTCATCCTGGTTCCCAACACTACAGCAAAAATGTGGACCATCTAGGGGGGGGTAGGGACCTTCTGAGAACCGCTGACACTTTCATTTTAGAGCATGGCAGATTCCGTGCAATAGAAGAATCAGGGCTCACCATTTAATACACTCATGGTATAGTCAATGAAGTTAGACTCAAAACAAATTAGGGTCTCAAAGTCCTTATTTATCCATTTATGCTGTTTTTACACCATTTCTGCTGATTTGATACCTTTCTAAACTGACTGTTTTTTATCTTTTTGATTCTTCTTTATTATATTGTTCATATTTTAAAATTAAATTAAAATTTACACATACATTTAAACATTTTGGCAGAGTAAATTAATTATGCTAATCAATGTATGCAAATTAAGTGTTACGAGTCTTACTCAAGGGCTTTAAATGGGTGGTGAATTGAATCACATTCTGCTGCAGTATCACCCACTATGGTACACCAGCTTTACTTATTTTATCTATAAAGCCCATTTTTGGCCCATTATATCATATCCTCATATACGGTTGGCTTTGGTTTGGTGCATGGAGATAAGTGACCTTTTTCTGTTAGCTACTCTGCATGTAAAGCTGTACTTGACTACATAAATAAAAGTCCTACTTCACAAATCTCCACAGAGCTCCTTATTTTGAAGCTGATGCTTTCCCTTCTTGGAGTTTCTGAGCTTCTTAAACATGACTAACAAAATGGGTCATTTTCTTTAATTCTCTGCATTAAAAGTAAACTTCTCTTTGAAAACATTTATAGCCCTGCATCACATTCAGCCAGTTTAACACACTGTTCACATATAGTAGCATATATATATATATATATACTTGAAAGACATTTTAAACCACCATATATAAAATTCAGTTGTCTTAATGACCATTTAATGCCACTTTAAAGTGTCTCTTTTGGCTAATTAGCTAACTTTCTTACTAGCTGCCATAGTGTGAACAGATAAATAAGCATGTCCTGCTAAGTGCTGATGTGCACTAAAACAAACAAATGTCTACAATTTTACAATATAATTCATAGAATTAGCTTGAATTAGCTGATTGTGAAAAAGGGGAGCGAAATCACTTATGTTGACTATCATAAACGCTAACAGTTTTAGCTTCCTAACTAGCTTATGCTAGTTTTCAGAACTTTTTATACAGTAATAATTTATAATTTATCCTCATTTCTGGTGCACTTTCTGATGATGTTACTGGTGATGTAATAATGCTCGATGACTTTGTCTTTACCTGGAAGAGTAAAGAATTCCACAAATTGTCGTTTGCATCAACTGCAAGTGTGGCAGTGTTGAACAGCACCCTTGAGTGTTTTTTGGTCTTTAGCACCTACCATAACAACATAACCTGTACAGTATATGAAAATGACTCATACCATTATAGCAATATGCATTAATCTATTCTAACAGCAGCATCTGAAGATGTTATGTAATTTTCATTGTTTTTATTGCATAGGGTTGAAAGGCTATGAGAGATAGAAAGACGCGAGACATGACTGTGAGTTCTGACAAACTTTTATTTGAAATGTAAGTGTTCCATTAATAAACAAGAACATAAACAAATAAACAGCCATATAAATATCTGCATTATAAAATAAAAGCATAACATGAAGAGCTAAGCGTTTAAAAAGAAGGTTATCACGGTCGAATACAGAAAGGTATTCAAGCAGCAGACAGACATCTAGATTATATAGATAGATAGATATATAGATTCATAGTTAAACAGACAGGAATGGCATTCCGGTAGCATTAACAGCGGACTGTAATTACAAACACAGAAGACTATAGAGAAATGGGGGTAGGGGTAGAGCACGCTAAAAATTAAAGCTTTTTTTTTTTTAAGCTTTTAAAGTTCTGATGATTGAAGAAATAAAGAGAAAGAGAAGGAAAACACAAAAATATTCACAAATTTTCACAAGCCCTAAGCTAAGATCGCGTGTCTTGCAGGTAGTATGTACAGTTCGGTTAGTCAGTGGTTCTGAAGCTTTTGTATCTCTAGCACTACACTTCTTTTTTTTTATGTTTTTTGCTTTTCTTTGTTTTTTCTAAAAAATACTGAAACATTCCTGCGTTAGCCTGATCTTTGTGGCTCTAGTTTATACAGACAGGTTACATATCTTATTTACATTGTGATGAAAGGTTGGTGCCTTTAGGGTTGTGCAGAGTATAGGATAGTAACAGACTCCTCTTATCGAAGCTGACCACAGCTGGAGGAGCCAAAAGTGACCATATTTTTCCAACCTGCTCTTCTTCTCATACAGAGAACATCTCTAATGATTTCATGGCCACTTTGGAACGGTTGAACCCTCCTAGCTTCTAATCAACCCCAAACATGACCGGAACAACCCACCAACCCTGTCACCTTCTCCTTTAAGCACTTGCACATCACTCAAGCCCCCATTCAGTAACACTCAACCAATATGGAGTAACACACAGACCTGCAGCCTGGTGTAACTGCCTCCTTATCTGGGGTTTAGAAAACATGGCATATTTTATGTAAAGCAAGTCCACAGGATTGATATACAGCTATGATAGAATTCAAATAACAATGTGTTTTAATATCATTATCCTAAGATTGCCTTAGTGGCTTTTAAGAATTTAACACCGAATCCAGACCTATTCCATTTTTTCTCCTACAGCACAAACAGCTCAAGTTGCTGGTGTTTAATGAGGAAAAAGCATTCTCTTATACTAAATATGTTCAAGATTTACTGCAACTTGTACTTTTTTTCGCTTAAATATCTTTTTCCACACTGCATAGTTTATTAGTTTATTTGTAATACTCCTATTGACGTCGAAGTGGATCATGCAACAAAAAAAGTTATTTTTTTAGGTGGTGGGGGGTTGGGGGCTATGGCACATCCTCTTTAGAAACATAACACCAACATGTTTATTCTTGTCACCAAGAAAGATCTACTTTGCATTAAAAAAGAACACAAAAAAACTCAACGTGACAAAAGATTAGTATGTTTTTATCAGTAATGCTATCTACAGAACAGACTTCCCAGTCTACAGGATCGTTTCTGGAGTCTGAACAGATCTTATCCCACTTTAGTCCCTCTTGATGGTTCGGTTTTAATGGTAGAAGACAAAAAAAATACAAAAAAGAAGAAAGTGTAACTGTTAAGTTGTTAGCATTGCAGATTAAGAAGTACAAAATGAAAATGAAAGCAATCTGTCAAATAAAAGAGAGGTTAAAGTACAGCTTCGATGTGTCAACTCACAACTAAAGAATTTCTGATGATTAACCCCTTAAACTCTAAGACTTGTCGTCATCAAGCTCATAACTACATTGCCATACATAGTAGTTTTATAGTAGTTACTGAATGCGGCCTAGCGATTTCTGGAATACAGACATGAATGAATAATAATCCTAGAGTTTAAAGGGTTTCAACATTCTAGTGAGGGAAAAGCTAACACGTGCTGAGGAGAAACACTCCGATCCCCACAGCTATGCTAATTCTCCGCAGCTATGCTAATGCTTCACTCTGCCTTACTTCTTGTCCTTCTTGGTGGCCTTCTTCTTGCTGGCCGGAGTCGGGGCGGCCTTTGGGGGCTCTGCTGGTGGCAGGGCCTGAGGTGGGGGCAAAGCCTGCTGAGGCATTTGCTGTTGGGGGTTGGCCGTTAGTGTAGCGGTGCTGCCGGGGATGTAGACATTCTGGCGGTAGTCAGGGACGTATTGAGCATTGTAGCGAGGGCCCAAAGTCGCCGTGGCTTCACTCACTTCTGAGAGGAGAGTGAAGGGCATGGGGGAGGGGGAGGGAAAGGCAAGAAGGTAGAAAGAAAAGGAGAAAGGGGAGGGAAAGGAAGGGGAAAGAGAAAGAAAGGAGACGTTATAACATAACCAGCTTGAGGCAGGACACATACTGTAGTTTATCATCCAAACAGTGGGATTTAGGTATGGTACATGCGTAATAGTGCATATTTTAAAACACCAAAAGGTTTTTAGATGATCTATGCCTTCTTTAAAAATAATATCATACAGTGAAAGTGACTCTTTGTCATTGTGAACACACTCAAGCACCACAACGAAATGTGAACTCTGCATTTAACCCATCACACGTGCACACGTGGAGCAGTGGGCAGCTACCAACAGCACCCGGGGAGCAGTGTAGTGGGACGGTACCTTACTCAAGAGAACCTCAGTGGTGCCCAGGGACTTGAACCTGCAACCTTCAGGTCCCAAAGGCAGCGTCCTCACCAAATATCATTATTACTTTTATTATACTACTTTTACTTATTTTCTTGATATTGATTTTATCAATAGTTTCTTTCTTGATATTAACATCATTAGAACTTAATTCTGTGACTCAGATTATAGATAGACAGAGAGGCAGACAGTTATATAGATGGCAGGTTTAGGGTGGTGTGTTTGAGGAGAGGAACCACAAAACTGTGCTGGACATTGGCCTTCTGGAACCAGAGTAAGAAACCATCTTCTGTAGAAGAACCAGAGTTAGGAAACATGTTCTGTAGAAGAACCAGAGTTAGGAAACATGTTCTGTAGAAGAACCAGAGTTAGGAAACATGTTCTGCAGCAGCACTAGTGTTAAGGAACCATATTCTACAGCAAGACTGGAGTTAGTGACCATGTGCTGCATCTTTCTTGGTCATTTTGGAATCATGTTCAACTGTGTTCTTCATTCTGGACACATCGTTCACATGTTAGGTTGTGCAAAACTGGTATTTTCCAGCCATTTCATATATTTATCTGCAGACAGTTCGTTTCTGTGTTGTTATAAAACGTTGATCCAAACTTGTGAACTGTAGCGCAGCTCACAGTGACTAAAGCTCTGCACTGCAGCTCTTCGTATGACCTGCTTTTGCTTCTCCCATCCCCCATGCATTACGTATGCTGTAACACACACATAGTCACACATGGACACACACTGCTTGGATGCTATCACATGTTTAACAGCAAACTCAAACAACACCCAAAAATCGCTCACAGTTGTGTTTGTGAGACAAGCAGGTATTTATGACTCACTGACAAAGCCAGGCTTTCTCTTTTTCAGCCATAGTTTATTTAACCTCAGTGTCCTTGGGCAGATTTTTGTGCTTTTTTCACTTGGATTGGGGTGATTTTAAAAAATCAATGGTGAAAAGAGCTAATTCATAATGCACTATGTTCAGATCAATGGGTGAATAGCCCAGCGCAGAGTGAATTAACCAAAGTACCGGGTGCTGGAAAGGGAAACGGTCGTCACACACAGAGATAAGCCATTGCTGCATTTGCAGACGAACTGCAGCTGTGTTACCGAGGAAGAAAGACTCTTCTGTCCTCTACTGCTCCAATAGTCTATTAAGAGTCAGCGAGTGCTGTGCTGCATTGTGCTCTCTGGAAGTATCTCTCTTTCTCTATTTATTCACTTCTTTCCATCTGCCTCTCTATTTCCCCATTTTATCATGTCACCACTGTTTCTGAATGACATAAGACGGGCAATCTTGAACGGAGAGTTTGACCCTAAGGTGTGATGTCGTCTTTGCATAGTGGACTCACATAGGAATCAGAGTCGTCATTTGAAAGCTTGGAATCATTGTTTCAATAATAAAAGGAAACCAGTGTCAGTTATATACAAAGGTTACGGCCGACATTTAGGGGCCCGCAAAAAAAATTATACATTTTCTCTGCATCCAGAATGGAAAACAGATCTATGAATGAAAATGTAGTCAAATTAATACCAAACATGCAGTCATGCCAATGCATTCAGGTATATAGCTAGTCTAGTGTGCATGGCCAGATACAACTGTCACCCTTGAGGAAGCTAAACATATCTACAATCTGGCCTGTTAATACAAAGGCATTAATATGGTCACAAATGTTCTTCAGTATGAATTATGACCAAAAATAGTACTTCACTGCTAACAGAATACAACAGCTCTAACTGTGGTGCACTGTGTGTTCTGATCCCTTTCTATCAGTCAGCATTCACTATACAATAGCCCTTCTGTTGGATCTGACCAGTTTGGCTGGTGTTTGCTCCCCACAATCGCCAATTGGGCAACCATGACCCTGTTGTCGGTTCACTCGTTCTCCTCTTTCACTTTGGTGGGTACTGACCCCTATATACTGGAAGCCCTATAAGGGCAACTGTTTTGGAGATGCTCCGACTCACAATAAGGCCCCTTAGATCCTTACCCTCACCTGTTTTTCCTGCTTCCTGACTTTTCACTTGACGCCTAATGGATCCCATATTTTGTAACAAAGATCATCACCTGCCAGTGGTTTTAATGTTGTGGCTGATCGGCGTATATGATCTCCTGGCACCCAGGAAAGAAATCTCTGCCTTCTGCATCAGAATTTAACCATGGTAAAAGAGACAAGGTTCAGAGAAACGTGCAGACTCACCGTTAGCAGCAGCCATCAGAGCCTGAAGCTGTTCTGCTTCAGTGGGGGGGTTTGGCCATGGTCCTGTTCCGCCTACTGCACCTGCACCAGCTTCTTCAGGACGAGGTCCCGCTCTGCGTGACAGACAGGTTCGGTTAGTGTCTCACACTCTCTCACACTCACACACACACACACACACACACAAACATGTACGCCTGTCGGCAAATCTGTCAGCATAAAACACGTCAGGCTCATGAGCTGAGACAGCCATTTTGAGTGAAAATCAGCAGCAGCACACAGCAGAAAATGGAGGCTGCAATAGAACTGAGCAGAAGTGGCCAGAATATAATCAGACAGGCAAACAGGTCAGCACACACACACACACACACAGACTGACACATTGATTTTTTTGTTCTTGCTGAGTGTATAGTGTCTGTTCTGTATTCTGCTTAGGGTTTAGGCTAGCCTCGTTTAGCCAGCGACAACAGAGGACTAGAGTGATGTCTCATGCTGGCGATCATTCAAGGGAAAAGGTCTGTTCACCTGGATTCTTTGCAAGAGATTTTTATTCAAGAAAGAGAGCATTATATTATATGGTCAACACGGCAAAAATCAAGAGGAACAGGTATTAGTTCAATGGAAGAGAGATTCTCCCTCTGAGTATGAGGCCACAAAGGCAGATCAGTTAGTAGCACAGAGCAGGCAAACACAAGGATCTGTAATCGTTCTGTACTGGAACAAAGTACAAATTAATGTAGTTCATCACAACACTCCGACCAGTCGTAGCTAGTATTAGGGTTCTAGACGCTTCTTTGGTGCCACTGAGTCTGATAATGTTAATTGCATAAATGACGACCATTCTAGCTAGAGAAAGTCAGATGACAAGATTTTTGGAAAATGCACAGGCCTTGGGTTTTTAGAGCGACTGGACTGATTTTATCTGTAGCAGAGATGCAAAATACCGTATGCCCATAAGAACAGAAAAACAGCGATACCTAAGGCCTTTAGAATGTGCTTGATGGGGTGTGTTTGCTCATGGGTCACTAGTCTTATTCTCAAAGAACTGTTGTGGCTGCTGGTTTTCAATCCAATCAATGGGAGGAACACCTTGTTTCATCAGTTGGTCTTCAAATAGATTCTTTGTTGGAATAAAAACTTGCACCCACATCCTGACTAGCTAAATGGAGATAAGACTGGTGGCTCCTGTTGTAGCTGGACCCCAAGCTTTTTGCATATTCAAGACCTTCAGGTCAGCCTTAAGAATGGTTAAAACTCAAAAAGTTATGACCATCTTGTCTGAAGGCATTTCAACACCACCACATATGCTGATGACTAGTTGTTACGTTATAATGATAATCTCTTTGATCTAAGTTACATCAAAGCAATAGCATCTAGATTAGTGGTTCTACTCATGGAGAACTAGCTTGCTGCAAAGTTTAGTCCAAACCTACAAACAACATGCTATCCCCAGTAACCCAATGCTAATGTATCTTGTCCATATTGTCAGTAAACTAATTGGAGTAGATGCAGCAGATTGGTAGAAGTATGGTTGGATCTGAACTCTATAGGAAGGTAGATCTTCAGAACCAGGGTTGGTGATCACTAGCCTAGATGATAACTTTAGGTGGCCCTTTGTGGTGCAGTGATAAATATTAACTATGTTTCTTTATAAGTAGGCAATATTGTTACTTTATTACATAGTAATAGTTGACTTGCGCTAAAATTACTAAAGGGAAAAACTGGCAAGAACATTTGAAAGAACATTCATGTGTTGTTATAACATTGGGGCTGTGTTGACTAACTGCCCTTAGCTTATGCCTGCAAATCATGGTTGTGAAGTTATTCACAAAAACAAAATATTGTGTTCTACAGATTAATTGTCCAACACTTTGGACAAGCAGACGCCATTGCAGATTGTGTTGTGCTATTTTGTCTTACACAATGACTGACTATAATAAATGAAAAGCCCATGTCCTACATTGTTTTATGTGTTTTAAGTATTTAAACTGATATAATTCATTTTTACATTATCAGTTTATAACCACTTTTAAACAGGCTGTTTTTGTTACTGTGCCTTTAACATTTAAGTATATGACATGCTCTAATTAGCCGCCCTGTATTGTACTTCATTTAGAAAGCAGTCTAGGATGAAACACTTCTGAAACACTCATAACTTCAGTCTGAATGGATAAGGCTAAACTGTTGTATGTTGAATATAAGAACTTATGTTTGGTGACCTATACTTTGCTGCTTAGTTTCCCTATAAGTGTATGAACTAAAGTGTGAAAATTACATTTTCAATCTTTAGCAATGTTTGCATAAATCTTGTAGCCGTTTTATTTTAAAGTTTAAAGTGGTTTTCCATGATATGAGCGATTTAAATCTCCAAATGGTGTTAAAGTAGCGATTGTTATCATTTGTTTATGCAGTGCAGAAACAAGAAAGGAGTGTTAGAATGGCCTGAACATTCATATTCACTGGTACACCTCTACCCACACAAACATACCAACACAGAAAATGAAAATCAAGAACAGGACAACAGAAACATTCTCTACTCTATGAAGACAGACTAACACAATCAGTCCTATGAAAGCCAATGCAAACCCAGTTTTCAAAGAGACAAATAAAATGCACTTTACTAAGCACAGCTACACACAGTGCAACAGTAACCTACAGAGCAAGATGCAACACATAGTCTTCAGCAATATACACAGGTCCAAAAGCCTTTGGTGTGAGATAATGAAACTGTTTACACCTCAAGTAGACATTGACCCACATTGAGAGGACAATTGGACAGTGTGTAGTGGAGCTGGAAGACACAATGAGTAGCTCTAGAGGACCTTGACAGAAAGAAAACTCCCACTATTGGGCTCCTCACATGAAGCCAAGCTACAAAACATACTACTCTCCTCCTCTTACACAACTCTACCTGGACTTCTCGTATGGAGCCCATCTCTGCTGCAGGGTGTGGAACCTGTGCTGGCTGGAACACAGGGATAGGAGCATGGGGCTGTCATTCACTCACCCACAGACCAATCAGGATGAGACTTGTCCTTTTGATGTCTTATGACTTAGGAATTGTGCTTTTGTCAAAGATTAAGCCTGGCTTAGTACTAAGTCCACTATTTAAGCGTTAGGTGAATTCTTAATGTGTTCACTTTATTTGTTTTTGCAACGTATTCTTCACATTTCCCCACTGGTCAGCAAACTGTTGCCAATTACTTGCTAGTTATTTTGATATTCTATTCAATTTCACCAAACTAAACAAATGCCTACACACACACACACACACACACACAAAACCAAAACATTCCAGCCCATTACAAGATTAGCTGGCCAGTGGGAAACAAAGTAGGATCACCATTCAGTCACTAATACAAAAGCATTAACTGAGAATGCAGTAACTCAATCCCAGTGTTAATCTCCAAAAGGTTATTGTGCATGCTAATGTGAGCTAATGCACTTACCCACTTGGTCCGGGCCTCTGGTTCGGGGGTAAGCGCCAGTCATTGTTGGGTGGCTTTTGCTGTGGAAAGAAGAGAAAATCTGCTGTGAGATTATGAGGTCTATAAAATCTGGTGCCCGAATGAGTTCTTTGACATCACAAAGGCCAGATATTCTGTAAGAGGAAATAGTGTTAGTGAGGTCAAACCTGGTCTGAGAACAAGCAGAACACTGGAAAGAATGGTCGGAGAAGACCGAGCAAGATAAGGTACAAGATAAGGAGTGTTACACAGAAGCAGATATTTGGTAGAGGGGGAAATTGAGTATGTGAATAATTGATAAAGCCATTTTGTTGCAGCTACACATAAATGCATCTACACCACAGGAAGGTACACTGCTTCAGGCTGAGCAACATATGAGGCAGTCAGTGCCACACGTAATGAATGTGGGAATAGTATCTGATAAAGCTGCGTCCTGGACTGTCTTGTAGTGTATAATCTCATCATGATCAGAGAGTTATTGCCAAAAACTCAAAGACAAATCAATGTAAGTAATATACCGTCGCTGTCCATAAAAAACAAAACCACTAATCTACTTTTTTTTTCTTTTTTAATTTTTCACACAGCAGCTGAACTTTACATTGTGTGAAACTTTTATGATGAACAGACCATTAGAAATACTTAGAAAATCACTTGTTCTAAAATGATCGTTCATTAACTTACGTTAGAAATAAGGAATGTTTTACCTTCTCCTAAAACGTTACAATTGTGGAGGTACTTGGGTTTTTTTTAAAGATGTGACAATATATATTATAAGTTATACATTTGATTTATAAAAAGCCTAATTTTTATCAGTGTTGTCCAGAACAAACTGAGGCTTTCTGATCTAGCACTGTGAATAGTATAGTATAGCAATGTGTGTAGTGTTGTGTTTAGAAAAGTATTGTATTGTGTATAGTATAGTATAGTATAGTATAGTATAGTATAGTATAGTATAGTATTGTATTGTGCATAGCATATTATAGTATATTGTATAGTATAGTATAGTATTGTGTATAGTATAGTATAGTATAGTATTGTTTATAGTATAGTATAGTATAGTATAGTATTGTTTATAGTATAGTATAGTATGGTATGGTATGGTATGGTATAGTATAATTTATAGTATAGTATAGTATAGTATAGTATAGTATAGTGAATCCTTAATCTGTTTTAATATTCATTGACTCATAAATTCTTTCACACATCTGCTGTCCCCCCCACCTGCCACACTTTACTGGACTGAGCGCTGGTCAAAGAGAAGCACGTGTGACTCTAATGTCCTACTGTACTGATCCTCTAAACCCCAGACAGGATTACATTTGCCATTCCAAGCACTGGCAGCCCTCTCACACACACGTGCAATTCAGCGGGCCCAGCCTGAACTCGACCTACTGCCCAAGTCTGCCAGCCCAGCCTCTAAAATCCTGCTTTATGAAAGCCAGCAACAACTATGCATTCAAGCATTTAAACCAAATGCGCTTGCATGGAGTACATTTAAGATGGTTTTTTTTTGCTTGGTCATCAGATCTGGCAATGATCTAAGCACAGCGTGTATTTATCTGAGTGAATAAAAAAAAAATGATGCACTGTCTGATATTATATGGAAAGCATGTAGAGCTGCACAATATATAATCTGTATCATCGTTATTGCAGTATCAGTCTATACAACACTGATATCGCAGACCAATCATTTCATGGATCTTCCAAAAGTGCTGGATTTGTGACATCACAAAAACTTTGATCTAAAAATGAAATCCGTTTTTAGAGCTTAGTGTCCATCTATGGATTGTATGGATAGGAGGAGTGTATGTACATTGTGAATACTTACACACTTCA
This sequence comes from Arnoldichthys spilopterus, assembly GCA_037974385.1. Classification (NCBI taxonomy): domain Eukaryota; kingdom Metazoa; phylum Chordata; class Actinopteri; order Characiformes; family Lepidarchidae; genus Arnoldichthys; species Arnoldichthys spilopterus. The sequence goes on along the minus strand of JBBPDA010000037.1, from coordinate 18,775,234 downwards.
AACCTTTTCAATTAGAGAAAAGTATTATCAACCCTTTAATGTCACTGCAAACACAATATATAGCAATATAATCGCAGCACTAATATTTTGTCCATATTGTGCAGCCCTACAATTGTGATCTGCAATATATTTTCAACCACCATGTTGTCTTGGGTTGGTTATTACTAATATAAATTAAAAACATTCCCCTTAAAACATGACATCATAAAAAACGTCTACACAGATGTTCTACACAGGCAAAACATTCACGCCTCCTAAAAGTTTGTTCTCCAACACATTAACTTAAGTTTCTACCATGTTCTTGACATGCTTCCACAGTTCTGCATATGCAATAATAATATGTACTACAGGTTCTGTGCACAGGAGCTTGAAAAGATTTATGTGAGTACATCTACAGAACCCTCACCTTCATGAATGAGCTACTGAACAGTCTTCTGGAGAGGCTTGTGCTCAAGGCACCATTTGGTGTCTTAACAAACACAAAGTCACTCCTGCTGGAGATGGTGGAGAAACCTGATGTATAAGAGGGCTTAAGAGGATCTTGACAGTCCCCCACCACCTCCAGGTACTTGATAGGACCATCGGTGTTGAGCTGCAGGTGGAAATCCTTGTGTTGGTCCTGATGCAGTAAACACTTAAAGCCCAATCTTTGCAGCAGGCAGGTCAGGTGACCCCGGTGACCAAGCCATCGTACTGCTACCACCATGATGGTCAAGAGAGAGACAGCTATAATGCAGGAGAGGGAAACTATGAGGTAAAGTGATAAATCTGGGGAGCTGTTAGTCCTTCTAGAGGGTGAGCTCCTGCGCTTGGAGGAAGCATCTGTTGCTTTCTCAGACACAGTGACATTAACAGCCACAGTGGTAGAGAGTGCTGGCGTGCCATTATCTTGAACTAGCACTATGAGGCTTAACACACCCTTAAGTTCATCTTGAACCACCTTCCTTCCTATCTGTAGCTCTCCAGTGTGGGCTCCAATGTGGAACAGTGCAGCGTCAGGCCCTACCAAACTATAGACCAGCCATGCGTTGTAACCACTGTCTTCATCCACACATGTTATACGATTGACCACGTGGCCGGGGCCAGCGTTTCTGGTCACCAGAAACTGTAATGTGCCATCAGGGGGAAGTGCAGGGTATAGCAGTCTGGGTGTATGGTCATTTTGATCTATAATAAACACATGCACCGTTGCATTGGCGCTACGAGCTGGAGACCCCTGGTCACGGACCTGCACCACAATCTGGAACACATTCGTCTGCTCATAATCAAGTGCCCTCATCATATAAATGTGACCTTTTTCTGGGCTTATGTGGACAAATGAGGACACAGGATAGCCATGGACATCGATGTCCACTATGGAGAAAGACAAACTGGAGTTTTCACCCATGTCTTGATCAAATGCCAACACAGTCAAAAGAGGAGCATTTGGAGCATTGTTCTCAGCTATGTCCACTGAGTAGAAGGGCTGTGAAAAGACTGGTGCATTGTCATTAACATCTAAAAGAAGGACCACAAAGGATTCCTGTGAGGAACGAGGAGGGGAGCCTGAGTCTGTGGCCATCACAGTAATGGTGTATTCAGCCACAGTCTCCCTGTCCAGCAGGCCATCTGTCATGATGGTGTAGTGGCCCTCATATGAGTTGCTGATCTTAAAAGGCAACCCAGATGGGATCTGCACACTTACTTCCCCATTGTTACCTGCATCCTCATCTCTGATGCTGAGGATGGCAATCACAGTGCCTGGGTTTACATCTTCACTCAGCTCATGCAACAGAGAATTGAAGCTTATTACTGGAGTATTGTCATTAACATCGATAATTTTAATCTTAACTATGCAGGAACCCTCCATTGCAGGAATCCCTCTGTCTCTGGCCTGAACTGTGATGTCATACACATGTGCTTGCTCATGATCAACTAGGCCTGTCACCATGATCTCTCCTGTAAGAGGATCTACACTGAAAATTTTTAAAACATCGCTGGGAGTGAATTTATCAAATGAGTAGAATATTTCTCCATTCAGACCATGATCAGCATCAGAAGCATTAAGTGATGTCACCAGGGTGCCCACAGGAGAGTTTTCAAGAAGAGTTACCATTTTCGCGGGTGTATCAAACTCTGGAGCATTATCATTGACATCCAGAATGTTCATAAGAACATGAGTAGTGCCAGATTTTTCCGGTTTACCTCCATCAACTGCTGTGAGAAGTAGCTGGAACACACTCTGCTTTTCTCTGTCCAGAGGCTTGTTTAGGACTAAGACAGGAAGTTTTGTACCGTCACTTCTTGTTTCTACTTTTAGAACAAAGCAGTTGTTTGGACTGAGAACATAAGAGTGAAGTGAATTCAATCCCATGTCCGGGTCATACGCGTTTTCTAAACGAAACATCATTCCTGGGGCAGCAGCCTCGGAAACTTCCAGAGAAGTGCTGTTAGTTTGGAAGACAGGCGCATTATCGTTCACATCAACAACTTCTACCGTAACTTGATGCATCTCTGGAGGGTTCTGGAGTAAGATCTGACCCCGAATGTGGCACGACAAACTCAGTCGGCATATGCTTTCCCTGTCGATGGGCTGCTTGATAACTAACGCTCCACTTGTAGCATCTACATCAAAATATTTAACCTTAGATTCCGAGACAATGCGCAAATGCCGGTGAACTATGCTCTGAATGTCCATACCCAAATCCTTACACATGTGGCCAACTGTAGTCCCTGGTTTGGATTCTTCAGCTACAGAATACAGAAGTTCTGAAGTATTGGCTTGAAAGCATGCGTAATGCAAAGCAAGCCAGAGCAAAACCCAGGCAGATGTCCTTGCGTGCATCACGTTTGAGTCCATGGCCAATGAGCTTCAGCACAATAATTCCACATCGACTTCAGATGGCATAATCCAAGACAGGGGACCCATATAAGGCAAATCAGAGTAACTCATAAACTTCTATAATACATCCTACATTAAAAGTAAGGTCTACACTTAAGGGCTGCTCCATCTGTGAGTGAGCTCCTCTTTGTCTAAGTGAAACTTGTGTATGAGTGGGCAGCTAACAGGTGGGGGGTTGCTGCACTACAAAGGCAGTGCCTTCCTATTGGATAAAAGTTACATTCACAGAGGCAATACCCAATCGGGGACAAAGAGGGAACTTTTTAAGAGTGCAGTACGGAAACAGCTGCCAGCCCAGCACTCCCACCCTCCCTGTCTAACACAAACACACACACACACACACACACACACACACACACACACCCATGTACAGACTTGTGGTTGTTTGAGGACATAACCCTCATCATTTGTGCTGGCATCACATCGTTCAACCAGTTCTTCATGATATATAGATGTGATACAGCACATCAAATTAACCTATTTTACAAAAAAGTAGCTAGTTTAGTGCACTACATTTTGCACTATACCTAAAAGAAAAAAAATATATATATATAATTTATATATAATTTATTTATATATAATTACAATTATAAAATAACAAATATATAATATAATATAATATATATAATTATATTTAATATAAATACAAAAATACAAATATAGAGAGAAAGAGAGAGAGAGAGAAAGAGAGAGAGAATGGGGAGGGGCTCCTGTCTGCTGCCTTTACACAGAAACTCCCCTGGTCAGAATTTAAGTAGCAAATGAGTTAAGTAGCAAATTTTTCACAGTCCCTGCTCACCTGCTGACTCTCGAACGTCCACGTGCTGTCAGGTAATGACGCATCAAGCACATTGAGAGTGTCTGTAAAGTCTGTGGTGCCGCTGGGCTTAACGAGGGTAAAATCACTGAATTCTGACATTGGCGAGAGATAGGAGCCAAACGACTGACTCTGAGA
>JBBPDA010000037.1:18758075-18771298 GCA_037974385.1 Arnoldichthys spilopterus | reverse complement strand
ACTGTGGTGGACTGCACTGGTTCTCCGTTGTCCTTTATCTCTATCAGTAGTCTCTGAGAGGAGTCATCCTGCTCTGACACGGAGCGTTTAGTCCTCACCTCTCCCGTGTGTAAATTGACAGCGAACAGAGACGAGTCCGTGGCCTCTGCGAGCCAATACGAGATCCAGGCGTTGTGGCCAGAGTCAGCGTCCACTGCCGTGACCTTGGTTACAAGATGTCCTGCTTTTGTGGAGCGGGGCATCTTCTGATGAGAGACAGAGCCCATGAGTGCAGAGGGGTAAATGACAGCGGGGGCGTTGTCGTTCTGGTCCAGAATAAACAAGTGGACTGTGGCGTTGCTGCTCAGAGGCGGAGAGCCGTGATCTCTTGCCTGAACTTGGATTTGAAACACCTTCATCTTTTCATAGTCAAAGGAGTGCATGGAGTAAATACTACCATTATCTGAATTTATATAGACGTATGATGACACTGGCGTGTCGAGAACTCTGGAGTCTAAAACTGAATATAAAATTTTGGCATTTTCTCCCTGATCTAGATCTGAGGCTGACACCGACGACAGAATCGATCCTGGTGGACAATTTTCCTTAACGTAAACTGAGTACACGGGCATGGAAAACGTAGGAGGGTTGTCGTTTATATCTAGTATATTTATTTGTATAGATTTGCTTGTCAGTAAGGGTGGTGATCCAGAGTCGGAGGCTTTCAACTCGATATTATATTCTGGAAACTGCTCTCTATCTAATTTAGCATCAGTGACCAGTGCGTAATGATTAGCAAATGTTGGCTTTAATTTAAACGCCGGGTTGGGAGACGTCGATAAAGTAACGTTTCCGTTCTGACCTGAATCTAGATCTTTAACATTTATCAAAGCCACCGTTGTCCCAGCTGGCGCGTCCTCTCGCACAGGTTTAGGCGAGGAAGCAATGATGATTTCAGGAGCATTGTCATTCACATCTATTACTGTCACTTGAACCCTACAATGCTCCTCCATGGCCAGTGGTCCTTTGTCTCTAGCTCGTATGTCAAATTCATATGATTTGCTACTTTCATAATCGATTTTCTTTAACAAGGTCACCTCCCCTGTTTCAGGGTTGATCGAGAAGATATTTTGGATAGATTCTGACGTGTGCGTTCCAAAGGAATACTCTATTTGGCTGTTCACCCCTTCATCCAAGTCATTTGCTTTTACAGTGAGAATAAGCGAGCCTGGAGTGCAGTTCTCCATCACTTTAATCTCATATAAATCTTTCTCAAATGTGGGGGCATTGTCATTGGCATCTAGTATCTTGACTGTGATTTCAGTGCTCCCTGATCTAGCCGGATTCCCCCCATCTATACCTGTCAGAATGAGGTGGTGAATGGGTTGCTTTTCCCTGTCACAAGCCTTCTCCAGCACAAGTTCAGGTACTTTCGTCCCATCTTTGTTGTTCTTGAGGTTCAGGACAAAATGTTCGTTTTTATTCAGAGAGTATGTTCGTAAAGCATTAGATCCAACATCGAGGTCCTGGGCAGGTTCTAACCGAAATTTTGCTCCAGCCAATGTGGACTCAGGCACATCTATAACGTTCGTGTCCGCGTGAAAACGAGGTGAATTGTCATTGATGTCTTGCACGTCCACCTCCACACGATAAAACTGAAGAGGGTCTTCGAATATCACTTGCAGTGGCAGCACACAGCTAGGGCTTTGTTCGCACAAGGTCTCTCTGTCTATCACGTCCTTCACGAACAGCTCGCCATTCCTCAAATCCACACCAAAATATTGCTTACCGGAATCAGACGCAATCCTTAGCTTTCGATTTGAGATTTCAGAGACTCTAATGCCTAGATCTTTTGCTATGTTTCCAACGACGGAGCCCTCCTTCAGCTCCTCCGGAATGGTGTAGCGAATTTGTGCTCCTGATCTTCTCCACAATACAACAACATAAAAGAGCCACAGTGTCCGCCAAAACGGGAGCTTTCTCCTTATATAAGTCCTCATTTCCAAAAGTAAAAGAATAGCCAGGGTTCCAGTGTGCACGTGCACATTGTTATCAGCCGAAATATCCCATTAGAACCTAGTTTTTACCGACAGATTGCTTCGTGCGCGACAGAAAGCACGTCGCTGTTTGTCTCAATCTGTATTGTGCCCTTAGAGCTGAGGCAATGTGAGGGAGTAGATCTCTTTGTGCAGATCAGCGCTCTATTGGTGGCACGCGCTCCAATGGCTTATAGCAGAGGCCGGCTCCGTTTCTTAAAGACGCAGTACAGCTATTGCGCACACAAGAGGAGTGATGCGCGGGAGACATATTAAAAATATATAACAGTGCTTTTAAAATATGACTGTGAGCTTGGCTGCATATTGAGTGATATATTGTATATTTACCAAGCACATTATTATGCTTTCGTTGTCTCTGATTAATGCAAAAACATGTATAATAATTGTATTACAAATGAAAAAGCTTAGAGGTTGATCTCATTTTTAAATGTATAAACAGAAACAGCTATTAGTAAATAAGCTGCCGTTAAATCGCACAAAAGGACAGATAATTATTAAATGAGGTATTAAAAAGTGAATAAACACAATGCAAAAAAAGCAATTTCCTGGATAATACACTTTTTTTTACAGTCTTTAGGTTGGTCAAAATCTGCAAAAATAAGAATGTACTTAACTGTTTTAAAATACTTGAAAGAGTTGTAGATGTACCACCACGTTAAAAATAAGCTACAGGCGTGACATCACTACTGTGGAAACCCACCAACCTTCTGAGCTGGCAGGAAACACTTGAAAACTGTTTTTATATCTGGATTATGAGGAAAATTTAATTTTATAGCTGATGACCTAAAACAGCAGTTTCTCCAGTTAATTTTGAATATGTAAAATAAATGGCATGCATAGAAAAAATTCTAGCAATCATGACTCTTCAAGACAGAGTAAAGCAGAATAATCAATATAATATATACACAGAAAAAAATTACAGCAGGCTCACATCTCTAAAACCACTGATTTACGGTAAACTTTAGTGGTCAGTAACACACACACACACACTTCTAAAAACAGAGTGACCTGCACATAAAAAAGCCAAAAACGGAATAAAATAAAATAAAATAAAATCGCTCTTTAAGAAGACGTGTTGTTTATGTCAACACGGCATCACTCAGTCACGTCTAAATGGGCAATTCAAACTGAAATATCATAGTAAATGTAACTCACTGGCTCCTTGATGTGATCGTATGTTTAACAATAGATTTAAACTACAGAATCTGACAATTACATGTGTGGTTAAACTCGAAAAACTAAGTAACTTGGTAACTAGCATTTTGAGTTTAATAAACTTCTATTATTAAGTAAAAACAATGTAAAATATGGCTTGTTGTGCTCTTAACATAATACCAAAAGTTCACCTCAAATTCTTTTTCTCTCTCTTCCTCTCTCTCACTCTCTCTCTCTCTCGCTCTCTCTCTCACACACACAGGCCGGTATTGCTATCTTTTTGAGTACATTCCACTGAATTCTGTAATAAAGAAAATATTTTAAAACTACACCGACCTCTAAACCCAGCCCAAACCTTAACCTCAGTAAACAAAAGACAACTTGAAAAATGCTATTGCCATTGCCATATTAAGAGCTAAATAAATGTACACACACATATACAGTATAAACATGTATACAATGTTTTAGAGTAGTGTTGTCATCTTTAATTCTTGTTTAAATTTGAGAAAAAAATAGACGAGCAATAATAGTGTGGGTGCCCTATATAAACGTTTGCAAACTGTATCACAAACAATTATTGAGTAATAAGGGCCAACACAAAAAAGACCCTCCACGGTCTCACAGTGCAAAGCCAAATCACTAAAAAAAAGACTGGCACGTGGATGTTGAAATGACGCAAGTAAGATAACAAAAATAAGAAAAAATGTGAAAATGACAGTAGTTGTCACTCCAAAACTAGCATAAATAATCATGCGCTCACCTGTACATAAAATACGGCGTAAAACTCAACATAACAAGAAACATTAAATACTCAGTAAGGCAATAAAAAGGGAAGGCACAATTAAATATGATGAAAATTCTACGGAACCATTAAAAAACACATTTCTTAAAACGAAACAATGCTCACCTGCTGACTCTCGAACGTCCACGTGCTGTCGGGTAAGGACGCATCGAGCACGTTCAGCGTGTCTGTAAAGTCTGTGGTGCCGCTGGGCTTAACGAGGGTTAAATCACTAAATTCTGACATTGGAGAGAGATAGGAGCCAAACGACTGACTCTGAGACATCATGTCTCCTCCCAGCACCTCCACATACTTAATGGGCCCGTCAGTGTTCAGCTGGATCTGCAGGTTTCTGTTGGGGTTCTTATATCCAGAATCGCTGCGTCTCATACAGCAGCTCGAGCTGCCTCTACTGCCTCGAGCACATTTCACCAGTAAGATGAAAAAGCTCATCACACAAAATATAGACACAGACGCGAGAGAAATGATCAGATAGAGTGTAATCGTACCACTTTTCTTACTGAGTTCTGTGGTTTTCTTACGATAGTCTGAGACAGGCTCATGAAAGCCGTCCTCTATGAGAACATCCACGGTAATTGTGGTGGACTGCACTGGTTCTCCATTGTCCTTTATCTCTATCAGTAGTCTCTGAGAGGAGTCATCCTGCTCTGAGACGGAGCGCTTAGTCCTCACTTCTCCGGTGTGTAAATTTACGCTGAACAAAGACGCGTCCGTGGCCTCCGCGAGCCAATATGAGATCCAGGCATTGTGGCCCGAGTCAGCGTCCACTGCTGTGACTTTAGTCACGAGGTGTCCTGCTTTTGCAGAGCGGGGCATCTTCTGATGAGAGACAGAGCCCATGACCGCAGAGGGGTAAATGACAGTGGGGGCGTTGTCGTTCTCATCCAGAATAAACACATGAACTGTGGCGTTGCTGCTCAGAGATGGAGAGCCGTGATCTCGCGCCTGAATTTGGATCTGGAACACCTTCATCCTTTCATAGTCAAAGGAGTGCATGGAGTAAATACTGCCATTATCTGAGTTTATGTAGACGTACGATGATACTGGAGTGTCGAGGACTCTGGAGTCTAAAACTGAGTAGGAAATCTTGGCATTTTCTTCCTGATCTGTATCAGAAGCTGACACTGAACATAGCATCGATCCGGCAGCGCTGTTTTCTTTAGCATAAACACTATAAAATGGCTGAGTAAATACTGGAGGGTTATCATTCACGTCTAAAACATTGACGAGTATCTGTTGCGTAGATGTAAGTCGAGGTGACCCAAAATCAGAAGCAACTATAACAACAGTATGTACAGAGTGAAACTCTCTGTCCAGTTTTTGGTCAGTGATCAGTGTGTAATGATTAGAAATTGAGGGTTTTAATGAGAAAGGAACACCTGGTAATAAAGTCACACTGACTTTGCCGTTATCACCTGTGTCTAAATCTTTGGCATTTATTAAAGCCACAACGGTTCCAACAGGAGCGTCTTCACGGACAGGGCTCGGAGGGGATTTTAATACAATTTCTGGTGCATTATCGTTTATATCCAACACTTCTACATGTACGCTACAAAGGCCCTCCATTGGTGGATTACCACTATCTGAAGCGACGATATCAAATTTAAAGGAGCTTACAGACTCATAATCTATTACACTTTTCGCCTTAATGTCTCCAGTAATAGAGTCAATGGTGAACAAATTGTGTATTACGTCAGTTGTGTGTGGTCCTAAATAATAACGTATTTCACTATTAGCCCCTTCATCTCGATCCAAAGCCTTGACTGTAACAACTGTATCTCCTGTAGGTGTGTTTTCTGGTATTTGAGCGTCATATTGAGCTTTTTCAAAGACCGGCGCATTGTCATTATTGTCAAGCACACGAACGGTTATTTCAGCTGTGCCAATTCTTGCAGGTTTTCCACCATCTAAAGCAGTAAGAAGAAGAGTAAGAGTTGGTTGTTTCTCTCTGTCCAAAGACGTTTCTAAGACCAGCTCAGGAACTTTGGTACCATCCTTTTCTGTTTTTACATCTAGCACAAAATGATCGTTCTTACTAAGTGTGTAAGTACGAAGCGAATTTGAGCCAACGTCAGGATCTTGGGCAGCTTCTAATCGAAACCTTGCACCAGGCGCGGTTGACTCCGCTATATTTAAAACGTTTTCGTGGTTTTGGAAAACGGGAACATTGTCATTAATGTCATGGACCTCTATCTCCACGCGAAACAGCTGCAGAGGATTTTCTACAATAGCCTCTAGAGGAAGGACGCAAGTGCCGCTCTGACTGCACAACGTCTCTCTGTCTATTCTCTCATTCACAACCAGCTCACCTTTGGCTAGATCCACGCCGAAATGCTGCTTACCAGACTCGGAAGCAATCCGCAAATTCCGTTCAAAAACCTCTGATAATTTCAGATTCAGGTCTTTGGCGATATTCCCAACCACAGTGCCCTCCTTCAGCTCCTCAGGGATATTGTAGCGAATCTGAGCTTCAATAATATTCCACACAACAAGAGCATGAAGCAGCACGGCAATCCACCATTTTCTCCGCATATCTCTCACCATAGCCTCCATTTCCTACATCCAGACTTGCGCGCGCGATATATTGGCATGTGAATCATTGCAAATAATGAATGATTCTTTTTCTACTGGTCGAGTGAAGAAATAAATATGTGTGCACCCGATGCTGTAAGCTGAAGCTCCTCTTGTGAGAGTGGTGGCATAATAGAAAGAGGAGGGAGTAGATCTCTTTGTACTGTAGTGGGCCTCCTATTGGTTCATGGGGGACCAATAGACTGGGACAAAGAACAAGCTGGCATTTAAAGAGACAGTGTGACTGTAACAATGTGCTTAGATATAGCAGGAGTTTTCTCAGACTAATGTGAACTAAACACGTTAACAATCAGGTAAATAAAATTAATTTGATTAAATATGCAAGAAAAACCTGCCCAGCCTGTAAAATACTGTCTATTCTGTAACAGCACTTGTAGACCCGAGTTACAATCACAGAACTGTTTAGGGAAGACAGTCCTAAGAGCTCATTGTTGAGCACCACAGTATTGGACAGCGACAAAGAAGAAAAAAAGTTTCAGTATCACTCACACAAACACACACACACACACACACACACACACACACACACACACACACACACACACAGACACACACACACACACAAATACACATTTCAATATGGTTTCCATAATCCTAAATTCAATTTATAGTACACGGTCATTCATTTTATGCTAGTGCACATGACGTTGGTTTACAAAATACTAAGTAGACAGTACCATTCTTTAATAACCAAAAAAAAAACCTCACTCAGACAATTTATTTGTCTGCGGATTACAAATACAGGCCAAATACAGCTTCATGCAGATTTCCGTTTTTCATCTAACTAACTCTGTATATAGCCATCAAGCTAAAATTTTATTACATCAAAATATAACAATTTCAGTGTGAAAATGTGTGCTACAATTTGTCAAAAGTAATTAATCATAAGCCAAGAGACAAATAAAAATGTTGTTCAGCAGAAAGAAATGTTAAAAACAACAAACAGATTATCCATTGGTGGACATGGCTGCCAGATTGAAACTAAAATGAAACTAAAGAAAGATTTAGCAGAAAACTCAATTTTGTACAAAAGTGTAATTTATCACAAAGACACGTTACATACACCATATAGTGTCGTAACATTACATTAAAAAAACATTGTTTCAATTTGAATGTCCTGTTAAAAACCCTAAACATCGCTGGATTGTGTTGTTGTAGCTAACAAAAACTATAAAAATATAAAACACATAAACATAAATATATGTGTGTGTATATATTTATATATATATATGCCTAGCCCTAGCAGGTAAGTAGCATTTTTTAATGAAAGTGTTTACTGTTAGCTAGTCTTTGTCGGACATGAAAATGAGAATCCTTGAGGCGGGAACGATTAATACAGGATGCTGTACAATTGCTGTTAAAAATGCATAGCTTCATAGTAATTTGTACATTGTATATTTGGCATTATCTTGCACTTTCTATTGTGTACAGTACATTTAAACTGTTCTACACAGTATGCTGAATATTATTAATATGTTTTATTAAATTCACATTCTCATGTTAATATATATTGTTCATGGAACTGTGAAAGGTACTTCTTCTTGTTAGCTCCCGTTAGTGGTCGCTCCATTCATTTATTTAGAAAAAAAGATAAATTTTGTATGTAGGTCCACTAAATAAAAACAGCTAATCAAACTAAACTATTTCAAAATTCAGTTTAAGCCTACACGAGGAGGTCTTTATTTTAATAGATGGAACTGATCACTAGACATTTTTAAGTTGGAGAGGACTTACTTTTTACAGTGGAATTTACCCTAAAAATAATGTAGATAATTTAAATAAAATGTATCATTTACTAAGAAATTAATGAAGCAAAAATATGCATAATGTTAGCTAACATTTTCTGTTTTTTTCTTTTTTTTCTTTGGCTTTTAATTTTATGGAAATGTTCAATTGATGACAAGTTGCTCTGGTGTATTTTTTCCTGCTAAAATAGCCAATATAAATGCGATTCAAAATCATAATAAACATCAAACTACCAAAGACTGAAAGTGACTAGTAAGACAACGAAAGTACCACTGTTCTACCTTACATTTTAGCTAATCTATATGGAAGATTTTGCTGCAGCTAAACGACATTTCTGTACAGGGGCATATGATAATCAATTAAATAACTGGAATTAAACAATACCATATTCTCATATGTTACATATTTGAGGAGTCTCACGCTTAGTGCTGTTCATATGAAACACACTTTGTAACCCTAACACCTGACCACTTAGCTCTGCTTTGTGAAGGTGAAAATAACTATTTGTCATTATCAACACACACAAGCACCACAACGAAATTTGACCTCTGCATTTAACCCATAACACGTGCACACGTGGAGCAGCGGGTAGCTATCAACAGCATCTATCACGGGGAGCAGTGTAGAAGGACGGTACCTTGCTCAAGGGAACTTCAGTGGTGCCCAGGCCAGGACTTGAACCTGCAACTTTCTATTCACAAGGGCAAGGTTCTAACCACTAGGCGATCATTGCCCTAGTGGTGCCTTTGTATGGGTAGCATTAGCTAACTAGAGAGCAACTACGTTGCACATATTATGGAGAGTTCCTTGTTGTGGTCCATGTTCTTTTTTCTTTCTTTTTGTTTTTCTCTTCTATTTCTTTTCTTTTAGATTTTAATTCTAGGTCAAGACAAATACGTACTGCAAAAGTGAAATGTTACCAGACAAACGGGCAAACTATTTCCTCTAAGAATTACATTTGTGAAATACTGCAAATTCATTATTTACCACACGTGACTGGAAAAAAAATTGTGTGAACATCAGTATATTATAAAAACACTCAGCCAGTTCGTTTTTCTATGCATGGCTAAAATATGACCGATATATATGGCGCAAGCGCAGGCGAGTAACTGAATTTGCATATCATTTCTATGTCATTTCAACCAGGATGAATATCTCCAAAATATTTCAAAATATCAAAATGAATCAAAGCTCACCTGCTGGCTTTCGAACGTCCACGTGCTGTCAGGTAAGGACGCATCGAGCACGTTTAGCGTGTCTGTAAAGTCTGTGGTCCCGCTGGGCTTAACAAGAGTGAAATCACTGAATTCTGACATTGGAGAGAGATAGGAGCCAAACGACTGACTCTGAGACATCATGTCTCCTCCCAGCACCTCCACATACTTAATGGGCCCGTCAGTGTTCAGCTGGATCTGCAGGTTTCTGTTGGGGTTCTTATATCCAGAATCGCTGCGTCTCATACAGCAGCTCGTGCTGCCTCTACTGCCTCGAGCACATTTCACCAGTAAGATGAAAAAGGTCATCACACATAATATAGACACAGACGCGAGAGAAATGATCAGATAGAGTGTGATTGTGCCACTTTTCTTACTGAGTTCTGTGGTTTTCTTACGATAGTCTGAGACAGGCTCATGAAAGCCGTCCTCTATGAGCACATCCACGGTGACTGTGGTGGACTGCACTGGTTCTCCGTTGTCCTTTATCTCTATCAGTAGTCTCTGAGAGGAGTCATCCTGCTCTGAGACAGAGCGTTTAGTCCTCACCTCTCCCGTGTGTAAATTGACACTGAACAGAGAAGTGTCTGTAGCCTCCACAAGCCAATATGAGATCCAGGCATTGTGGCCAGAGTCAGCGTCCACTGCTGTGACCTTGGTCACAAGGTGTCCTGCTTTAGCAAATCGGGGCATCCTCTGATGAGAGACAGAGCCCATGACTGCAGAGGGGTAAATGACAGCGGGGGCGTTGTCGTTCTGGTCCACAATAAACACATGAACTGTTGTGTTGCTGCTCAGAGATGGAGAGCCATGATCTCTAGCCTGAACTTGGATCTGGAACACCTTCATCCTTTCATAGTCGAATGAGTGCATAGTGAGGATGCTGCCATTGTCTGAGTTCATGTAAAAATAAGAGGAGACTGAAATGCCCTTAACTTTTGATTCGAGAATTGAATATGAAATTTTTGCATTTTGTCCCTGATCTGAATCAGAGGCAGAAACTGTACATAATACATTGCCTGCATCAGTGTTTTCCTTGACATAAACTATATACGATGAGTGCGGGAAAACCGGGGGGTTGTCATTAACATCTAAAACCTCTACAGATATTTGGATTTTAGACTCGAGTGGAGGTATTCCAGAATCTCGTGCTATGATCTCAACTGTATATTTATGGATTTTTTCTTGATCTAAATATGAGTCAGTGACTAATGCATAATAGTTGGAAATAGACGGTTTGAGTGTAAAAGGTAAACCTGGCTTTATGCTTAGGCGAACCTTTCCATTGTCCCCTGAATCACTGTCTTTTGCTCCAATCAAAGCTACCACGGTACCAGGGGTGGCATCTTCTCTGACAGGCTTTGGAACAGACTTCAGCTGAATCTCTGGCACATTATCATTTACGTCCAGTATTTCAATCTCAACACTGCAGAGGGCCTCCAATGGCGACGTCCCTTTGTCTGAGGCAATAATCTCAAATTTAAAGGAGCTGATAGTCTCAAAGTCTAGGATATCTTTAATGGTAATGGCACCCTGCTCTGGATCAACAGAGAATAAGTCTCGAATGCTCACTGGAGTGTTTGGCTCAAATGAATAGATAAGCTCACCATTTGCCCCTTCATCTAAATCGTTGGCTTTAACAGTCAAAATGATTGTTCCCTTATCAGTGTTTTCAAACACTCTGATTTTATATGAGGACTTCTCAAAAACAGGTGAGTTATCGTTGCTATCTTGCACTCTGACTATTATAGCTGTGCTCCCAGACCGTGCTGGAGTTCCACCATCCACTGCAGTAAGCACTAGGCTATGTGTGGACTGCTTCTCCCTATCTAAAGCCTTTTCCAAAACCAGTTCTGGAATTTTGGTACCATCTTTGCTTTTTACACTCAAAATAAAATGATCATTTTTACTCAAAATGTACGATTCTAAAGAATTTGAACCTATGTCTGGATCTTTTGCAGACTCTAAACGAAACCTTGCCCCAGGCATTTTAGCCTCCTCCACATTAACCACGATTTGATTATTGAGGAAAAATGGCGAGTTGTCATTAACATCTTGTATGTCGATTTCCACACGATACATTTGTAACGGGTTTTCTATCACCGCCTCCAGTGTTAACGTACACTTGGCGACGGGTCCACATATCTCCTCCCTGTCAACTCTGTCCGCGATCACTAGCTCGCCCTTCCCCAAATCAACGCCGAAATACTGCTTACCGGTCTCAGCCGCAATCTGTAGCCTGCGCTCAGATATATCAGAGGGTTTGAAGTCCAGATCTTTGATAATATTGCCAACCACGGAGCCTATTTTCATTTCCTCCGGGATGGAGTAGCGAACCTGCGCCACTGTTGTAGTCCAAAAGAGGCAGAAAAGCCACAGTGCACGCCGTGAAAAACGCGTTCTCCATATTAGCACACACATCTCCGCGAACGTAACGTTGGTAAATACACTTCCGAAAGCATTGCAACAAAACAGCAGTGTTCGTCCTAATCCATAATCACAATCCCCGAGCGGTAGCTTTTAAGACGACGCCTCCATTGTGAACACAGTCCTGTCGGTCTGAGCTTTGGCTGAGGTTTTATCACACTGAGGCTGGGATGAGAGAGTGGATCTCTTTGTGCGCTTCAGCACTCGATTGGTGGACAGCGCTCCAGTAGATTGTAAGCCTGAGCAGTGTCTTAAAGGGCCATGCCATCCATAATAACAGCAATACCTAGCAGCCAGTTTAGCTCTATACAAATGTGTATACTTGTCACATTATTTTAATATGCAAAAATAAATTATTTGCCTTGTTCTACTACTCAATGAAAACGATTCTAATGAAAATATGATAACTGTTTAACTTGTAAAGGTCAACGTGTGAAAAACAAGTCAGCAAATCATATGAATACGCCGCCTCCCCACACACACAATTGCTATTGAGATATGAATCACTTGATAAACAATTTTCTAACTAAAGCGCAAACACTGAACAAACGAGAGCATTTTGAACAAAGAAAATAGCTTTAAAATACAATTGAGTACGTCAACTGCTTCCTAAAAATTAGCTGAAGTGTGGCATACGCATGTGAGTAATATGGTATTAAACTGTTACTGTAATATAAGTAAACTGTGAAATAGATTTATATTAATACAGTTATTTATATTAAAAACATTTGACTAGATACAAAAAAAGATAATCTTTTAAAATGTGTAAGTGCAACATAGGCACTATTATTCATCTTTAAAAGCATATTACCAACATACAGGCTGTGTTTCGAGCGTTTCCGTGAAAACGCTCCTAAAAATATGCACATTCGAGCCACTATACAAAAGCATTATGGCAGGGAAACATATATTTGGTAAGCACTGAAACAAATGTTGAAAGTTTGTTAGTCTATTATAATCAAAATATATTTGATAAATGTTCTCTTTTGATATAAACTCTACACTAAAAAGGTTTCTTTATTAATATATGTTTAACTATGTTATGCCCATAAACTTTTAAATATTGCGGTTTTAACTGAAAAAGAATAAAATTGAATCTATTAGAAAAAAACTTCTAATAGAAAGATAAAGTAATAAAATACAAAAAATGTGTGTATTACATTATTTTACTTTAACATTTTATTTGACGTTTAACAAAATAAATAAATGAATCAGAAAGTGTATATACATACATACATACATATATATATA
>JBBPDA010000037.1:18727463-18747023 GCA_037974385.1 Arnoldichthys spilopterus | reverse complement strand
CAGAATCGCTGCGTCTCATACAGCAGCTCGAGCTGCCTCTACTGCCTCGAGCACATTTCACCAGTAAGATGAAAAAGGTCATCACACATAATAAAGACACAGACGCGAGAGAAATGATCAGATATAGTGTGATTGTGCCACTTTTCTTACTGAGTTCTGTGGTTTTCTTACGATAATCTGAGATCGGCTCATGAAAGCCGTCCTCTATCAGCACATCCACGGTGACTGTGGTGAACTGCACTGGTTCTCCGTTGTCCTTTATCTCTATCAACAGTCTCTGAGAGGAGTCATCCTGCTCTAAAACGGAGCGCTTAGTCCTCACCTCTCCCGTGTGTAAATTGACACCGAAAAGAGACGCGTCCGTGGCCTCCGCAAGGCGATAGGAGACCAAGGCGTTGTGGCCCGAGTCAGCGTCCACTGCTGTGACCTTGGTTACGAGGTGCCCTGCTTTTGCGGAGCGGGACATCCTCTGATGAGAGACAGAGCCCATGACTGCAGAGGGGTAGATGACAGCGGGGGCGTTGTCATTCTGGTCCAGAATAAACACATGAACTGTGGTGTTGCTGCTTAGAGATGGAGAGCCATGATCTCTCGCCTGAACTTGGATCTGGAACACCTTCATCTTTTCATAGTCGAAGGAGTGCATAGTATAAATACTGCCGTTATCTGAATTTATGTAGACGTATGATGAAATGGACACGTCCTGCACTTTTGAGTCTAAAACAGAATAGGAAATCCTGGCGTTTTGGTCCAGGTCTGGGTCATATGCGGACACTGAACACAATATTGAGCTATAAGCGCTGTTCTCTTTAGCATAAACTGTGTAGGATGTCTGAGAGAAAACGGGAGGGTTGTCATTAACGTCTGAAACGCTAATTCTGACTCTCATTTCCGTAGACCTTGGCGGTGAACCTGAATCAATGGCATTTAGTTTGAGCTCATATTCTGGGAATTTTTCTCGATCTAGTGGACCATTAGTCACCAGCGAGTAGTGGTTGGACAGAGAGGGGTTCAGTCTAAATGGCGAACGAGAAGCCAGTGTGAGGTTTACCTTCCCATTCTCGCCATAATCGGCGTCTTTCGTACTAATTAACGCAATTACGGTGTTATTTGAGGCGTTTTCAGGCACAGGGCTGGAGAGAGAGGTGATGACTATGTCTGGGTCATTGTCATTAACATCATTAACCTTTATTTTAACAGTACAGTGCCCTTCCATTTGTGGGTTCCCCTTGTCTTTGGCTAGTATGTCAAATTTGTACAAATTAGCCTGTTCGTAATCCAATGGTCCTTTCACACTAATCACACCAGTCTTTGAGTTAATGTCAAAGATTGCCCTTAGTGCATCGGATGTTTTCTCTGTAAAAATGTACTCGACCTCTCCATTTAGTCCTTCATCCAAATCCACAGCAATAACCCGTAAGATGTTTTTGCCAGTTAATTCATTTTCATCTACAGTTGCTTCATAAAAAGTCTTCTCAAACTGTGGTGCATTATCATTAGCATCCACAACTACAATCGTGATTTCACACGTTCCAGACCTCACAGGATTGCCTCCATCTACAGCCGTCAGGATAAGCTTATGACTAGCCTGTTTCTCTCGATCGAGAGGTTTGTCCAGCACTAGTTCCGGAATTTTTAGGCCATCTTGGGTTTTTACATTTAATACAAAGTATTTATTTCTTTCTAGGCTATAAGACTGCAAAGAATTTGACCCAACGTCAGGATCGTCTGCACTGTCTAAGAGAAATTTTGCGCCAGGGTTTATAGACTCGGGAATATTCAAAATACGTTCGTTGGAATTAAAGCTGGGCGTGTTGTCATTGATATCTTGTATTTCTACCTCTACTCGATGCAACTGCAAAGGATTTTCAACAACTGCCTCGAGCGGCAGCAGACATGGCACGACGTGGCCACAAAGGCTCTCTCTGTCGATTTTTTCATCTACAATAAGCTCACTTTTATCCGCAGACACGCTGAAATACTGCTTACCTGACCCAGACGCTATTCGCAATTTACGATCTACCACCTCTGATAAATCCAGACCGAGATCTTTAGCGATATTTCCAACCACGGACGCTCCTCTCAGCTCCTCTGGAATAGTGTAGCGAATCTGCGCCTCTAATGTATTCCACACGACGATGAAATAACAGCAGTATATCTCTCTCCTTAATAACATTATCCCCATCGTGTCTCCTACAAACGTTCAAATGTTCATCCAATGTTTTTTTACGGTCGCGCAGTGTTTAAGGCGACATAATCCAAAGAAACATAGCGAAGACATGATCCCATTTAGAGAAAGAGCCTCTTTTGTTAGAAAGCACGGGTCCAGCTCTAAGCCCTGTAGTATAGCTCATACCAGGGAGGGAGTAGATCTCTTTTGTACAACTCTGCACGTAATTGGTGCAGCAAGCAGTAGCGAGAGCCAGTCAGATTCACCCGCAGTCTTAAAGGCAAACACATTTAATATATTTCATATACTGACAGTGAACAGCAAGAAACTGCTGACCTATTAGATATATGCACAAACAACAACAACAGCAGCAACAACAACAATAATAATAAAGAAAACTAAACAGAATGTTCCTTTAAAAAACTATATATATATTATTAAATTATTTTTAACAATTATATATATATAGTGTGTGATTATAAAGAAAATTAGAAAAATCAACAATGTTAGAAAATAAAGAAAATTAGAAAAATCAACAATGTTAAAAAATAAAGAAAACTAGAAAACAAAAATGTATTTTTAAATAATAATAATAATAATAATAATAATGTCTTTAAAATAATTTTTTATTTTTAATAATATTACTATAATAAGATTTAGAAATACATTTTGTTTTATGTTTTCGAGTTTTCTGTATAATAATATTTATAATAATAATAATTATTATTATTTTATATTATTATTATTATTATTATTATTATTATTATTATTATTATTATTATTATTACAGCAACCATGTATGTAATGAAGCTGGTGCACTGAATCTGGACTATATCTGCCGTCATGTGGCGAGAACGGGGAAAGGCACCAAATGCTGTTCACCAAGAAAGAAGAGAGTAGTGCGTGTGTTTGTGTGTGTGTGTGTGTGTGAGAAAGAGAGAGAGAGAGAGAGAGAGAGAGAGAGAGACAGAGTGAGAGAGAGCGCGACAGAGCTGGATAAGTAGATGTCGGCGCTAGTTGCGAGAATACGTTCAGATTTGTCCAAAACTCTGCATGAAAAAGAAGCTAACTGCTGTTTCGGTGGCGGACTTTCTCTCTGATATACGTAATAAAACCGCACACTGTCTTTCATCTGCGTCTTTCCACAAATACTGATCCGCCCAACAACAAAGGAAACAGCCACGAGGCACCAACACAAAGGCCGACAGCAGCTGAGGGAAGCGTGTCAGCACCATAGAGGTGGACAGCGCCACACAGGCGGCGAAATAAGGTTCCTGCAGTCATTTTAGCACCAGCTCAAGCCAACAGGCATAAGGTTTTCTGATAGGATAAAGGTTCACGGTTGAACTCTCCAAGTGTTTGGAAAAACAATGTCTTCTTATTTGAGTGTTCTATGTGAGCCCCCATGTGTATGCTAGTTTCACAGAATTAGGACTGAAGTAAAGAGTAAAGTGAAGTGCTGTAAAGAGTTAGTACTGCTTATTTTCAGAGGAGACATGTCAGGTGTCCACAGGGAGAAGTCTCAAAGACGTTTTAAAAATAGATTAGGAGATATATTAGCACTTACCTTGAACTCTGACATCTTCAAGTCATCAACAAACCAGTGACTAACATTTTTGAAAATGCATAAAAATTGGATTTTCTATAATATTTACTATTAGCTCCACTATCTTAACTTTCCAGAAGAATACACATTCATGTTTATTTTATGTGGAACAGGAAAACACTTGTATTTTAGGTGATAAAAAATATTTCACATTAGGATTAATATTTTTATCTTTAAATTTTAATTTGATCATTTAATTTGATCCTTTTTTTTAAGTGTCGGGATATACAGTTAGTTAGGTAGGTAGTTTTGCCAATCAAGACTGGCAAAAGCCTCTGTACCCCCAAAGTTAATGATACAGAAATTAAAGGAGTTAACTGAAGTATCTTACTTAGAACTAAAGTATCTTATACATACATACTATCAACACTTCACAAAAAGAGTATTTAGTATTAAAGAGAGATTGTAGCATGTGTTTAGTGTAATAACTGTGTAGCTAAAATATTGAATAATCTTAGTTCAAAGAAACAGTTCCAACCTCAGAATCCAAACTTGCATCTCCATGTTTGCCATTTTCTGACCAACTTTTAAAGAGCCAGCTGTTACTTTACTGTGTCAACATTTCATAGCAAACAGAACAATACAAACAGTACATATGATTTGAGAATTTTTATTAAATGAACTTTCATTAAAGTTTATCAGTTTTACAACTTCCTTCTCCTGCTTATTTATTTTTTTGTCTGCATGTCAAATAGTTGCGTTAAAGAAATTGGCAGGTTTTAAAACTAGGCACAGTTCAATTAAATTTACTTAATTCTGTCTGTCATTTATAATAAAAAATGTTTTTTGTGCTAAATATGCTGGTGTTGATGCTGGCTCTTGTGGTATGATGTGTGTGTGTGGTGTTGATTTATTAAAAAAAATCTTACCTTGTTTTTGAGAGGTGCAGGAAATTGAGCAGGAAAAGCATGGAAAGAAAAAAGAGAATATTGATCAGGCAAAGTGAGGAGCTTTGACACATCTTTGCGACTTTCACATTACACATGGTTACGATATGTGATCATAAACCTGCAATATATAATCATGACTAAAATCAACATTTTCAGACAAGTGTGTCTGAAAAACAAGAGTTTATTACATCCACTGAAAATAAAAGCCTCTAGCAAACACAAGAGGGAGCTCGAGAGCATGGGACATAGTGTGCATGCGCGTTCACACAGGGAGGAGCAGAGGACGTGAGAGGTAGACAGAGAGAGAGGGGAGAAAGAGAGAGAGAAAGAGAAAGAGACGCACAGAGGCAGGGAAAGAGATGGGGAAAGAGAGAAAGAGAGAAAGAGAGAAAGGGATGGGAGAAAGAGAATAAGAAAGAGAGGGTGAAAGACACAGAGAGAGTCAGGGAGAGAGAGAGAGTGGGAGGGAGAGGGGGAGAGAAAAAGAGAGAAAGAGAGAGATCTCCCCCTCTCCTTGAGAAGATGGAACAGTCTGCATCGTGACTCAGCCTGTTGTCATGGAAACACATCCCACCTCCTGTTTAAGCACCAAGGGTGGATGGGTGTATGGTGTGCTGTGTGTGTGTGTATATGAGGTTGAGAGGGGGAGAGAAAGTGGGGGAGAAAGAGACAGACAGAGAGAGAGAGAGAGAGAGAGAGAGAGAGAGAGAGAGAGAGAAATAGTGTTTGCATAGTCTGATGTCTGTAGGTGGTGGGGGAGGTGCTCAAGCAATACAGAGAAAAGAAAAGGAGATTTTTAGATAGCTAAGCGTTATTATAGAGAATAATAATAATAATAATTATTATAATATATAAAATGTATTTTGTTCCATTGTCATATACAAAGTCACTTCACAATGTCAAAATAATAAAAAAAATGACAATAATAAAAGCAGCAACTACATAATCGCCTCAACCACTGGCTTAAAAAATAAGAAGTACTGAAAAGAGAGAAACATTTAAAACTGAAGCCTCTTTTCATGAGACTGTATCACACAATGATTACTGAATTACTGAAATGATTACTGAAAGTGCCTTTGCTATGTGAAAAGTAATTCACAATAGATGGCAATTTAGACTAATAAGCTCAGACTGCTTAATGTATAATACTGTCATGGAAGGTAACATAAACATTTATCTTACATCTGTGTTCAGTGTTTAACAGACCATGAGACATGCTGGGTTAGAAAGCAAATTCAAAACAAAAGCCTTCACTGCAGATGCCCCTCCCTTGCTTCCACATGGCTGAGAAGGCTATGCTCACAGGTCCCTAGGGAGAGATTGTACTTCAGCCCTTCACCACTGCGTATATACCCACATTTGTTTGTAAGCTGTATGTTAATGACTTTTTTGGAAATATTGCACAGTTCTTACTTGAAGTAAACATTTACGTCCACATAAATGTATAAGGAATAGAAAAAAAGATGAGAATCTAGCATAAAATCATTTTAAGACAAAGTTGGATTGAAAAAGACTGACAAAACCTTAAAATTGTGTTGATGACGATAGACGCTGAATGTGACAGATTTTTTTTAGACACAGGTCTAGGAGCTTGCAATTATGTTGCAGTTGTGATCTTTCTGCCTGATGTTCACTCATTAGCACAAGATGAATGACCTTCTCTTGAAAATGTACAATATATACCTTTTATCACAGGACGGCATAGAATGGATGGACTGATAAAAGAAAGGGTAATTAGTATTATGGGTAATTAGATGAGTGACATCTGCATCACCTGCAATCATGTACTTTATGTCAACAGTTTCATCTGATGGCCTGTGTGTTTACATCTCGAAAATGTACATAATTACAAAAGTAATTTGCTGGAGATATCAAGGGACAAAGAAGCAAGGTAGGGGAGTGCTTTCAGTGTAGCCAGGTAGTTGGTAGGTTGCAATACTGACACGGAAACCTCCTTAGTAGACACACAGTTTAGCCCATAAGTTGAATTGAGAAATTAATATACAGCAAACATCTTAAATGGTTATATGTGTTAAAACTTTTTAGCATTAATCATGTAGTTTGTCATTAACTTGCTATCCTTGGTTATATATAATTACAGTAATTTAACAGAGCATTTAAAGAGCATCTATAATTGTGCATTATACAATGTTTTACACATCATCTGTTGACATGAAAATATCCACAAATGTAACAAGCATATTTGACACCAAACCCCATGTTTAAATACAAAATATGGACCAGAATTTGGCAATACATCAATTTAATATCAAATACAAAACTTCTTCTTAGCACCTGGAGTCGGTTTGTCTTTAATAGCAAATAACTAATTATTTACTAAAGTACTAATACAAACAAAAGGGTGGTTTTTTATTAACTGTGGTGTTAATAATCATGTGCTATGTTTTAGGATGACATGCCAGGATAAACTGGAAAATAAGTAGTGGTTCTTTTTTAAGGAGAAAGAACAAGAAGAAGAAGAAAGAAGAAGAAGAAAAAGAAACTGCACACAGAGGTACCATGAGACAAAGAGTTGGCACAGGACCTTGGACAGCACCCACTTTCAACAGACTGATTGTTTAGCTCTCCTAGAGCAGGGAACTGTGGAGGGTAAATCTACTCTGAAAAACATATATGGATCAAATGCTACTAAAATTGATGTGTCATGTTTTGAAGTTAACTATTCAATTCACACAAAACCAGAGCTGTCATGTTTTGTGTACTGTCAGCATAGTCACACCTCTGTTATTTGATTAGATCTAAGAACAACACTTCACATAAAAAACAGCTGGATGTGTTTATCTGTTTGCAACAATGCAGTGGCATCCAGAAAAAAATAGTTAATCATCTCTGTGACCTAAAAGCAAAGAGTGTAGAGAAGTTGTTACACCATATAAATATTTGGGACAGTTCATTAACCTTCTCTCATCACTATGCGATCTCCAAGACAAAGCAAAAATCTGTTTTCTTTTTCGAACTGTTCTTCTGCTTCCTGACTGTTACCTGTTTAAATGGCCTTTAGCACACTTGTTGTAACATCCACTGGTTAACACTTATTTATAAGACTCTTCTTGATGCTCACCCCCTCACCTTAGGCCAATATTACAGCCAGAGTCCAAGGCCAAGTATAAAACCTGCTCTTCTTTTTACATCAGGGTCAAGACCCCTAAATTAAACACATTTTTTGGCCTGTTGTTAGTCCAGTCTGCTACTGCTAATGATTGAAAGTTTCTTCAAAAAATGCTAAAGCTGGATTCATTCTTGCCACTCTCTGCTATTAAATGTCTTAATATGGCTGTGTTTAATGATACATGTAAAAGTTTTAGCACTGACAGATTGACTGATTCTCACTGCCCTTTGTCTGGCTCTTATTTGTTTTTTTTTTCTCTTCTACTTGTATTTATTTTACATCTGATTTGTTCTACTAGTTATTTTTGTTTCCCCTCAAGAAACTTTGACACTTGCCAGGTTGTTATTGTAAATAATAATCTGTTCCTAAGGACTTTGGTCTGGTAAAATAAAGGATAGACAATTAAAATAAATAAGCATGGCATGTCTTTTGGAGTGTTCCAGGTATGGCAATTAAGTCATGGCCACCCAAAGGTGCTTGCTTGTGGCGAGTGAAGGCTAGCTCTGATTTGTTTGATCTCAAATCAAAGAGTTCTGTCGCACAACATGTGAACCCTGACTTTGATAGAAAAGGGTCAGAACACACACTGCACCACAGTCAAGGCAGTTTCAGCAGCATAAGGTGGACCTACTCAATACCAGTCATAATATTAACACAGTGACTGATAGTTGTATGTCATATTGTGGCACTGAGGCCTTAAGACAAAAAAAAGAGAAAAAAAATCACAGAATGCTCATTCAGTTCCAAATGCAGGTGTCAGCAATAAAGACAAATTGTGGCTGTATGTGGAGTTAAACATATAGTTCTCATTGTTTTTAAAGAAAATATATTTTAAAAACCATGATCTACAAAAACAGGGCTGTGTACAAAAATCCAGAGCCATAGTGGCAGTGTAAGTGTGTCTTTAAGAGAGAAAAAAAATGTGTCTCCATGGAAACCAAAATGAACTGGCACAGCAGCAGCTCTTGGATGCACCAGTGTGTTGAAGCTGCAGCTGAAGCTACTGATGCCATTAGCCATAAAACCACAAACCAACACCAGTATTAATAACCATTAAACACTTTTAACAAAATATATAGCTGAGTAATAGCTGAATAGTACAGTAAAAAAAAATTGATTATGGCTGTATTATGTTTTCCATTCAGTGCAGTTCGCAGTACAGGATGGATTTATTGCTGTAAAAACACAGATGTGATGCTGTCTGATTCCACACAGTTGTCTGGGTACTGTTACTGCAGTGCTGCCACTCCCAGTACCCAGAATAACTCAGCAGCAAATAGTCAGCTCTGTTTGAAAATCAGTGCAGATGAAATAAGTTCTTAGCCCATTGAGATTGTGAAAAAGGTTGTTGATCATTTGGATTTGGGAATTTGTTTTCACATGTATGATTTGGAAATAAGCATGGCAAGCCAGGTACAAACCCATTCCAAAGGGAGGGGCCTGGAAAAGGTGTAAGATGGATAAACAATACTGGCAGAAGGTGTCAGCCATTTGAATATGCTCAGATACATATGATTTTCTACATACTATAAAAGATGAGGGGAAAGAAGTAGCACCCAAAAAGGAGAAGAGCTAGCTCGAACAAGCACAGCATATATATATATATATATATATATATATATATATATATAAACAATACTGACGGTGGATTTTCTTTTCTAAAGTCCTTTTAGATTAATTAATCCATCAGTGACAGAAGAACCTTAGTGTCGTATGTTTCCTGCAGGGAGTGATAGTCAAACTCGTACCTGGGTGAATGTTCCCAGTCCTGATCGGGGGAACTGCACGTCAAGATAGAAATGCAGATAAGCCACTGTTAGCGTTAAGGACACACAAGTTCAGACAATTTTGTCTATAAGTATGTCCATAAGCCAGACACTCAAGTTGTGTTCGGAAGGACTAAAAAAGGGAAAACTGAAAGGGACTTTGTGTAGCCTAAAAACAATAGTAGTACAAAAGACATGAGTGGGTATTGAGGTGATTGCTTTATAGGGACTTTGCTTTCATTTATCAATCATTTAACTTTGATTGTTTTGATTGGAAAAGAAGAAAATATCTGCACGCTTACGTTTGTGCAAATTTACTGAAGGGTTGTTATAAGGAGCTTTCTTAACTGTAATTAATTTTTATGCTTGTGTTTGATCTGACAGATAGTAAGATAGTTTACTACATTGTTAAGTAAGAAGCTCATCATGTACAGGTACTTTCCAAATTATTTAAATGTCTCAACCAATTTAAGAAATTGAGCTAATAGCTGCTACTGATCAAGCTGCAGAGCCAGAGCAGACAAATAAGTCAGGCACTGTAAAAGAAATAGAGCAGTCTGCAGAACCTCACTGAGGTAAATGAGCTCGTACCCTGAAAGAGAAGGGAAAGGAATTTCATAGTGAAAAAACAAAAAGACTACAACTTTTTGACAGTATTTATGAACGCTGAAAGGCTTTAACTAAGGTAGCTAAAAATCAGTAATTAAACAAAGGCCCAGTCACATCCTACAAGAACACATCAGTAGTTTACAAAAGGAATGATCAGAACTCCACATTGCTTGTGATGAATATAGAAGGATTGACATCCTAGCTCATGACATGCACAAGTTGGACAACTGTGTATCAATCACCAGGATTGTTGTACAGAATGCACAGTCCCAAATTCAAGGGCAAAATGAGAAACTGATTTGGCTTGATGCCAGCTCCATATCTGCATCTTCAACTTCCAGTGTTTCACTTTAGGCCTCTAATTGCTCCAAGGCTAATTCCATTCGGTCTGATGTCTCCTCAGTCAAAAAACAAGTAGCTGCTGCTGAGTTTGCTGCTACATAAGCTGTATTGAAGATTATGGCTGAACAGGAGCACTGCCAAGAGAAACTGCAAAGACTTGAAGCTGAGAATAGGTTTATAATTACAAAGCAAGAAGCAGCAGCATAGCTTGTTGTCTTCAAGGAGAAAAGGAAGAGACTGAACATAGGATAGAAAAGAGCATACACCCTTAAAGAAAGAGCAAGAAGAGAATGCTGCAATAAGAGGGTATGCTGAAGACTTGATAAGAGAACTTGAGTGTATGGAGGAGCTGAAGAGATAAATGCAGCCAGAGCAAAGCTTAAAGTCTATGATGAACATGCATTTTCTCAAGATCAAGCAATCACATCACAGAACCCTGTA
Organism: Arnoldichthys spilopterus; assembly: GCA_037974385.1. Classification (NCBI taxonomy): domain Eukaryota; kingdom Metazoa; phylum Chordata; class Actinopteri; order Characiformes; family Lepidarchidae; genus Arnoldichthys; species Arnoldichthys spilopterus. The sequence continues at coordinate 18,736,069 of JBBPDA010000037.1, read as the reverse complement.
CAGCCTACAGTTTCTCAGGATCATGAGTATCAGCACAAACTACTTAGAGATCTAGCTCCAAGAAATGTGCTTCAAGATAAGCCAGTAGAGTTTGCGAAAGTTCTGGCTGAAACAATAACAGCAAATAGGCTACCCATTCCAGAGCCTATGATTTTAGGTGCTGATCCACTTAAGTTTAACTGTTGCAAGTCATCCTTTCAGACACTCATTGAGAGAAAATGCAGAGAAAATGTTTTTCCTTCAGAAATATGTTGGAGGACCAGTTAAAAAGTCTTTACAAGGAAATTTCTTGATCGGTTCAGAGGACTCCTATTATGCAGCATAGGATCTTGTGAGCCATTTGTAACTGCAAAAGTCTTTCGAGACAAATTATATCTCTGACCAAAAAAAGCTTAAAATGTCACGATTGGTCATGCCATATGTCCCGTCCATGTCTTGTTTTGGTTTTTCATGTGCTTCCTGCAGTCTTTATATTATATGTTTATATTCTAGCCCTGCCTTGTTCCATGCCCATTGTCCCACCTTGCACATTTAAAAGAGAAAGAGAGAGAATTTTAAAGCAAAAAACAAAACAAAACTGTCTGCTAGAGGAAAAAAAAGCATTCTCGGGAAAAGGTAGCACACTAAATGATGGTCAGTCAAAGACTATATACAAATACACAAGAATGTGTGTGTGTGTGTGTGTGTGTGTGTCACGTTTGAAAACCATTTCAGCCAGCTGTGAGCGTCATGGAGGCAGTAGCATGTTTTTGTTTTACAGCCTGACCTTGATTGCAGATTAACACAGAAGCGAAGAGATTGTTTAGTCTAAAATCATGTGTTTGGTCCAGATTGTGAGGTGTCAAGGGTCCTGGAGTTTAAGGGACCTTGGGCCTTGGGCCGAAGTCACATCTTACCATGCATTAAGGCAAAGTGAACCTAAAAAACCAAGAACTAAGAGTCAAATTGTAGGTGCCAAGACTTTTACAATTAACACATGTGAAGGGAACATGGTCACATTTGTGTTTTGCAGAAAATTGGACACCGTTTAAACAGATGTCGCAAATTGATTGAAAAGCCAGTCGCTGACAGAGTCAAATTTGTACAGAGTGAGTACCTGTGCTACAGCTACTTGAGCTCTGGCCATCAATCCAAGAGCTGCAGTAACAGAATGGTCTGTGACACCTGCTCCAAACGCCATCCAATATGTATACATGAAGATCGCTCAAAGGTAGAAACAAAGAGAGAACAAACTAGGAAATAAGTAACAGTAAAGAAAGGAAACCACAGTCAGTACAACTACAAGACATTACCAAGGAAACCAAATCCAACAGAGCTGTAAAGGATGGTAGTAGTGCCCAGACTTCAACAATAATTCAAGTCTATGTGTCAACACCAAATGATTCAAACAAGGAGGTTCTTGTGTATGCTCTGCTAGATAGATAAAGTGACACTTCATTTATTCTTAAAGAGAACTGGCAGATGATTTAGATACATGCACAGAACAAGTTAATCTAAAACTGTCATCAAAAAAGCAATTTTACCCTGCAAACAACTCAAAGGCCTACAAATAAAGAGGTCTATTCTCTTCTAAGAAGATCACAGTGCCAACAGTTTACACTCATGAATTTATCCCTGCTAATCGAATACACATATCAACTCCAGCTACAGCCAAAGCATGGACGCATTTGGAGCATCTCGCAGAACACATTGCTCCACAAAAGAAATGTAAAATTGGTCTGCTAATCGAATATAATTGTCCACAATCTATTGCCTAGAGAGGTGATATGTGGGAAGGAAAACCAACCTTTTGCAAAGAGAAATGTCTAGGTTGGAACATAGTAAGTTACGGTGATCCAGATGAGCATGATGGTGATACGACTGGATTAAGTCATCCTTGATTAAGGATTAAGTTATCATTTATCATAAGAAAAGTGACACCTGAACCCAAACTATCCATCAAAATCAAAGGTGAAGTTCATTATGTTTGCAAGACTCGGATAAAAGAAACAGTAAGTCAGAGGCAACCTTATCCCACTTCTTAACAAAGCTGAAGGATGGACTAAACCACAAACAGGACGGTCATTATGATGACATATCCAGATCTGTGACACTTTCAGCACATTGGCAATGCCATTGCCTTTTAAAACAAGATAGACCAAATTTACCCAATAACAAGTTATGTGCTGTGCAGTGTCTAATGTGCTGGGACAGAAACTTTTCTACTAGTTTTGGACTTAATCATCTGCCACTGAAAATCAGAATCAATTTAGTCAAACCACTGTTAGATTCATACAAAGAAACTTTTGTGTTAATGATGGACTGGTGAGTGTAAAGTCTGACCCTGAAGAGATCCAGCTCATAAAGGAAGCAATAGAGCTGTGCAGCGCAGGCAGACTGAGACTACTTAAGTTCATTTCCAACACCAAAAATGTACTAAAATCAATACCTAAGAAAGAATGTGCTGAAAGTGTTAAGGATCTGTATATGTCTTTAGGAGAGACAATCATGGAAAGAGCCCTACAGTGGCATACAGTGGTGTGTGTCCTCTAGTTCAAAGTTACCGTCCAGGTAACATTGAGAGCGCTAGCTACAGTAGATCCGTTGAGGTTCGTGGTACCTTTTGTTTTCCTAGGAAAGCAGATCCTGTAGCAAATGTAATACAAGCTTGGTTGGGATGAGCCACTCCCAGAAAAGCTCAGAACACAGTGGAAAAGGAGACTGGAACAAATCTGTCTAATTCTAACAGGAGGTGCCATGTTCCAACAAACTTCACAGATGTCAAGAGGTATGAGATTTACCACTTCTCAGATGCCATTGCTACAGGTTATGTTGAGTGTAGTTGTCTCAGAGCAATCAACAACAATGGAGATAATCATTGTTTGCTAGTCATGGGGAAAGCTTGTGTTGCCCCCGCCAAAGTAACCACAATACCACAGCTGGAGCTGTTTGCAGCAGTGGTAGCTGCAAAGATCAAGCACTACCATGAGAGAGTGCAGCATTAAGGAAGGGCAATGACAGTAAATGAGTTGTGATCTAATGGAATATGGGTCATAGGAGCAGTGCAGTTGTTTTACACATTTACAAATGCAATAAGTGCAGAAGGTACAGAAGAAACACACATTATCCAAAGATGGCAGATTTACTTGAAAAAAGGATGGAAATGACACCTCTATTCCCATATTGTGGTATGGATTGTTTCTGACCTTTTAATGTAAAAGAAACGAGAAAGGAAGAAAAGACGTATGATCTTCTTTTCACATGTAAGTCTTCTAGAGCCATACATATCGAAATGCTTGATCTTATAACAGATGCTTTTATCAACGCATTATGTGCATTTATTGCAATTCGTGGAAATTTGAGACAGCTAAGGTGTGATCAGGGCACTAACTTTGTAGGTGCAAAAAGAGAGTTCATGAATGCAATGAAGGATCTGAATCAGAAACAATTGAAAAAACATGAATGTGAGTTCATAATGAATATTCTATTAGCAAGTCACATGGGAGGTGTATGGAAAAGACAAATCAGGACAATCAGAAGTGTTCTAACAGCAATTCTTGATCAATATGCTAAAAGACATGACAGTGCATCACTTAAAACCTTTCTGTATGACATGATAGCTTATGAACAGCAGACCTCTGACAACAGAGAACTTAAATGAAAAATATAATGAATAATTAAATGATAAAGTTTTTAACTTCTCACACCCAATCACACCATCATGATGAAGTCCAACATATTATCTCCCCCTCCTGGTCAATTTGTGAGCCAGGATCTGTATCTACGCAACAGGTGACACCAGGTATGGTTTTTGGCAAATGAATTCTTGACCAGGTGGACCTCCTTAATCTTCACCAAAGACAAAGATGGTACAGAAGACAGGAGAAGATGTTAATGACACTGTCATCCTTTATGAGGACAATTCATGTCGAAATCAGTGGAGATTGGCCAGAGTAACAGAGGTGTATCCCAGTTCTGATGGAAGACTCAGAAAGGTTAAACTGTTAAATAGTGACCCAAATTTAGACAAACAGGGAAAACTTACCATCAGTTTATCTTGATAGACTTGTACAAAAGGCCATTCTGCTGCTTGAAGCAGAATAGGTTAATGGTTGTTCTTTTCATTTGAATATTTAGTTTATTGGGTAAAATGTGAAATCACAATAACTGTGATTTGGTGGGAGTTTAACTGCCATAAACAATTTGTCATCGTTGATGTGTTTATATATATATATATATAAATATATGTATACACATTTGCATTATGTGTTGCATGGGGGGGTGTATTTAGAGGTCGGAGTTTTTCTACGAAGAAGCATGAAGCCCCAGAAGTTTGCCTTTTTGTTTAGAGTTTTTAAAACATGAAACCATCACCATTTTTTTGCAAGTTTAACTCATGTGTGGACTCATTCCCTTTTGGGTTATGTGCAGCCATAAAGTTTGGCAGTGGATTTGGTTTTCTAAAGTGCTTTGAGATTAATAAATCCATGAGTGATGGAAGAACCTTCATGTTGTATGTTTTCTGGAGGGACTGATATTTACCCTTCATTAACAGCTCTGTAATGGCTCCTTCAGAGGTACTCCAAAGGCTTTTAATCCCACAAGCAAACAATTCAATTGGTGTGAATTCAGCACTGCATTACAGAGATACTATCTGATACTGAGTAAAAGAAAAACTGATCTCACAAAATGCTATGTGCAACTTGGTGTTAACGATCTATTTCCCCTTTTTTACCAAAGAAATAAATAATAAAATAACACACAGCACTGCTGATGGGGAAAATCTACAACTGAAATGTAGACAGCAAATCCTGCAACAGACTAAGTCAAAGTATTAGAGCTGTGCAGGGGAGTGTGGGGGTTGGTGCTTTTGCTGTGAGAGAGGAAATTGGGTCAGTGTGCTCCGGTGCTGCTTTTAAACAAGAAAGCCACTGCAGGCTGATGAAGAGGAGAGGAGGAGAAATAGAAACCCTGCTCACTCTCACACATGCACCGCTGACAAGCATAATAACACAGATCAGCCATAACATTAACACCACTGACAGATGAAGTAAATGACACTGACATTTGGTCTAATCCCACAGAAGAGCTGCTGTTGTTTAAGAAAATTAATGCTCTGATAGAAAGGGGTCAGTGCACGACAGTCAGAGTGGTTTAGCAGAATGTGGGACACACTCAGTAGTAGACAGGTGGTGTTAATATTATGGCTGATATATGCATAGATACAGTCCAGTGCAAAGGTCTTAAACACCTGCACAAATACATTAAAGACATTTATCTGAGCTGTGAGTTTCTTTCTGCAGCCAATTTCAAACTAGAATCAACAATAAAGCAGTGACAACAATGAGGATGAGTTGTTGCATGTAAACAGTAGTTGATATTGTGGGAACTGGTTAGAAAAAACAGGGTTGGCTCCAGATTTGTCCTTCATGCCTCCAGCCACTGCATGGGTGTGTGACGCTCCATCAGCAGCATCTGACTTCATCTAATGAGAGACAGAATTGAGTCCAAAACAGCAATTTGAACACTAGGAGAGCTCTGAAAATGGTTAAGCCAACACACTGACACACACAAATATCACTGTTTACTCTATTAATATTATTTCAATTTATTTTAATATATAGAATATTGCATAATATACTATTTTTTGAGAGTGAGAGAGATAACACTGCCCAGATACACAGCTTTAAAAATCATATTCTCAATTGCCTAAGACCTTTACACATAACTGTATGCTCAACCAATAATTACTTTTTATGCGCTATTAACAATTTAAACACCAGAACTAGAAAATCAACACCATCTTGTGAACAACCATAAAGGAGAACAAGAGACCAAAAACACAGACTCTTTATAAATTTCTTATATCTGAGACAATGCAACATGAAGGCACTTTAAACAAATTCTGTTAGGCTCAAAGATGCCTTACCTCTGAGAGTAGCTCAGTATCCCCCTGCTCCCTCTTTTCTCTCTGCATGGTCCCCATTTCATTCATTCTCCCTAGTGAGTTTTGGCTGTAGGGCCTGACAAACTCCATGTCACTCATTCGTGAGTCAGTGGTTCCGCACACCTCATAATTATATACATGCTGTAAAGTGCCATCAGCAAAGGCTGATGGGTAATAAGGAATCACTGGAAGATTTGCAGCAGACTTATAGAACAACCTTTTCTGCCTCCATCTGTAGATTTTCACAGAAATAATGGAAATTACTGAGAAAATGAAGAGTATCGAAACTGCAGCAAGAGCCAAGACTAAGTAAAATGTTAGATTGGTATTATAGTCCATATCATAGGAAGAGTCTGTAAACTCTGACAGCACTTCAGGAAAACTGTCGGCTACAGCTATATTAATATGAACTACAGCTGAGCGAGATGGCTGTCCGTTATCCTCCACAACAACAGTGAGTTTCTGCTTCACAGCATCTTTATCAGTGACCTGGCGCACAGTCCGTATCTCTCCATTCTGTGGGCCCACTTCAAACAGCGCCCTGTCTGTGGCTTTCTGTAGTTTGTAGGAGAGCCAGGCATTCTGTCCAGAGTCCACATCAACAGCCACCACTTTAGTGACGAGATAGCCAACATCTGCTGAACGAGGCACAATTTCAGCCACCAGAGAGCCACTAGTCTGTACTGGGTACAGCACCTGGGGGACGTTGTCATTCTGGTCTTGGATAAAAATATTCAGTGTTACATTGCTGGACATTGGAGGTGAGCCACCGTCTTGTGCTCTAACATGGATTTTGAATGATTTTAATTGCTCATAATCAAAAGATTTGACAGTGTAAATGACTCCACTGTCAGTATTAATGGAGATGTATGATGCCAGTGATGCCCCATTTAAATCTCCATCAATAAGGAAGTAAGATACCCTCGCGTTTGGTCCCCAGTCTGAATCATCTGCATTAACAGTGAGGACAGACATGGAAGCAGGGTTGTTCTCCATAATATACGCATTATAGATTTCCTGCTCAAACTGAGGGGCGTGGTCATTCACATCCGATATCTTTATGGACAGTAGACCCCTGCTTAAAATGGGTGGGTTGCCCGCATCTGCTGCAGTTATAGTTATGTTATAGTGTGCGGTGTCTTCTCTGTCTAGTGCCGAATCAGTCACTAGGTTATAGTAATTGCTTAACGACGAGACGATTTTAAATGGTGAGTTACGGTCAATAGAGCATGTGACTCTGCCATTGTCGCCAGAGTCAAGGTCTTGGATGTTTATCATGGCAATAACAGTTCCAGGCGCCGCGTCTTCGGACACAGTGCTGGAGAAAGACATAACTGTAATTTTGGGGGCGTTATCATTTACATCAACGACGTCAATCATTATTTCGCTCGTGTCCGTCAGCCCTCCGTGATCTTTAGCTTTGACTTTGACCTTAAACTGCTTGTGTTTTTCGTAGTCTATATCGCCCGTGACTCTCACCTCACCGGACTTCGTGTCAATCGAAAAAAACATTTTTGCTGCGGAGGTCGCGTGCTCAAAATAATATTGTATGCTGTAGCTCGACTCATCAGCATCCGTCGCGCTGACTTTGGTCACGAGGGTGCCCTTAGGCGCGTTTTCGGAAACAGATGCTTTGTAAGAATACTGGCTAAATATGGGCGCGTTATCGTTGACATCGAGCACTACGACGTTGATTTTGACAGTGGCAGACCGCTGAGGTTTTCCACCATCATAAGCGGTCAGTGTCAAATAATGGTGTGTGTTCTTTTCCCTGTCCAGTGCAGTCTGGAGAACCATTTCGACATTTTTCGTACCGTCCACACCATTTTGCACGTTCAGATTAAAACAATCGGTGGGATGCAAAGTATATTTCTGTAGTGTGTTTACGCCCACGTCTGGATCGTTCGCACCCTCTAAAGAAAAGCGTGCCCCGGGGAGGGCTAACTCGCTAATTTCCAGACTAATTTCGCCCTTTGGAAACACAGGACTATTGTCATTGATGTCAATTATGTCCACGGTAATGCGATGTAGCTCCATCGGGTTATCTAGGATCACATCAAAGCTGAGACTACATGCAGATATTTCTCCACAAAGCTGCTCCCTGTCTATCCTTTCATTCAGCATCAAATGCCCTTTCTCCCCGTCCAGTCCTACGTACTCACTGCCGCCCGCCGTGAAAACGCGAGCTTTTCCTGTTATCAACCTCTTCGATTCGAGACCAAGGTCCGTGACAATACTTCCAATAAATGAGCCCACAGACATTTCTTCAGGTATGGAGTAACGGATCTGTCCAGATACGAGATGAGTAAACAATGCAAAAATAAATATTCTCCACAGCTGCCATCCGTGATGGCAGTCTTTTCCCCTCGTCTCCATTTTAAACGGCGACAAAGTCCAACGAAGAGCAGGGCGAAATATCCACAAAGGAATGCTAGTATGACGCGATCGGATAACGTAGTCCACAAAATCTATTACTTTGGTGTAAAGGGTTTAAGGAACTAAGACTGATGATGGACCTTCCCATTAACGCAAGAGACAACAGCAGGCTGTGCCTTGAGATTGTAAGAAATGGTGTTGCTCTGTGCTGTAGACATTAAGTGGAAAATATATTACACGCAATAAACAGCGGCACTTAGAGTTCATGTAAGGTATTACAGTTGTGGACATGAGTAATTATATA
>JBBPDA010000037.1:18708676-18726327 GCA_037974385.1 Arnoldichthys spilopterus | reverse complement strand
TATATATATATATATATATATATATATATATATATATATAATTACATAATTCATATATTAAAATAAATCCAATTTTACATTGGTAGGCTTTTAACATAATACTTTAGTATATATCACATGAAATAATCAATTTAATTTAAATTATCTATAATTAGTACTAGTTCCAGTGACAAAAAGGGCTCACTGCCAAACCCATACTTACACCACACTGATAAAAAAAATACATGAGAATATGAGAATGTGAGAATATTTGGTGAATTTTTGGCAAAACTTGAAAAAATACACACCATGAACTGAATTATTTTATAATAATTAACACAATAACAATATTTTGATTGGATGTGAATGCCTCACCTCTAAAGTTAGTTCAGAATCCTCCTGCTCCCTCTTTTCTTTCTGCACAGTCCCCAAATGACTCATTCTCCCCAGTGAGTTTTGGCTGTAGGGTCTCATAAACTCCATGTCACTCATCCTGGAGTCAGTGGTTCCACAAACTTTATAATTATATACATGCTGTAATGTCCCATCAGTATAGGTTGGTGGGTAATAAGGAATCACTGGAAGACTTGCAGCAGACTTATAGAACAACCTTTTTTGCCTCCATTGGTAGATTTTCACAGAAATTATGGCAATAACAGAGAAAATGAAGAGAACTGATACTGCAGCAAGAGCCAAGACTAAGTAAAAAGTCATATTGTCATTGTTATCCTTGTCAAAGGCAGAGTCTTTGAACTCTGACAGCACTTCAAGGAAACTGTCTGCTACTGCTACATTAATATGAACTATAGCTGAGCGAGATGGCTGTCCGTTATCTTCTACAACAACAGTGAGGATCTGTTTCACAGCATCCTTATCAGTGACCTGGCGCACAGTCCGTATCTCTCCATTCTGTGGACCCACTTCAAACAGTGCCCTGTCTGTGGCTTTCTGTAGTTTGTAGGAGAGCCAGGAATTCTGTCCAGAGTCCACATCTACAGCCACCACTTTAGTCACAAGATAGCCAACATCTGCTGAACGAGGCACAATCTCAGCCACCAGAGAGCCAACAGTCTGTACTGGGTACAGCACCTGAGGAGCATTGTCATTCTGGTCTTGAATTTTAATGTTAACTGTCAAATTACTACTGAGTGGAGGGGAGCCTCCATCCTGCGCTTTTATGCGGAAACTGAACTCTTTTAACTGCTCATAGTCAAAAGTGCACACAGCACTGATGACTCCACTATCAGCACTGACTGACACATATGATGATACACGAATCCCATTAACAGAGCTGTCATCTAAAATGTAAGAAACACGAGCATTCTGCTTCGAGTCTGCATCATTGGCCTTCACTGTGAATATGGAGAGACCTGGTGCATTATTCTCCACCACAAAGGGCTCATAGCTACTTCGCTCAAAGATGGGAGCATTATCATTCACATCTGAAATGTGTAAATGGAGAGAAGCGCTGCTGGAGAGGGAGGGCACTCCCTTATCAGAGCACAGCACAGTGATGTTGTACTTAGAATCTTTTTCCCTGTCCAGGTCCTGTTCTGTACGCAGGCTGAAGATATTATTAGATGGAGACGTGATACTAAAGGGAATATTTTCACTGATGCTGCAATGAACTTGACCATTGACCCCTGAGTCTGGATCATTTACATTCATCATAGCTACAACTGTTCCAATTTTAGACATTTCAGATATAGAATCTGACATAGAGAGAATGCTGATGGATGGAGTGTTATCATTAATGTCTAGAACATCTACAATTAATTTACACGAGTCAGAGAGCCCTCCCTGATCCTTTGCTTGGATTTCAAGCTGATAAACATTCGATTTTTCAAAATCAATCTGATCATTTACAAAGACATCACCACTGTATTGATCCAAAACAAAGAAATCAGACAAACCATCCAACGTTTTTGAGATAAGATATGTTACTCGACCGTTTAAATCCTCATCAGCATCAGAAGCGCTAACTGTAATTAATTTTGTGCCCTTAGCTACATTTTCTGAGACTGTAGCCCTATACAGCTTTTGAGTAAATACAGGAGCATTATCATTAACATCTAGTACAGTAATGTGTATTTTCACAGAACCATACAGCACCGGCTCACCTCCATCACTCGCTGTCAATGATAAAGTGAACTGCTCTTGTTTTTCTCTGTCTAGCGGTTGTTGTAAAACCATTTCTACACTCTTATCTCCATCTCCTTGACTTTGCAACTCTAGAATAAAATGATCTGTTGGCTTAAGTGAGTAGCTCTGAAGACCGTTGTTACCAACGTCCATATCGTTTGCTCTCTCTAACATAAATCTCGATCCCGGTACAGCGGACTCGCTTATCTCAAAGATAATTTCGTCTCTCTGGAAAAACGGAGCATTATCGTTTATGTCCGTGATTTCCACTGTTATAGTGTACAATTCCATTGGATTCTCCATAATCATTTGAAGGTGTAGAGCACACGGAGTAGTTTTGGCACAGAGAGACTCACGATCCATTTTCTCCTTAATGACAAGCGCTCCCCTCTCTTTATTCAGCTCGATGTACTGCGTGCTGTCCACCGTAAAGATGCGCGCTTTCCCAGACGTCAGCCTTTTCAAATTTAAACTCAAATCCTGAGCGATGTTTCCAACTGTCGACCCTTTTGGCATTTCCTCCGGAATAGAGTAAATGACCTGGCCGAGCACGAATCGAGAAGAAAGGACAATGGCGAACAAAACTGCCTGCAACGCCACTGCAACTGACATGATTTCGACGGCTCCAGCAATCGCCAGGCAAAAGATCCTCGATTAGTTAAAAACTGAGGAAATGTATAAGCATGCAGCTTGAAAATTGTCATGTAATCTCTGAAAGAAAATGCTCCAAAAACGCTTGCAAGAATTTAAAATGCGACACGAAGTCTCCCTATTCCTTCTGATACGGTAGGTGGATCCGAGGGCGTATAGACACAGACACAAAGTTTCGCTGATAAACAGCGGCCCTCTGAGTCAAAACAATGAATTACAGATCGACTTAATGTATGGAGATATTAGACATTAAGATAAATTTCCCGATAGCTGAAGTGTAACAATATGACAGCAAGAGAAGGAACTGTCCAGCTAATTTGGTGCTGAAACTACGCAATTACGTTTAATTGACGGGAATTTGACAACACAAAAGTAAAAGTGAATCAAGTTGCGCTATATGCTAAACGGACAATAAACTTTAATGTGATTTTGATTAACATTATTCTTGCTTTCAGTATTTTCTATTAATCACAGCAAGCCAATATAAACACCAATAAATCAATAATCTAAAAATTAGAATAAAAAAGCAAGAAAGAAAAGTCCATACTAAAATAAAACATGCAAATAAATGTATTCATAAATCGTAAATCACTATATCACCATGATCAAAATTTTATAAGGCCCCAACCCCCGCCGACACACACACACACACACACACACACAAATACTGTGCTATGACTAACATCTTTCTGTAATAAAAGCATTTGTGGCAGAATTTTAAATATTTGAGAACATATCAGTGAGGCACAATATATCAAAAGTTGAGGTGTAACAAGCTGAGAGCAAGAAAACGAAACGTCCAGCAAATGCGGTGCTGAAATGATGCAACTGAATTTAATTGATGGGGATTTTAAAGCACAAAAATATGAGCTAATCGATTTTAAACCTAAGATAAACGTGATGTGATCTTAGTCAACGGTATTTTTGCTTTTTAAATTTTCTATAAATCACAATCAAGTATTATAAAAACTAATATATAAATAATATAAATATTAGAATATAAAAAAAACAAAGAAAGAATAGTCCAACAGAGATGTTGTTTTTCCTTCCCACAATACAAAGTTGCTAACAAAATAACTGTGTGTATAATATTGTGAGGATTATCAATGTAGTTTTAAAACGATTGACATTTAAACTGCTACAAAATAAAAGTGAACCAACCTTTGGTAGGTAAATAAAAATAACTCACTGTTATTGCTAAAAAGCAATAACTCAGTTCAATAGTCAGTACAAGAAACGAAAGTACACACACAACATGTATCTACCAAATCGGTGTACAATGTACATCATACTTTAACAAAAATATATATCGGTCCACAATTTTCTGAAGACTGTGGGTATATTATGTCCCTCATATATTTTGACTTAACAGAACATATGAGTAATTGCAACACAATCTGCAGGGAAAATTGTCCAGGAACTGTAGTGTTGAAATTAGACAATTTAGTTCAAGAAAGCAAAAAACAACAGTAATCAATGAATCCATTTTCTACGAAAAATTTGCCTATGCAAAATCAAACAAGGTCTCCAAACTATGCCAACGGCTTAAGTAAATTAATTAATAAATAAACAAAATTAAAAATAAATAACACTAACAAGTTCTTACCAACTCAGGAGAGTCCTGATCTTCAAGAAAGTTATTTTCTTTCATAGCACGCTTCATCGTCTCTGCAAAACTCGAGTCCACCACTAAAACACTCTCTCCACCGAGTGTTGAATATTTACAGTCACTTTTCCTCGAATTAGTCGTCAAATAAGCGTCATAACTATACATGTGTGGCAGATTTCCAGTAACTCCTGTGTCTGCATAACCGGGTGGATAATATGGAATAACTGGAAGACTGGACTGATAGAAAATACGAGATTGTCTCCACCTATAGATCTTCACTGATAATATAACTACTAAAGATGTGATGAAAAGGAAAGAAACAGCAGCCAGTGCTAATACTAAATAAAATGTCAGATTATTGTTGTTTTCCTTCTCCTGCATAAAGTCTGTGAACTCTGACAGCACTTCAGGGAAACTGTCTGCTACAGCTACATTAATATGAACTACAGCTGAGCGAGATGGCTGTCCGTTATCCTCCACAACAACAGTGAGCTTCTGTTTTACAGCATCTTTATCAGTGACCTGGCGCACAGTCCGTATCTCTCCATTCTGTGGGCCCACTTCAAACAGTGCCCTGTCTGTGGCTTTCTGTAGTTTGTAGGAGAGCCAGGCATTCTGTCCAGAGTCCACATCAACAGCCACCACTTTAGTCACAAGATAGCCAACATCTGCTGAACGAGGCACAATCTCAGCCACCAGAGAACCACCAATCTGCACTGGGTACAGCACCTGAGGGGCATTGTCATTCTGGTCTTGGATTTTAATGTTTACTGTGACGTTACTACTGAGTGGAGGGGAGCCTCCATCCTGCGCTTTTATGCGGAAACTGAACTCCTTTAACTGCTCATAGTCAAAAGAGCACACAGCACTGATGACTCCACTATCAGAACTGATTGACACATATGATGATACAGGAACCCCATTAACAGAGCTGTCATCTAAAATGTAAGAAACACGAGCATTCTGCTTCGAGTCGGTGTCCTTGGCCTTCACTGTGAAAATGGAAAGACCTGGTGCGTTATTCTCCACCACAAAGGCCTCGTAGCTACTTTTCTCGAAGAGAGGAGCATTATCATTCACATCTGAAATGCGTACATGGAGAGAAGTGCTGCTGGAGAGGGAGGGCAATCCCTCATCAGAGCACAACACAGTGATGTTGTACTCAGGGTCTAGCTCCCTGTCCAGGTCCTGTTCTGTGTGTAGGCTGAAGATATTATTGGATGGAGATGTGATACTAAAGGGGATGTTCTCACTGATGCTGCAATGAACTTGACCACTGGCCCCTGAGTCTGGATCATTTACATTCATCATAGCAACAACTGTTCCAATTTTAGACATTTCTGATATAGATTCTGACATAGAGAGAATGTTGATTGATGGTGTGTTATCATTAATGTCTAGAACATCAATAATTAATTTACATGAGTCAGTGAGTCCTCCTTGATCCTTTGCTTGAATTTCAAGCTGAAAAACACTTGATTTTTCAAAATCTATCTTACCATTTACAATTACATCACCATTATTGTGATCAACGATAAACACATCTGAAAAACTGCCAAATTTCTTTGACATGTAGTATGTTATCTCTTTGTTTGATCCCTCATCTGCATCGAAGGCGCTCACAGAAATCAATTTTGTGCCTTTGACTGTATTTTCTGACACTGTAGCCATATAAATCTTTTGGCTAAATACAGGAGCATTATCATTAACATCTAGTACAGTAATGTGTATTTTCACTGAGCCAGACAGCACTGGTTCTCCTCCATCACTCGCTGTCAATAATAAAGTTAATTGTTCTTGCTTTTCTCTGTCTAGGGGTTTCTGTAAAACCATTTCTACGCTCTTATCTCCATCTGTCTGACTCTGTAGTTCTAGAAGAAAATGTTCTGTTGGTTTAAGTAAGTAGCTCTGAAGGCCATTGGCACCAACGTCCACATCTACTGCTCTCTCTAAGGTGAACCTAGCGCCCGGTACAGCGGACTCGCTGATCTCAAACCTCATTTCCTCGGTCTGAAAAAACGGAGCATTGTCATTTATGTCCGTGATTTCGACGGTTATTGTGTATAGTTCCATCGGATTCTCCAGAATCATTTGAAGATGCAAAGCACATAGTGTCATTTCTGCGCAAAGAGACTCACGATCCATTGTTTCCTTAATGAGAAGCGCCCCCCTGTCTTTATTTAGCTCGATGTACTCCGCGCTGTCCACCGTGAAGATGCGCGCTTTGCCAGATTTCAGTCTTTTTACATCCAAACCCAAGTCCTGAGCAATATTTCCAATCGTCGACCCTTTTGGCATTTCCTCCGGAATGGAGTAACTGACCTGGCCGAGCGCAAAATGAGAAAAAATGATAATAAAGGACAATACCGCGTGCCATGTCACCGCGTCTGGCATTTTCTCGACGGCACCAGAGATAATCAGTTCAATATTCTGGAAACTTGTTAGCATCCAACATCAACTGATCTAATCTTAAAAAAATCCGAGAGAAACGCTCGGACAACACCTTGTAGCTAAATAATATGCTGCATGAAAGTCCCCCCCCTCTTTCTCTCGCAGTGTGGGTGGATATGACACATATACGCATAAAAACGAGTTTTCGTCGATGAACAGCGGCCCCCTGAGTCATAAGGTAGAATTACAGATAATTTGGAGGAAATCTGTTATAAAAAGAACATATACTCAGATCGTTCTGATTGATTTTTAACTGCTAAATAAAACTGAAAAAAATCGTAACCTGCTAATGTCATTTTTATGCTAATTCTCGATCTGTTTATTTTACACCAGTACACGTCCGCAAAGGAAGGCAGGTGAGACCAATTATGTAGACTTGTTTTAAAAGCACTTCACACATATTATGAGAGCCTTACTTCAAAGTAATGATGAACCCAAACATAACAGAGTGGGAAACTTCCCAGCAATAGACTTGCTTAGAGGAGGACACGTGTTATTTATGGAAACCTTAAAATATATAGACATACGAGTTAAGGAGACTGAGCTATAATTAATTTTAAGAATTAAGATAATTTTAGATTTTTAAAGATTTTATTTATTTTTCAGGGTTAGAATATTAGCAAAAAATAAATATATATTTAAACAATTTAAAACTGTCCGTTTAAATATGTTGCTCTTTTACATATAATATTCTAAGAATGATGGGTATAGCTATTGACACTCCTACTCATGTATTTTAACTAAACAAAGTGTGCGAGCTTTTGAGAAAATAGAACTGTCCAGCAAGTGTAGTCCTGAACTGAGACAATTAACTTCATGAAAGGAAAATTCATCAAAGTCCTTTTGCTATGAAAACTTAGCCTATAAAAAACTAATCAATAAATCAATAACACTAGAAAGCTCTTACCAACTCAGGAAAGTCTTGATCTTCTAAAAAGTTATTTTCTTTCATTGTGTGCTGCATTGTCTCTGCAAAACATGAGTCCACCACTAAAACGCTCTGTTCACTGAGTCTAGAATATTTACAGTCGCTTTTCTTCGAAAAGTTACCCATCACACAAGCATCGAAATTATACAAGTGCGGCAGAGTTCAATTAACTCCTGTGTTTGCGTAACCGGGTGGATAGGACAGAATAACTGGGAGATTGGACTGATAGAAAATACGAGATTGTCTCTGTCTGTAGATTTTCACTGATATTATAACTACTACAGATGTGATAAAAAGGTAAGAAACAGCAGCCAGTGTCAAAAAAAAAATACACACACACACACACACACACAGACACACACACACAAACACACATATGTGTGTGTATTTTTCTTTTGACACATTTGTTTTTAAATATGATAAATTATCATAGCAAAAGAGCTTGGATGACAACTGTTGGTTAATTGCTTTCTTGAATTAAACTGTCTGATTTCAGCACTAAATTTACTGGACAATTCTTTCTCCCAGCATTTTGCATTTGATTACAACACTGTGGTTTGTCTAAATATTTGTGTAGAAGCATATATATATATATACATGTGTGTGTGTGTGTGAGTGTGTGTGTGTGTGTGTGTCTGTGTGTGTGTGTGTGTCAAAAGAAAAAAAATACACACACACACATACACACACATGCTTCTACACAAATATTTAGACAAAACACAGTGTCAAACATGCTGGGATAAAGAACTGTCCAGTAGCTTTAGTGCTGAAATCAGACAGTTTAATTCAAGAAAGCAATTAACCAACAGTTGTCATCCAAGCTCTTTTGCTATGATAATTTATCATATTTAAAAACAAATGGGATTTTATGTATGGTGTTTCAAATACATCAAGGCTTGAGGTAAAAAAACCCCAATAACATTGGAAATCTCTTACCAAGTCAGGAGAGTCCTGATCTTCTAAGAAGTTTTTTTTCATTCCGCGCTGGATAGTCTCCGCAAAAGTCGAGTCAACTAGTAAAACGCTCTGTCCATCGAGTGTAGAATATGCACAGTCACTTTTCCTTGAGTTACTCGTCACGTAAGCATCATAATTATACATGTGCGGCAATGTTCCAGCAACTCCTGTGTCTGCGTAACCAGGTGGATAGTAAGGAATAACTGGAAGACTGGACTGATAGAAAATACGAGATTGTCTCCACCTGTAGATCTTCACTGATATTATAACTACTACAGAAGTGATAAAAAGGAAAGAAACAGCAGCCAGTGCTAAAACTAAATAAAATGTCAGATTATTGTTGTTCTCCTTCTCGTGTGTAAAGTCTGTGAACTCTGACAGCACTTCAGGAAAACTGTCGGCAACAGCTACATTAATATGAACTACAGCTGATCGAGATGGCTGTCCGTTATCTTCTACAACAACAGTGAGCTTCTGTTTCACAGCATCTTTATCAGTGATCTGGCGCCCAGTCCGTATCTCTCCATTCTGTGGACCCACTTCAAACAGCGCCCTGTCTGTGGCTTTCTGTAGTCTGTAGGAGAGCCAGGCATTCTGTCCAGAGTCCACATCAACAGCCACCACTTTAGTGACGAGATAGCCAACATCTGCTGATCGAGGCACAATCTCAGCCACCAGAGAGCCACCAGTCTGTACTGGGTACAGCACCTGAGGGGCGTTGTCATTCTTGTCTTGGATTTTAATGTTTACTGTCACATTACTACTGAGTGGAGGGGAGCCCCCATCTTGTGCTTTCACACGGAAACTGAACTCCTTTAACTGCTCATAGTCAAAAGAGCATACAGCACTGATGACTCCACTATCAGCACTTACTGACACATATGATGATACAAGAACCCCATTAACAGAGCTGTCATCCAAAATATAAGAAACACGAGCATTCTGCTTCGCGTCTGAGTCACTGGCCTTTATTGTGAAGATGGAGAGACCTGGTCTGTTGTTCTCCACCACAAAGGCCTCGTAGCTACTTCTCTCAAAAACAGGGGCATTGTCATTTACATCTGAAATGTATAAAGGGAGAGAAGTGCTGCTGGAGAGGGAGGGCACTCCCTCATCAAAGCACAGCACAGTAATGTTGTACTCAGCCTCTGTCTCCCTGTCCAGTTCCTGCTCTGAGAGCAGACTGAAGAAATTATTGGATGACGATGTGATAGTAAATGGAATATTCTCACTGATGGTGCAGTGAACTTGACCATTGGCCCCTGAGTCTGGATCATTTACCTTCATCATAGCAATAACTGTACCAGGTGTAGACTCCTCTGGTATGGAATTAGACTGTGAGATAATGTTTATTAATGGCGTATTATCATTAATGTCTAAAATATCAATAATTAACTTACATGAGTCTGAAAGTCCTCCTTGGTCTTTTGCTTGAATTTCTAGTTGGTAAAGCCTGGATTTTTCAAAATCAACTATTCCATTTAAAACGACATCACCATTATTCTGATCCACAATAAATAAATCTGATAAACTATCCACAGTTTTTGAAATGTAGTATGTTATATGACCATTGGCTCCTACATCTGCATCAGAGGCGCTAACTCTAATCAATGTTGTGCCTTTGGCTGCGTTTTCTGACAATGTGGTCTTATATATCTTCTGAGTGAATACAGGAGCATTATCGTTAACGTCCAGTACAGTAACGTGTATTTTCACAAAACCAGACAGCGCTGGCTCACCTCCATCACTCGCTGTTAACAACAAACTGAGATGTTCCTGTTTTTCTCTGTCTAGGGGTTTCTGCAAAACCATTTCTACGCTCGTATCTCCATCTGTCTGAGGCTGCATTTCTAAAAGAAAATGTTCCGTTGGTTTAAGTGAGTAGCTCTGAAGACCATTGGCACCAACGTCGACATCTATTGCTCTCTCTAACGTGAACCTTGCGCCCGGTACAGCGGACTCGCTTATTTCAAACCTCATTTCCTTGGTCTGGAATAACGGAGCGTTGTCATTTTTGTCCGTGATTTCCACGGTAACGGAATATAACTCCATCGGGTTCTCCAGAATTATTTGAAAATGCAGAGCGCACGGGGTCGTTTTCGCACAAAGAGACTCGCGATCTATTTGCTCTTTAATGAAAAGCGCCCCCCTCTCTTTATTCAGCTCTATGTACTCCGCGCTGTCCCCAGTATAAATGCGCGCTTTCCCAGATTTCAACCTTTCTACATCCAATCCCAAATCCTGAGCGATGTTTCCGACGAGAGATCCTTTCGACACCTCCTCCGGAATTGAGTAACTGACCTGTCCGTGCACGAAACGTGAAGAAAGGATCACGGCGAACAAAACCGCCTGCTCAAACACTAAACCTGACATTTTCCTATCGGCACTGACAATTATAGGACAAATCATCCTTATTCAGTATTATATATTCCGTGTTGATAATAATCAATGAAGAAATTCGTCAAGTAGGTTTTGAAGAATCCACAAAGCTCGAGCAGGAGATTTTCAGCAAATAATATGTGACAACAGACGCATTCCTTCTTTCTTTTCTCTCGGAAACTGTGGGTGGGTCTGAGACAAATACGCAGAGAAACCATGTTTCCTGGATTAACAGCGGCCCTCTGAGTCAAAACTAAGAATTACAAATTAATTTGAGGCGATACGTTTTATTTTTTAAGGCGGACAAATCTCTTATTATATTTTAACATTATAATAAAAGAAAAAAATTAATCACAGAACCTAAGTCATTATTACTTACACGTTGCCCAAAATAAGAAAAGGAATGTAATATTATTGATTAGTCTGCTTTTATTCACCTCAAAATATGTCTTTAAAAAAGATTTGCGTTTGAGGGTCTGGGGCGGGGCGTGTCAGGAAAACGTTGATGGCGCTACATGAACTTAATAAAGCAAAGGGTTTGCAATCTAGGGAACATCATTTGGGCAAGTAGAACCCCCCCCCCACACACACACCATAAACACACACACACACACACGCACACACTCACCCACACACCTAAACACAATAATTTGTTAACACACAAAAAAAAATCAACTATAATTACAGAATCTACTTCATTATTACTTATATACTGGAGAAGTGCAAAAAATAAAAAAGCAATATACTGAATATTATTGATCAAGCTGCTTCTATTCATTTAAAAAAAGTCTTTAAAAGAGTTTTGTTAATTACACTATGTAATTTCTATTTTATTATGATTCCTGGGTACAAAGCGTTTTTTCCTAATCCCTTATGCTTAAGATAAATAGACAATAGCTATTGTTAAACAAAAACTTTGCTTCTGTGATCACTACAATTACATTTTGAAATGTATCTGCTTTCAAAAAATGTTCAATTCACTTTAAATGCTAAGTAGACTTCCAGAATATTCTGGAACTGTGAGAACTTTCTGAGACAGAAAAGATAAAAAAATCGCATGTTTTGCCATTATAAATACGAAACTTTTGTGGACTGTGGTCATTAAATCAAAGTAGACTTCAAACAGTTGAAATGTAAAACTTAGAAGATCAAAAATTGTGTAACAGGGTGTTGAAGACAAACATGGTTTGTTTTACATGAAATTGATAAAGTAATGGGTTTACAATCTATGCGATTTCCTTTATATATATTATACACCTTTAATGTACATATTAAAGGCGTATTTTCTGTATATACCTACCATATGTTACTTAGTAAGCTATTCGAAATAGTTTCTTAAACTTAGTGCTGACACATGATTTACAATTACAAGAAATTGCTTTAATATGAAGCTGACATTACACAGACAAATGCACATTTTCACCAAGCTCTTACCAGATAAGGAGAGTCCTGATCTTCTAAGAAGTAATTTTCCTTCACTGGGCACTGCATGGTCTTTGCGAAATTTGGGTCCACCAGTAAAACACTCTGTCCACCGAGTGTAGAATATTTACAGTCACTTTTCCTCGAGTTAGTCGTCATACAAGCGTCATAACTAAACACGTGTGGCAGATTTCGAGTGACACCTGTGTCTGCGTAACCAGATGCATAGTATGGAATGACTGGGGGATTTGACTGATAAAAAATACGAGATTGTCTCCACCTGTTGATCTTAACTGATATTATAACTGATACAGATGTGAGGAAAAGGAAAGAAACAGCAGCCAGTGCTAAAACTAAATAAAATGTCAGATTATCGTTGTTCTCCTTCTCGTGCGTAAAGTCTGTGAACTCTGACAGCACTTCAGGGAAACTGTCCGTTACAGCTACATTAATATGAACTACAGCTGAGCGAGTCGGCTGTCCATTATCCTCCACCACAACAGTGAGCTTCTGTTTCACAGCATCTTTATCAGTGATCTGGCGCACAGTCCGTATCTCTCCATTCTGTGGGCCCACTTCAAACAACGCCCTGTCTGTGGCTTTCTGTAGTTTGTAGGAAAGCCAGGCATTCTGTCCAGAGTCCACATCAACAGCCACCACTTTAGTCACAAGATAACCAACATCTCCTGAACGAGGCACAATCTCAGACACCAGTGAGCCACTAGTCTGTACTGGGTACAGCACTTGAGGAACGTTGTCATTCTGGTCCTGGATTTTAATATTCATTGTCACGTTACAACTTAGTGGAGGGGAGCCTCCATCTTGCGCTTTCACGCGGAAACTGAACTCCTTTAACTGCTCGTAGTCGAAGGAGCGCACAGCACTGATGACTCCACTATCAACACTGACTGACACATATGATGATACTGGAACCCCATTAATAGCGCTGTCATCTAAAATGTAAGAAACACGAGCGTTCTGCTTCGAGTCTGCGTCCCTGGCCTTCACAGTGAAAATGGAGAGACCTGGTGTGTTGTTCTCCACCACAAAGGCCTCGTAGCTACTTCTCTCAAAGGCAGGAGCATTATCATTTACATCTGAAATATGGAAACGGAGAGCAGCGTTACTGGAGAGGGAGGGCACTCCCTCATCAGAGCACAGCACAGTGATGTTGTACTCAGCGTCTGTCTCTCTGTCTAGGCCCTGTTCCGTGCAAAGACTGAAAATATTATTGGATGAAGTTGTGATACTAAATGGAATATTCTCAGTGATGCTGCAATGAACTTTTCCATTCATACCTGAATCCGGATCATTAACTTTTATCATAGCAACAACTGTGCCCGGTTTTGACTCCTCAGAGACATAACTAGACATTGAGATAATATTAACTGACGGCATGTTATCATTCACATCTAAAATATCTACAATTAATTTGCACGTGTCAGAGAGCCCTCCTTGGTCTTTTGCTTGAATTTCTAATTGGTAAAGCCTGGATTTTTCAAAATCTATCTGGCCATTTAAGACAACATCACCGCTGTGCTGATCCACAATAAATAAATCTGATAAACTATCCAACGTTTTCGACATATAGTATGTTATTTGACCGTTGGGACCCTCGTCTGCATCCGATGCGCATACAGTGGTTAATTTTGTGCCGCTAGCTGCGCTTTCAGATAATGTAGCTTTATAGACATGTTGAGTAAACACAGGAGCATTATCATTAGCATCAAGTACAATAACGTTTATTTTCACTGAGCCAGACAGCACTGGATCTCCTCCATCAATCGCTGTTAGCAACAAACTAAGACGGTCGTTTTCTTCTCTGTCTAAGGGTTTCTGTAAAACCATTTGCACTCCTTTATCTCCATCTGTCTGACTTTCTAATTCTAAAATAAAATGTTTTGTTGGTTTAAGTGAATAGCTTTGAAGACCATTGGCACCAACGTCCACATCTATTGCTCTCTCTAAGGTGAACCTTGTGCCCGGCACAACGGACTCGCTTATTTCTAACCTCATCTGCTCGGTCTGGAATAACGGAGCGTTGTCGTTTATATCCGTGATTTCTACGGTAACGGAATATAATTCCATCGGGTTCTCCAGAATTACCTGAAAATGCAGAGCGCACGGAGTCGTTTTCGCACAAAGAGACTCGCGATCTATTTGCTCCTTAATAAGAAGCGCCCCCCTCTCTTTATTCAGCTCGATGTGCTCTGCACCGTCTTCAGTATAAATACGCGCTTTCCTAGATTTCAGCCTTTTTACATCCAGTCCCAAATCCTGAGCGATGTTCCCTACTACAGATCCTTTCGACATTTCCTCCGGAATGGAGTAACTGACTTGTCCGTGCACGAAACGTGAGGAAAGGATCATAGCGAACAAAATCGCCTGCGCTAACACTGGCCCTGACATTTTTCCATCGGTACCAAACATCTTTAGACAGATAATCCTCATCCAGCGTTAGATCCTTAATATTGAGAATAATTCAAAGAGAAATTCGTCATGTAAGGTTTGAAACACCGACAAAGCTCGAGCAGCAGATTTTCAATAAATAGTATGCGACCGAGACGCTTTCTTTCTTTCCTCTCAGATACTGTGGGTGGGTCTGAGAAAAATATGCAGAGAAACCATGTCTCCTGGATTAACAGCGGCCCTCTGAGTCAAAACCAAGAACTACAAATACATTCGATCCAAAAACTTATAATTTATAAGTGGGGAAAATAATATATTTTCACATTATAATAAAAAATCAAAAATGAATTAAACAAGACCTACTTAATTAAGACTTACACATTGAACACATGCCCAAAAGATAGAGTATATATGTATTACATGTTACTGATCAATCTGTTTCTGTTTACATCAAACTTTATCTTAAAAAGAGATTTATGATTATTATTATTTAAAAGTTCAGAATAAATCCAGACAAGCGTTGATTGCTTAACCAAAACTTGACAAAATACTGGGATTCTGTGGAAGCCCATTTCTACCAGGTAAATGAGACACCCCCCCCCCCCGCCCCCACCTCCTCGCTCATACACACACAAACCCCACACCCCAACCTCCCATTCACTTTCATTTCTTGTAGCAGTGGTCTGTCTAAACTGTACATTTTAATTTAAATTGTTTATTTATTACATGTCTCTACATTTCTACTTAGATACCCCAAAACAAAAATGTTCTCAAGATTTTAATCTTACTTCAATTACATGAGTAGAAATGTCTAACTTCTGTACAGCTAAGGCTTAGAACTATTACGCAGCAACTAAGTCATTATTTCAAAATACGTTTTTGTGTAAGCAACACTTTGGGCACAAGATAAGTCAAAGGAGTGTAAAAAAATGGCAATATGGTATGATCAATAAAGATTCTCCAAGACTAAAAAAAAATTAAATTCTTTTGTATACATGACATCTGAATCAACCATTAAAAATAACAAAAAGTGACTTTTCACAAAGCTCTTACCAACTCCAGAGACTTCTGATCATCGACGAAGATATGTTCTTTCATTGCACGCTGCATAGTCTCTGCAAAATTCGGGTCCACCGTTAAAACGCTCCTTTCGTCTAGTGTAGAATATTTACAGTCACTTTTCCTCGAGTTTGTCGTCATGCAAGTGTCATAATTATACATTTGCGGCAATGTTCCAGTAACTCCTGTGCCTGAGTAACCGGGTGGATAGTACGGAATAACTGGGAGATTGGACTGAAAGAAAATACGAGATTTTCTCCACCTGTAGATCTTCACTGATATTATAACTACTACAGATGTGATAAAAAGGAAAGAAACAGCAGCCAGTGCTAAAACTAAATAAAATGTCAGATTATCGTTGATCTCTTTCTCGTGCGTAAAGTCTGTGAACTCTGACAGCACTTCAGGGAAACTATCTGCTACAGCTACATTAATGTGAACTACAGCTGACCGAGACGGCTGTCCGTTATCCTCCACAACAACTGTGAGCTTCTGTTTCACAGCATCTTTATCAGTGACCTGGCGCACAGTCCGTATCTCTCCATTCTGTGGACCCACTTCAAACAGTGCCCTGTCTGTGGCTTTCTGTAGTTTGTAGGAGAGCCAGGAATTCTGTCCAGAGTCCACATCAACAGCCACCACTTTAGTCACAAGATAGCCAACATCTGCTGATCGAGGCACAATCTCAGCCACCAGAGAGCCACCAGCCTGGACTGGATACAGCACTTGAGGAGAGTTGTCATTCTGGTCATGTATTTTAATGTTCACTGACACGTTACTACTGAGTGGAGGGGAGCCTCCATCCTGAGCTTTCACACGGAAGCTGAACTCCTTTAACTGCTCGTAGTCGAAGGAGCGCACAGCACTGATGACTCCACTATGAGCACTGACTGACACATATGATGATACAGGAACCCCATTAACAGTGCTGTCATCTAAAATGTAAGAAACACGAGCGTTCTGCTTCGAGTCTGCGTCACTGGCCTTCACTGTGAAAATAGAGAGACCTGGTGTGTTGTTCTCCATCACAAAGGCCACGTAGCTACTTCTCTCGAAGACAGGAGCATTATCATTTACATCGGAAATGTGTAAATGGAGAGAAGCGCTGCTGGAGAGGGAGGGCACTCCCTCATCAGAGCACAGCACAGTGATGTTGTACTCAGCATCTTTTTCTCTGTCCAGTTCCTGTTCTGTGCGCAGGCTAAATATATTATTGGATGGAGATACAATTGCAAAGGGGATGTTTTCACTAATACTGCAGTGAACCCTTCCATTTGACAATGAATCAGGGTCATTAACGTTCATCATTCCTACAACAGTGCCAGAAGGAGACTCTTCTGGTATTGAGCTGGACATGGACAAAATAGTTATAGCTGGCTTATTATCATTTATATCCAGCACATCAATAATTATTTTCGAAGAGTCTGAGAGTCCCCCTTGATCTCTGGCTTCAATTACCAGTTGATAATGATTGTTTTTTTCATAATCAACCTGGCCATTTAATAAAACCTCACCGCTAAACTGATTTATCATAAACACATCTTTCACATCATCCTCTGTGCTGGAAATAAAATACGTCACTTGCCCGTTTAAGCCTTTATCTGCATCAGACGCGCTCACTGTGGTCACTTTAGATCCTTTTGGTGAATTTTCAATCACCGAAGC
>JBBPDA010000037.1:18680010-18699693 GCA_037974385.1 Arnoldichthys spilopterus | reverse complement strand
TATATATTTGTTTTTTTTGTTTTTAATTTAATTGAATTTTAATTTAAGTAACTTTATTGATCCCAGAGGAAATTGCTTTGATATATATATCAAAGCAATATATATATATTTATTTATTTATTTATTTATTTTTTAATTTTTTATTACATTTTAATTTCAAAACCAACTTTATTGATCCACAGAGGAAATTGCTTTGACTTTTGCATTTAACCCATCACACATGCCCATGTGGATATTTTGATTGATAAAATAATGGATCCATTTTAAAATGTTCAGTTATGTTCAGTTTAATTTTGCTATTACAATATTGTTCTATGTGTAATTAAAAAGCATTTTGCACAGTTCTTTATATTAAGACTATAACAACTTGATTTTGAAGGTAGTAGTTAAAATTTATGCACTGAGACATAAAATTTTTACCAATGTCTTTTTTCAGTTTAAAGAATTGTACCTTTTGGCTTCTAATTAAACATATTAATGCAATTTGTAATATATTGCTGTCTGAAAATAAAACTTCTGTTCCACAACTATGTCACTTGCCTTGACCTCCTCTTTAGGGGTAGGTGGTTCAGTTAATGATAAGTTCAGTTAATGTTAAGAAATCAGAGTCGATTATGTTTACATCTTAATTCTGGATCACAAGACCTTATTATTTACAGCATATCTCTGCAATGCACAGTAGTTTTGTTGAAGTATTATTTAAGTTGTTGTTATTGAAAAAAACCTTTAAGTAGTTTACAGTAAAAAAAAATGTTTCATGTCATTATCTGTTACTGGTGAAAGTGTGTATGCTATAACAGAAAGGCTAGCTATTAAAGTTTTTTTTATTCATTACAGTTTAAAGCACTGTAATAAATTTTACAGTAATTAACCATTGAAATAAATGAGGGTAGTGAAGCTGTAAAAATACTGTAAAATACTAGTGACCACAGCTGGCAGTATTTTACTGTAATTTTGCAGGACATTTTTTAGAGTGTACATTTGTGTTTTCATTTGTCTTGAACATTCATAAACTGAAAGTTTTATTATATAATCCAATAAATTCTGATTTTAAGCCTTATAAAAATGTATATTTAGTTTGTATACATTTACAAAAAATCGTAATGTAATTATTTATTTATTTTGCAATTTTGATATTAATCATTTGAAATGTGCTTACCGAGTCCTCAGAGCCATTATCTTCAAAAAACTGGTTTTCCTTCAATCTGCGCTGCATCGTCTCTGTGAAAGTTTGATCCACCATTAAAATGCTCTGTCCATCGAATGTTGAATATTTACAGTCACTTTTTGTTGTCAGACCAGTGTTATAATTACACATGTGCGGCAGAGTTCCAGTAACTCCTGTGTCTGCGTAACCAGGTGGATAATAAGGAATAACTGGAAGATTGGACTGAAAGAAAATATGAGATTGTCTCCACCTGTAGATCTTCACTGATATAATAACCACTACAGATGTGATGAAAAGGAAAGAAACAGCAGCCAGTGCTAAAACTAAATAAAATGTCAGATTATCGTTGTTCTCCTTCTCGTGCGTAAAGTCTGTGAACTCTGACAGCACTTCTGGGAAACTGTCCGTTACAGCTACATTAATATGAACTACAGCTGAGCGAGACGGCTGTCCGTTATCCTCCACAACAACAGTGAGCTTCTGTTTCACCGCATCTTTATCAGTGACCTGGCGCACAGTCCGTATCTCTCCATTCTGTGGGCCCACTTCAAACAGTGCCCTGTCTGTGGCTTTCTGTAGTCTGTAGGAGAGCCAGGCATTCTGTCCAGAGTCCACATCAACAGCCACCACTTTAGTCACAAGATAGCCAACATCTGCTGAACGAGGCACGATTTCAGCCACTAGAGAACCACCTGTCTGTACTGGGTACAGCACCTGAGGGGCATTGTCATTCTGGTCTTGAACAACAATTGTCACTATAACTTCAGAACTTAATGGTGGAGAGCCACCGTCTCGCGCTGTCACGTTAAAGGTCAAACTCTTCATTTGTTCATAATCAAATGATCTCACAGCATGTATGATTCCAGTGTCTGAATTGATGGAGAGCAGAGATTCTATCGGTGCTCCCTGAACATTTTTATTTTCCAAAAAGTAGGATAATCGCGCATTTGGACCCCAATCAGCATCCACAGCTTTAACTGTCAGAATAGCTAAACCTGGAGAATTATTTTCAATAGCAAATGCTTTGAAGCCATCAGAGTCAAAAACAGGTGGGTTATCATTCACATCTGATATTTTAACAGTCAGTGTCTTGTTACTATGAAGAACAGGGCTTCCTTGATCCCTTACTAAAATATTAATGCTGTATTCATTAATATTTTCTCGATCCAGAATGTCATCTGTGATTAAAGTGTAGTAGTCACTTTGTGATGACTCTATTTTAAAGGGCATATCTTGTTCTATTGAGCACTCAACATTGCCATTTTTACTAGAATCTGCATCTTCTACATTAATCACAGCTACTGTTGTCCCCACTGGGGAGTTCTCAGGAATTATATTTAAGAATGACATTAACTGTATGGTTGGTGCATTATCATTATCATCTAAAACATCTATAATAACACTGCACGTATCAAAGAGATTTCCTTTATCTTTTGCCATAACGCTCATTTCATATTTTTTTTCAGTTTCATAATCTAATTGCCCCAGCAGTGTTATTTCTCCTAATTCTGAATCGATCTCAAACAATTGTGCCATTTCTTTGCTTCCATGAGCAATAGAATACGTGATCTCGCCATTGGCACCTTTGTCTCCATCAGTAGCGCTTACAGTAGCAATGACTGTCTTAACTGAGGAATTCTCCTTTACATCTGCTTTATAAACTGATTGACCACATACAGGGGCATTATCATTAACGTCTAAAATGGCAATGTGTATTTTAACTGTGCCTGACTTTTTAGGTGAGCCACTATCGACTGCAACTAGGACCAACGTAAAATATTCCAGCTTTTCTCGATCCAGCTCACGCAGCAAGTTAATCTTTACATTTTTATTGCCTCCAGTTTGACTGAGGATTTCTAATTTAAAGTGGTCATTTGAAGTAAGTGCATAGCTTTGTATACCGTTAACACCAACATCCATATCTACGGCACTGTCTAAGGAAAAGCGAGTACCAGGCAAGGCATTTTCACTTATTTCCAGATTAACCACATCTCGAGGAAATATCGGCGCATTATCATTGATATCTTGCACCTCGACCGTGATGCGGTGGAGCTGAATTGGGTTTTCAATGATCAAATCAAAGCTGAAACTGCAGGGCGTTGTTTGCTTACACAGCTCCTCTCGGTCTATCCTCTCCTTCACTACTAGAGTGCCTTTGTCTTTGCTCAATTCCACATACTGGCGACCGCCCTTTGCTACAACTCGAGCTCTTCCTGAGATCAGTCTACTTATCTCGATGCCCAAATCCTTGGCGATGTTGGCCACAAACGAGCCCTCCGGCATCTCCTCCGGGATTGAATACCGCGCTTGGCCAAAGACGACGTCCATCCCATAAACAAAGATAATAAAAAACACGGTCTGCCATTTTAACTGCGCCGTATATCTCCGTCGATGGTCAGAAGTAACACAAGAGCAAAAAGAAGCAAACATAGCTCGCATGTCGGCGATGTATAATAATAAACAAATATAAATGTATTATTAAATAGCATGGATTAATCCAATCGCACAACGGTGTGTTGTGAGCTCAGTGAATATGCCTGATATGTTTTATTTTAAGAGGCGTCAAAATCAGTAGGAGGTACTGTGGCTGTTCAGAAAGATGGCTTTGACAGTCCTTGTCCAATAGCGGCCCTTAGAGTGCGAAGCACGAAAATACACCGATTTAAAAGCAATACAAAATGCAAGGACGGGTTAAATGCTGCAAAATATACATAAAAAAAAACAGGAAATATACATTTTAAAGTTTTAATGAAAACGAAAAGAACAATTACATATTTTTTTATATGTGTATATATAGTTTTATTTATATTATAATTTTAATAAAAACTTACAGAAATTAATCAATCTTACCATAAATAAATAGAACTGCACAGAACGTTCAAAACATTATCAAATAATTAAAACAATTAAAAGAAATTGTTTTGTCAGTTGTCAGGACTCAATATATGCATAAATTCATGGCATATACTTCTAAACACATGAAAAACCCACCTTTTTCATCTAGTAGAATTATGTCGAAAATTAAAGAGAAAATGTGAACACTACGCAGTAGGAAGAAAAGTACCAGAAATAATGCATCAACAACAACTTTATCCAACCAACACCCCTAATATGGCATTCAATGTATTATTATTATTATTATTATTAATTATTATTATTATTATTATTATTATTATTAATAATAATAATAATAATAATAATAATAATAAACATCTATTAATATAGAAAATAATTAAGTTAGCCCTTACCTCTGTTGGAGACTGTGGATGATTAATAAATTCATTTTCCTTCATTGAACGCTGCAGAGTCTCTGTTAAACTCTGGTCCATAACTAAAACGCTCTGTCCACCGAGTGTAGAATATTTACAGTCACTTTTCCTCGAGTTTCTCGTCAAATAAGCGTCATAATTATACATGTGCGGCAGAGTTCCAGTAACTCCTGTGTCTGCGTAACCGGGTGGATAATACGGAATAACTGGGAGATTAGACTGATATAAAATACGAGATTGTCTCCACCTGTAGATCTTCACTGATATTATAACTACTACAGATGTGATGAAAAGAAAAGAAACAGCGGCCAATGCTAAAACTAAGTAAAAAGTCAGATTATCGTTGTTCTCATTCTCGTGGGAAAAGTCTGTGAACTCTGATAACACTTCTGCGAAACTGTCCGCTACAGCTACATTAATATGAACTACAGCTGAGCGAGATGGTTGTCCATTATCCTCCACAACAACAGTGAGCTTCTGTTTCACAGCATCTTTTTCAATAACCTGGCGCACAGTTCTTATCTCTCCATTCTGTGGACCCACTTCAAACAGTGCCCTGTCAGTGGCTTTCTGTAGTTTGTAAGAGAGCCAGGCATTTTGTCCAGAGTCTACATCAACAGCCACCACTTTAGTGACAAGATAGCCAACATCTGCTGAACGAGGCACAATCTCTGCCACTAGAGAGCCACCAGTCTGTACTGGGTACAGCAGCTGAGGAGCATTGTCATTCACATCTTGGATGATGATGTCTAAAGTCACGTTAGTGCTGAGGGGTGGAGAACCACCATCTTGAGCTTTCACATAAACCTTAATATTTTTCATTTGCTCATAATCAAAAGAGCGTACCGCATAAACCTCCCCACTGTCAGCATTTACTGAAATGTAGGAGGACACAGGTGACCCAGCTACAGTAGTTTCCTCCAGAAAATAAGAAATACGTGAATTCTGGTTCGAGTCAGAATCATGAGCACTCAGGGTAAATATAGACAAACCAGGGGAGTTATTCTCAATCACGTGAGTTGTGTAAACACACTTTTGAAATTTTGGGGGATTATCATTGACATCAGAGACTTTGAGATTCAAGTATTTCTTAATAGACAGTGGAGGAGACCCTGAGTCTGTCGCTGTCACAGTGATGTTATATTGTTCCAAAAGCTCACGATCGAGAATAGCATCAGTTACTATAGAGAAATAATTTCTTAAGGAAGATTGCAATTTAAATGGTTTGTGTGGGTTTATCGTGCAGCTAACTAGACCATTCTCTCCAGCATCTAGATCTTTTACGCTAAAAACTGCTACAGTAGTACCAAGTGCAGCATCCTCAGCCACTGGACTGGAAAATGACATCACACTGATCGTAGGCGCGTTATCATTTACGTCAATTAAATCCACAGTTACTTTTGCAGAGTCCCCTAAACCTCCCTGATCTTTAGCCTCGATGTCAAACTCGAAATTTTTAGCTTTCTCATAGTCAACAAAATCATTTAAAATTATGACACCGGTTTTTTCATCCAGCTTAAAAATATCAGCAATGTTTCCTTTTATGTTAGCCAGATTGTACGAAACAATGGCATGTGCTTCACTATCTACATCGCGTGCTTTAACAGTTGTGATATATGTTCCCTTAGGTGAATTCTCTGCTATAGCTGCTCTATAAACGCTCTGATTAAATATCGGTGCGTTGTCGTTTGCATCTAGAACTGTTATCTCAATTCTCACGCTTCCTGACTTTTGTGGGTTTCCTCCATCGACCGCGGTGAGAGTGAATGAGAGGCGTGGTTGTTGCTCTCGGTCTAAAGGCTTTTGAAGAACCATTTCAGCGTATTTATCACCCCCTCGCCTCGCATGCTGCTTGAGTATGAAAAACTCGTTAGGTGACAGAGCATAATTCTGGAGAGCATTGACGCCCACGTCAGGGTCATCCGCGACACCGAGTAAGAAACGCGCTCCTGGCGTGGCCGATTCGCTTATTTCGAGGTTAATTTCATCCTTGGGAAACTTTGGAGTGTGGTCATTAACATCCAGTATTTCCACAGTAACGTGATGCAGCTCCACCGGACTGTCGAGTATGATTTCCAGTGTGAAGCTACAAGGAGTGACTTCAGCGCAAAGCTGCTCTCGGTCTATTCTCTCATTCACAACCAGCGTCCCTTTGTCTGTTCTCAGCTCCGTGTACTCAGCGCTCTCTCCGGACACGATGCGAGCACGGCCCGCCCGCATCCTTTTCACATCCAGACCGAGATCATGAGCTATATTTCCTATAAGTGATCCTTTCTTCATTTCTTCCGGAACAGAATAACGAATCTGTGCGTCAATGTTCGACAAACCACAAACCATCACGGCGAACAATACCTTCCATTGGAGCGCGTGATGATTAGGCTGTTTATAAGAAAAGGAGACTAAAAGAAAGCAATTAAAGCCAATGACGACCATCTTTACACGCAATGACTACCAAATCAGTCTGTAAACAAAATCGTAAGAACAGACTTTAAATGTATGCGGTCAAAACGTCCGAGTAATGTCTCTCATGTCGTCGACAGACCTTCTTCACATCTGTTCACGTCACAAGCACAGCTTGATAAAATGGAAGATATCCCCTTATTCATTGTTTAACAGCGGCCCTCAGAGTCCAATGAGTGTAATAACAAAATCACCAATCGGAAAACCTTAAGATCACATATAATAACATTATTATTATTATTATTATTATTATTATTGCTTTATACAATTACATAACCTCATTGTTTAACTAATAATTAGATTATTACTATATTATTTAAATAAGAGAATCTTGTGATGTTTTTTGTCAAAATGACATCACAGATTCTGGCAAAAAATGGACCAAGGTAGGCTCTGTAATATTAATTTCTCATACCCTTTGTTTTCTCTAGTTTCCACACACCTGATGCAACAAATCAGCTGATTAGTTTTTCTTTCCGGATTTGAATTACTCCCCCTTATTGTGTTGCTGTCCATGTGTAGTGGTGCTGAAACACTCGAATGCGGTCAACAACACTAAAACAAAATATCATTACAGATATTCAGTATATATTTCGGCATTTATGGCATTACAAAACAGAAGAAAAATAAAGTTTTAGCATTTCCTTACCAATTCGGTTGAATCCTGATGTCTTAATAAATAATTTTCCTTCATTGCTTGCTGCATGGTCTCTGTGAAACTCTGGTCAATCACTAATACGCTTTGTCCACCCAGTGTAGAATATTTACAGTCACTTTTCCTTGAGTTTGTCGTCATACAAGTGTCATAATTATAGATGTGCGGGAGAGTTCCAGTAACTCCTGTATCTGTGTAACCGGGTGGATAATACGGAATAACTGGGAGATTAGACTGGTAGAAATGACGAGATTGTCTCCACCTGTAGATCTTCACTGAAATTATAACTACTACAGATGTGATGAAAAGGAAAGAAACAGCAGCAAGTGCTAAAACTAAATAAAATGTCAGATTATCATTGTTCTCCTTTTCGAGCATAAAGTCCGTGAACTCTGACAGCACCTCAGGGAAACTGTCTGCTACAGCTACATTAATATGAACTACAGCTGAGCGAGATGGCTGTCCGTTATCCTCCACCACAACAGTGAGCTTCTGTTGCACAGCATCTTTATCAGTCACCTGGCGCAAAGTCCGTATCTCTCCATTCTGTGGGCCCACTTCAAACAGTGCCCTGTCTTTAATTTTCTGTAGTTTGTAGGAGAGCCAGGCATTCTGTCCAGAGTCCACATCGACAGCCACCACTTTAGTCACAAGATAGCCAACATCTGCTGAACGAGGCACAATCTCACCCACAACAGAGCCACCAGTCTGCACTGGGTATAGCACCTGAGGAGCGTTGTCATTCTGGTCCTGAACAGTGATTGTCACCATAACTTCAGAACTGAATGGTGGAGAGCCCCCGTCTCGTACTGTCACGTTAAAGGTCAAACTCTTTGTTTGTTCATAATCAAACGATCTGACTGCATGTATCACCCCACTGTCCGAGTTAATGTTTAATAAAGAACCTAAAGGGCTGCCCATTACATTACTGTCCTCCAGAAAATAGGAGACTCGCGCATTTGGGCCCCAGTCAGAATCGCTTGCTTTCACGGTCAGCACGGCCACACCCGGGGAATTATTCTCACTAATGACGGTTCTGTAGTGAGGAGAGTCGAACACAGGTGCATTATCATTTACATCGGAAATCTTTAAATTTAGTGTTTTATTAGTCTGGAGAGTAGGGCTTCCTTGATCGCTTACCACAATGGTTATGTTATATTCAGCAATATTTTCTCGATCGAGAAGTTCATCAGTAACTAATGCATAATAATCATTTACTGATGATTCTATTTTAAACGGGATGTTTCCATTTATTTTACACTGCACCACTCCATTATTACCAGAATCTGCGTCTTCTACATTAATAACAGCTACTGTTGTTCCCACTGGAGAATTCTCCACAATGGTGTTGGAGAATGACATAAGCTGGATGGTGGGAGCATTGTCGTTTTCATCAACAACATATATGACGACTCTGCACGTATCTGCAAGACCCCCTTTGTCCTTTGCTTCCACATTAAATTGGTAGCTTTTTTCTCTCTCATAGTCTAACATATTTAATGTTGTAATTTTTCCAGTTTCTGAGTTTATCTCGAAAACATTCCTAGTCTCTTTGCTAGCCTGAACAATGGAATATAGCACTTCTCCATTTAAACCTTCGTCAGCATCAGTAGCGATAACTGTAGATATAGTTGTACCAACCAGAGAATTCTCTTTCACTTCTGTTTTATAAACGGACTGTTTACATACCGGAGTATTATCATTTACATCTAAAACAGAAATATGAATTTGAACTGCGCTCGATTTTTTAGCTGACCCTCCATCGTATGCAGTGAGAACCAAATTTAGCTCATTGCGCTCTTCGCGATCCAGTTCACGCTGCAGAACCATTTCTACGTACTTGTCACCTCCCCCTTGATTATTTATTTCCAGTTTGAAATTATCATTAGGACTGAGAGCATAGTTTTGAACTCCATTTATACCAACATCCATATCTACAGCATTCTCTAATGGAAAGCGTTTCCCAGCCGGTGTGATTTCGCTAATTTGCAAACTGACTCTATGTGTAGGAAATATCGGCGCATTATCATTTATGTCTTCCACCTCGACCGTGACGTGATGAAGCTGAAATGGATTTTCAAGGATCAGATCAAAGCCGAAGCTGCAGGGCGTTGTTTGCCTACACAGCTCCTCTCGGTCTATCCTCTCCTTCACTACCAGAGTGCCTTTGTCTCGGCTCAGTGCCACATATTGGCGACCGCCCTTTGTTACAACTCGAGCTCTTCCTGAAATAAGTCTACTTATCTCGATGCCCAAATCTTTGTCGATGTTGGCCACAAATGAGCCCCCCGGCATCTCCTCCGGTATGCAATACCGCGCTTGGCCAAAGACGACGTCCATCCCGTAAACACAGAGAATGAAAAACACGGTCTGCCATTGTAACTGCGCTGTAGAAAGCCGGCGGTGCCAAACAACGACACAATAGCGGAAAAATTCCATACGAAAAGCTAAATAAACCTCTGTCGAAATGCAACGACAACAAGGTTCAAATATTTTTTTAGAAAATGAAAAGCACGATGTACAGTATGTTATAATCTGAGGCGAAAATGAGTAGGCTCTGATCAAAGATGGGGATGTAAAACAGTAGGAGGGATTATGGTGGTCTCCTACTGTGATTTGGGCAGATGTTGTCCAACAGCGGCACTTAGAGTGTACATACTGGAAATACACCGGTTCAAAAAAAGCCTGTAACTCTTTGTATTTTCAGACCTGTCATATAAACATTAAGAAATTTTTACCAGCCAACATGTGTACCTCAATGTCTTTCGGTTACAGGAAATTACACATTAGGCCTGATCTTTCAAATACTTTCTATATATTTACGCATACACAACAACAACACAATACGTCTCTAGTGGCCTTGTTTTAGCTGACAAAGGAACTACAGATATAATAATACAAAATTCACAACATTTACATAAGCATTATGAAAAGCATTAACATTAATAAAAAATGTGACAGTTCTGAGAAGACAGCAATCAAAAAAACTATCAACATCACAGACAAGAACAGTACCACAAAAATAGAAAACAGTAAATAAGAACAAGGGGTAAGCAGCTCTGTGGGACAACAGAACATTATTATTTTACTGTATGTTTTAATTTTTTGCCCTAAAATTAATTTTATG
Source organism: Arnoldichthys spilopterus (assembly GCA_037974385.1). NCBI lineage: Eukaryota > Metazoa > Chordata > Actinopteri > Characiformes > Lepidarchidae > Arnoldichthys > Arnoldichthys spilopterus. The sequence continues at coordinate 18,689,014 of JBBPDA010000037.1, read as the reverse complement.
GAAAACATTAAAAATATGAGCTTTTTGTTTCTGTTGTTGTTTTATTTATTTAGCAGTGAGGAATCCATAAGTCCATAATAAGCCATACACTTCTATCCATTACTTCTTTCCTTAATTGTTTAATAGACTGCATCAATACACATTGTGAATGAGAGCCATATTATGTCTGTGTTGATGAAAATAGACATATCATTTTGTCTGAAATTCCACATGTGGCGAAGTTAATTAAAATGTAAGCTTTTTTGTTCCTGTTGTTTAATTTATTTATTTGGCAGTGAGGAGTCCACAGGTATATCTTGAACAATGCATTTTTGTTCCTTGTGCATGAGAGCCATTTTAAGTGACCCTAAGGATAAAAAAAAAATAAATCCAGCAACAGTTTTACTAAGAATTTGATATATAATTTATTGTGTTTTATATATATATATATATATATATATATATATAACTTTTATTTATTTTCACTGACAGTCATGTCTTTTCTTTCTGTGTTGTGTTTTTACAAAGTATTTTGAGCTGCATTTTAAATGTATGAAAGGTGCAAAATAAATAGTAATTCAACTATTACTAAAAGTATAAAAGAATTCTCCAAAGCCGTCAATATTTTATAAAATTGCTGTCAAATGTATATTGATGCACAACGCATTTACGATCCTGACAATATGACATTCCGAAAGTGTGATTGCTGAATGATTTATGCAACAACATAAAAAGCAACAAAACATACAACATAACATAAAAAATTAAAAACCATGAATTTATCTTAAAACACAGAGCTGTTTTAGAAATTATAAAAACAAACAAAGCACTGTCTTACCACTTCTGGTGTTTTCGAATGCTCCAAGAACTCCTCCTTCATTGCGCTCTGCATAGTCTCTGCGAAACCACGGTCCACCACTAAAACACTTTGTCCACCGAGTGTAGAATATGCACAGTCACTTTTCCTCGAGGTACTCGTCATACAAGCGTCATAATTATACATGTGCGGCAGAGTTCCAGTAACTCCTGTGTCTGTGTAACCGGATGGATAGTACGGAATAACTGGGAGATTGGACTGATAGAAATTACGAGATTGTCTCCACCTGTAGATCTTCACTGAAATGATAACTACTACAGATGTGATAAAAAAGAAAGAAACAGCAGCCAGTGCTAAAACTAAATAAAATGTAAGATTATCATTGTTCTCCGTCTCCTGCGTAAAGTCTGTGAACTCTGACAGCAACTCAGGGAAACTGTCTGCTACAGCCACATTAATATGAACTACAGCTGAGCGAGATGGCTGTCCGTTATCCTCCACAACAACAGTGAGTTTCTGTTTCACAGCATCTTTATCAGTGACCTGGCGCACAGTCCGTACCTCTCCATTCTGTGGGCCCACTTCAAACAGCGCCCTGTCTGTGGCTTTCTGTAGTTTGTAGGAGAGCCAGGCATTCTGTCCAGAGTCTACATCAACAGCCACCACTTTAGTCACAAGATAACCAACATCTGCTGAACGAGGCACAATCTCAGCCACCACAGAGCCACCAGTCTGTACTGGGAACAGCACCTGAGGAGCGTTGTCATTATCGTCTCGAACAACGATCGTCACCATAACTTCAGAACTGAATGGTGGAGAGCCCCCGTCTCGCGCTGTCACGTTAAAAGTCAAACTCTTCATTTGCTCGTAATCAAACGACCTGATTGCATGAATCACCCCACTGTCCGAGTTAATGTTTACTAAAGAACCTATAGGGCTGCCCATTACATCACTGTCTTCCAGAAAATAGGAGACTCGCGCATTTGGGCCCCAGTCAGCATCGCTCGCTTTAACGGTCAGCGCGACCACACCCGGGGAATTATTCTCACTAATGAAGGTTGTGTAGGAAGGAGAGTGGAACACAGGTGCATTATCATTTATATCGGAAATCTTTACACTTAGTGTTTTATTAGTCTGGAGAGCAGGGCTTCCATGATCGCTCACCACAATGGTTATGTTATATTCAGCAATATTTTCTCGATCAAGAAGTTCATCAGTAACTAATGCGTAATAATCATTGAGTGATGATTCTATTTTAAACGGAATGTTTTCATTGATTTTACACCGCACAATTCCGTTATTACCAGAATCTGCGTCCTCTACGTTAATAACAGCTACTGTGGTTCCCACTGGAGAATTCTCAGCAATGGTGTTAGAGAATGACATGAGCTGGATGGTGGGAGCATTGTCGTTTTCATCAATAATATCTATTACAACTTTGCACGTATCAGCAAGACCCCCTTTGTCCATTGCTTCAACATTTAACCGGTAGCTTTTTTCTCTTTCGTAATCTAAATAATTTAACGTTTTTATTTCACCTGTTTCTGAATTTATCTGGAAAACACGCCTTGCTTCTTCACTAGCCTGTGCAAAAGAATATGAGATTTCTCCATTTAAACCCTCGTCAGCATCAGCAGCGATAACTGTAGATACAATTGTACCAACTACAGAATTCTCCCCCACTTCTGCTTTATAATCGGACTGTTTACACACAGGAGTATTATCATTAGCATCTAATACCGTGATATGAATTTGAACAGTGCTCGATTTTTTAGGCGACCCTCCATCATAAGCAACGAGGAGTAATTTTAACTCATTGTGCTTTTCTCGGTCCAGTTCGTGATGCAAAATCATTTCTAGGTATTTGATGCCATCGCCTTGTTTTTTTATGTCCAGTTTAAAATTGGCAGTAGGACTCAGGGCATAGTTCTGAACTCCATTAATACCGACATCCATATCTACCGCGCTGTCTAATGGAAATCGCTTTCCTGACGCTGCGTTTTCGCTAATTTTCAATTCTACGTTACCTTTAGGAAATCGTGGTGCATTATCATTTATGTCTTGCACCTCAACCGTGACGCGATGAAGCTGAATTGGGTTTTCAATGATTAGATCAAAGCTGAAGCTGCAGGGAGTTGTTTGCTTACACAGCTCCTCTCGGTCTATCCTCTCCTTCACTACTAGAGTGCCTTTGTCTTTGCTCAGTTCCACATACTGGTGACCGCCCTTTGTTACAACTCGAGCTCTTCCTGAAATCAGTCTACTTATATCGATGCCTAAATCCTTGGCGATGTTGGCCACAAACGAGCTCTCCGGCATCTCCTCCGGGATAGAATACCGCGCTTGACAAAAGGCGACGTCCATCCCATAAACACAGATAATGAAAAACGCGGTCTGCCATTTTAACTGCGTTGCAAAAATCCAGCGATGCTGAGAAACGACGCAGAAGCGCAGGTAATCCATACGGGAAGCTAAAGAATCATCTGCCAAAACGTAAAGCAAATAATGTAAAAACAATATTTAAAAAAGCAAAAAATGCGCGATATGCAATCTGTTATAGTCGGAGCCGAAAGTCGGAGGCTCTGATGAAAAATGGAGATGTAAAACAGTAGGAGGGTTTATGCTGGTGTTCTACTGGATAGGGGCAGATGCTATCCAACAGCGGCACTTAGAGTGTAAATGCTAGAAGTGCGCTCTATCAGAAGCCTTTAGCTATTTTTACCTGCAGGGTCGACATATAAACATTAAGAATATTCTGTAATGCCAACATGTACACTCCCGTGTCTCCCATTTAAAAGGAACGACACATAAGACATGATCTTCCAAACACATTTCTATATATTTACACATACACATAACACAACACGTCACTAATGGCCTTGTTTAAGCTGATAAAAAGAACTTCAGATATAATGAAGCAAAGCTTCACATCGGTTGCATAAGCTTATGGAAAGTATATACAGACGTAATTACAATGGCAGTGCTGAACCGATGGAGATTAGAGAAATGTCAGCACAACAGACAAGAACAGCGCCTCAACAAGAAAGAAGAGTAAAATAATAAGGTGTTTGCAGCTCTGTGGAAAGACAGTACGTTTATAATAATAATAATAATAATAATAATAATAATAATAATAATAATAATAATAATAATAATAATAATAATTTAATTACTATCATAATTGTTGCTCTAAAGTCTATTGTCTGATAAACATATTAAAAACATAAGACTTTTGTTACTGTTGTTGTTGCTGTTGTTTTAGTCATTTAGCAGTGAAAAGACCACAGGTAGATCTTGAATCATTTTTTGTGATTTACTTTTTATGCTTTATGTTTTTGGTTTTAAAATGTTGAACGTTTTTTCATATTTTAAATGTTAGTTTAATGATTTTAAAAGACTGCATTACATTGTGAAAAAGACCCACGTTACCCGACCTCATGAAGGAATAATTATTACTGATTTTGTTTCTAAAACTGTTTTATCATATTATACCTTTATATACTCCCCCCCCCTTATTTCCAAAATCTTTCTTTATATATTTTTTTGTTGTTGTTCATTGTTTTTCAATGTTTTAATAAACATTTTAATACTGTTTAAAATGTGTTTCTTTTACAATTACAACATATACTACTTGTATTTGTATTTAAGGATTGCGGAGGAGTTGGGGTGACCTATTAGTCCCTGCTCAAACAGGGGGACTTAAATAAGTCCTTCTGTAGAGGTGGGACTAGCCTCTACCCGTCAACCGAGGTTAGGTTGAGAACATACCCTGGACACAGCTTTGGTGAACGTGTGTAAAAGAAAGGGAAGTCCCAGTAGAAAACAAGACTTATTGAGGTAACGACAACGAACGAGAAAACATTCGTTAAGAAAACCAGCACGAGAGGAACAAAATGGGTTGGATTGGCTCATGGCACAAACCTGTGCACAAACCGATTGGATGTCACCAAAGTGAAACTAATGAAAGGAATATGAATATGGGCCTGATACCGTAGATGAGGATGTTTTGCCTACGTTTTATAAGAATTGCACTTGGGTTGGGGTGGCCTATTAGTTCCCGCTCAAACAGGGTGACTTCAATAGGTGCTTCTGTAGAGGTGAGACATTTACAGCATTTAGCAGACGCTCTTATCCAGACCGACGTAGAAACGTGCTTTGTAGTCCAGATCTGTTTTTCTATCTGTAAAGCTTAACCCATCAACAGCTGTCATCCTACTAAGATACCACTAGCCTCTACCCTTCAACCGAGGTTAGGGTGAGAATGTAACCCGGGCACAGCGTTGACGTCCGCGTGTAAAGAAAGTGACGAAAGAGAGACGAGGTGAAAAATGGGCTGCTCTCGGTCTAAGCGCAAACTTGCTCATGCACTTTTTAAAATTATTGTCTTAATTTATTTGAAACCTTATTTTATTACTTTATTCATCACTCTTCACTCATTTTTTACTCTATATTCTCTTTTATTCCTAATTTAATTGCTTATTTATCGCTTTATTCATATTTTATTACTGTAAAGAACATTGAATGACCTCTGTATTTGATAATGTGCTATATAAAAAAAAGAAACTGAAATGCCTTTTACTTATTTGTAGTTAGTCATGTTATTTCTTTATATCCTGTGTATGTAAAAGCACTTTGAGTTGCATTTTAAATGTATAAAAAGTGCTCTATCAATAAAGTTTTATTATTATTATTATTATTGTTGTTGTTGTTTTTGTTGTTGTAATGAAAATAAAAATACGAAATGTATTTAACCTCAGATATTTAGTCATGAATGTTGTCAGATGAATGTTGACACAAAACGAATTTATGACACTGAAAATATGAAATTCTAAACGTCTCATCGTTGAACGATTTATGCAAAACATAAAAATGCACAATACATTCCATCTAGCATAAATCATTTGCTAAATATGAATTATTATGAAAACTAGGAGCTGATAAAAAAGTATATGTATATGTAAACAAAACACCTACCACTTCCGGTGTCTCAGATTGGTCGAAGAACTTTTTCTCCTTAATTACTCGCTGCATAGTCTCTGCAAAATTCGAATCCACTACTAAAACACTCTGTGTACCGAGTGTAGAATATTTACAGTCATTTTTCTTCGAGTTTGTCGTTATACAAGCGTCATAATTATACATGTGCGGCAAAGTTCCAAAAACTCCCGTGTCTGCGTAACCGGGTGAATAGTAAGGAATTACCGGAAGGCTCGATTGACAGAACATACGAGATTGTCTCCACCTGTAGATCTTCACTGATATTATAACTCCTACAGATGTGATGAAAAGGAAAGAAATAGCAGCCAGTGAGCAAATTAAATAAAATGTCAAATTATCGTTCTCCGTCTCCTGCGTAAAGTCTGTGAACTCTGACAGCACTTCAGGGAAACTGTCCGCTACAGCTACATTAATATGAACTACAGCTGAACGAGATGGCTGCCCATTATCCTCCACAACAACTGTGAGCTTCTGTTTCACAGCATCTTTATCAGTGACTTGGCGCACAGTCCGTATCTCTCCGTTATGTGGGCCCACTTCAAACAGTGCTCTGTCTGTGGTTTTCTGTAGTTTGTAGGAGAGCCAGGCATTCTGTCCAGAGTCCACATCAACAGCCACCACTTTAGTCACAAGATAGCCAACATCTGCTGAACGAGGCACAATCTCAGCAACCAAAGAGCCACCAGTCTGTACTGGGTAGAGCACCTGAGGAGAGTTGTCATTCTGGTCTCGAACAACGATCGTCACCATAACTTCAGAACTGAATGGTGGAGAGCCCCCGTCTCGCGCTGTCACGTTAAAAGTCAAACCCTTCATTTGCTCGTAATCAAACGACCTGACTGCATGTATCACCCCACTGTCTGAGTTAATGGATACCAAAGAACCTATAGGGCTGCCCATTACATCACTGTCCTCCAGAAAATAGGAGACTCGCGCATTTGGGCCCCAGTCAGCATCGCTGGCTTTAACGGTCAGCGCGACAACACCCGGGGAATTATTCTCACTAATGAAGGTTTTGTAGTGAGAAAAGTCGAACACAGGTGCATTATCATTTACATCGGAAATCTTTACACTTAGTGTTTTATTAGTCTGGAGAGCAGGGCTTCCATGATCGCTTACCACAGTGGTTATGTTATATTCAGCAATATTTTCTCGATCAAGAAGTTCATCAGTAACTAATGCGTAATAATCATTGAATGATGCTTCTATTTTAAACGAAAGGTGTTCAATGATTCTACACTGCACCACTCCGTTATTACCAGAATCTGCGTCTTCTACATTAATGACAGCTACAGTTGTTCCCAGTGGAGAATTCTCAGCAATGGTGTTAGAGAACGACATGAGCTGGATGGTGGGAGCATTGTCGTTAGCATCAACAACGTCTATAACAACTTTGCACGTATCAGCAAGACCTCCTTTGTCCTTTGCCTTTATATTTAGTATATAATTATTTTCTGTCTCATAATCTAATCTCCCTAACGTTGTAATTTCTCCGGTTACTGTATTTATTTCAAACATTTCTCTTGCCTCTTTGCTGGCTTGCGCAATGGAATATGAAATTTGTCCATTTATTCCTTCATCAGCATCATCAGCAGTTACAGTTGCTAAGTGTGCACCAACAGGGGAATTTTCCAAAACATCTATTTTATATACAGCTTGTTTGCAAACGGGGGCATTATCATTAACATCTAAAACACTGATATTGATTCGAACTGTGGCAGATTTTTTAGGAGATCCTCCATCTGAGGCTATTAGTACCAGGTGTAGCTCATTGCGTTCTTCCCGATCCAGCTCGCGCTGCAACACTATTTCTATGTGTTTCCGTCCATCGGCTTGACTTTTAATTTCCAATTTGAAGTTATCGGTCGGAGAAAGCGCATAGTTTTGAATGCCGTTTGTCCCCACATCCATATCAACAGCATTATCGAGGGGGAAGCGTGCCCCAGATACTGCATTTTCGCTCATTTCTAAACTGACTGCACTTTTAGGGAATAACGGCGCATTATCATTTATGTCTTGCACCTCGACCGTGACACGATGAAGCTGAATTGGGTTTTCGGTGATCAGATCAAAGCTGAAACTGCAGGGCGTTGTTTGCTTACACAGCTCCTCTCGGTCTATCCTCTCATTCACTACCAGAATGCCTTTGTCTCTGCTCAGTTCCACATATTGGTGACCGCCTTTTGTTACCACTCGAGCTCTTCCTGAAATCAGTCTATTTATTTCGATTCCCAAATCCTTGGCGATGTTGCCTACAAACGAGCCCTCCGGCATCTCCTCCGGTATGGAATACCGGGCTTGGCAAAAGACGACGTCCATCCCGTGAACACAGAGAAGATAAAACATGATCTGCCATTTTAACTGCGCTGCAGAAATCCAGCAATGCCGAGATACGACGCAGAAGCGCAAATAATCCATATAGAAAAACTATATAATCCTATAAACGATAAGAAAACAACGTTAAAATAATATTTAGAAAAGCAGAAATACGTGGTGCACAGTCTTGTAATGTCAAAGCGGAAAATGAACAGGCTCTCAGCACAAATAGGGATGTAAAACAGTAGGAGGGATTATGGTGGTCTTCTACTGTGATTTTGGCAGATATTGTCCAACAGCGGCACTTAGAGTGTAAATGCTAGAAATGCACTGGATCAAGAAAAGCCTGTAGCTCTTTGTAGCTTCAGACTCAACATATAAACATTAAGAATATTCTGTAATTCCAACATGTGCACTCCAGTGTCTCTCAGTTAAAGGGAACTACACATAAGACCTGACACTTGAAAATACATGTAAACATACAAAAAATCACTGTACATTAGCACTGGCCTTGATTAGCGGATACAAGATATAAGTATGCAGAATTTCACAACAATTACATAAGCATTAGGTAAATTATTTACAAGAGTAATTAGTGTGGGCTCAAAAAAGAACACAGATCAGATAAATATCAGCACCACAGACAAGAACAGCGCCTCAACAAGAAAGAATAAGAGTAAAAACTAGAAATAGTAATTATATGGGTGGACAAGCAGTCGCAATAATAATAATAATAATACAATAAATATTTAAATAGTTATATAAATAATAATAATTATGGTTATTATTATTATTATTATGGTTATTATTATTATTATTATTATTCTTATTATTATTATTATTATTATTATTATTATTATTATTATTATGGTTATTATTATTATTATTATTATT
>JBBPDA010000037.1:18619399-18644399 GCA_037974385.1 Arnoldichthys spilopterus | reverse complement strand
AATGCCCCCTAGTGGTTTAGATGCCCGCTTCTAAGCAAACAATGGTGTTTGGAACGACGCCATCCGTAAACAATCTACTGGATGAAAACTACATGCTAGCTAGATTCTATACCCTCCAGAGAACAAACGTGCTGAGTTTGAAGATTCTAGGTGCTTAGGTTTGTTTATAATCTGTAAAAGTCTGAACATAAACAAACGCTATTGCAGGGGGAAGCACTTTAAACCGCAGCTGCTGAGAACAGCTCAAACAATGCCACAGACAAATCACAGATCGCACCAACAGCAGGACCAAACAGTCATAACTAGCATACAACAGCATTATAGGCTCCAAATAGCTTGCTCACCACAAGACAAAGCACAGCACTTTTTTAAACTTTACAAACTTAGCTCTTACAAAAACCTCTTTTCGTTTGCTTCAGGAGTCAAAACAAAGCTCTGTGACATGTCCAAGGTGTTAAGCAGCTGAATCTGGAGTTTATGGCTGAGTGACTTTTATTTCCCTGGTCACAGCCTGAGGAATGCAGACAGGCACCTCTCTGTGAGCACGAGAAAAATCCCCCCTTCTTCTCTCTCTCCCTCTGACACACACACACACACAAAAGCTGTCTGGCAACTAAAGACTCATTTGTGCCCAGATACTGGCCAATGTGAATAGATGTAGAGGATCTTGATCGTGATTGGCAGGGCTAAACGGCCTAAAAGTGGAGCAGATTTTATTTCCAATAACAAATAGAAAAAAATGGTAAGGTGAACACATTTCTTAACCAATTTTAGTTTAAAAAAAATAGAAAATATTTAGGTAATATTCTATGTCGTGTAAATAGGGTTTCAGATTAGAATGCCTCTGTAAAAAATATAATCTTCCATTCTGCATAAAAGGGCATTTACATCCTCCCTTCTACATTTTACTGAATTACTCCTACAATATTTATTCACTCTGAAAACTGCGCACACACACAGGTAACAGGTGTGGGGTGAAGACACTAAAATGTCTGAAGTCTTGTTCAATGTAGTTTTGGAATTATTCAAAGTAAAAAGACTTACTACAATGTGCATTTTGTTTTCTCAAACAAAGAAAACCCCTAATTATTCTCAGAATAAAATATAAAAACCTCTAATTTTCCAGAATCAATCCCAATTCCCTTAATGGCTGTCACGAACACAAGGAGCTGCAGGACGCAAGTGCGAATCAAATACACTGTTTAATATAAACAGGCTTGGCAGACAAACAAACAAAGGCAAACCGGAAGCGTGGTTAGGACAGTCCAGGGTCGACAGGGTTTTCAAAGACAGAGCAAGACGAGAATCACAGACAAGGCTTGGTTCAGGAACACAGGAGATCAGGATACTGGAACAATTTGACCCTGCAGGTTTAACGAGTTTGTTTTGTGTCTTTTCCTGGTTTACTCTGAGCCTCGGTAATCGACTCTTTGATCCACAGCACCAGTGGATCATTGGCTTTTGGGGCTGGAACCTGGACTGCCGACTCCGGCCACCAGGAGAAGACAATCCCCCTTTGTCCCTTACAATGGTACATTTTTTTAAATCACTTTCCAACTTGAATTATGTTTCTATCACCTTCTGATCTGAAGTTACGTGTTAAATAAACTGAATTGACCAAGTGGAAATTGACCAGATTAACCCCAATGCTCTAAAGGGTTAACATATTATATGTCCCACTAAGCCAGTGCACTAATATTTACACAAAATACTAATTTCCATCATTACAAATAAAGAATTTAAATTTTGTAAATGAAAAAAAAGACAAAGACAAACTACAAATAAAAGTCATTGTTAAAATAACATCCTACCTCAAGTGGTTCTGATGCATCATAGAAGCTGAATATGTTTGAATCATCTGGGGTCTTCCTCTGCGAATCACCAGCAGAAAGTATATTATCTTTGAAGGACCTGATGAACTTGAAGTCACTGATGTGTGAGCCTGTTGTCAGATACACATCATAATTGTAAGAACTGCAGAGAGTTCCAGCTCCCTCAACCTCTGCATAGTTGGCAGGGAGATACATGCTGGAAATGGCCACTGCTCCATCAAACAACAGTGTGGGATTTCTGCTGCGGCAAAACCTCATAGCCAGAATCAGGATAAAGAACGTTAGGGAGAAGGTAAAAATTTCAGCAAGGTTATAAGAAATGAGCAGATACAGAATAGGTGGAAGAGAGAGGGGCTGTCTGTTATCTCTCACTGAAATAAAAAAGATCTGTTTCATGCTGTCAATCAGTGATATCTCGCTGAGCCCTGATCTCTCCACTATGGAGATCAATGGTGAATAGTCAGGATTTGTAGACTTTATAATGTGATAGGACAGTCACGCGTTCTTCCCGCGCAGCATGTATCACCATGTCTGCATTCATGGATAACAGTGAAGACACTGGGACACCGCTGACCTCACTGAGCACTAGAGAATACAGCACTGTGCCATTTTGCCTCCAATCTGGATCTCTCGCAGTAACAGAGCAGATGGAGGTGCCTGGTTTGTTATTCTCAGCTACAAAAGCACTAAAGGAATACAGGAGGATTATCATTTATATATGACACCTGTATCTTCAGAGTCATAATGGAAAATAAGGCAGGTGTACTGCTATTGGTTGCTGTTATTGTGACATTGTGTTCAGAGACCTGTTCACGATCGAGTAAACTGATGGCAACTGAAGTGACATAGTTCTTAATACAAACCCAGAAAAATCAAAAAAAAGTTGATGGGATTGTATGGAAAGATAAATAAAAAAAAAAGAAAGTTTTCTAAGATTTCTAAATTTACTTTGACATGTGTTTCATTGCAGACATTATGAACACAAATAATTTCATGCTTTGCCTGGTCAAGTTTACAAACATTTTATTTGTAAATATACATCCTATTTCCTGTCATTCAGACCTGCAACACATTCCAAAAAAGTTGGGACAGGAGCAATTTAGGGCTAGTAATCAGGGAAAATGGTTAAATAATTATGTAATTTGAAACAGGTGATGTCAACAGGTGATTATAATTATGATTAGGTACAAAAGCATAACCCCAAAAATGTCTAATCCTTTAGGAGCAAAGATGGGCAGAGGATCACCTGTTTGCCAACAAAGATGTGAGAAAAGTATTGAAATATTTAAAAGCAATGTTCCTCAAAGAAAGATAGGAAGAGATTTGAATATTTCACCTTCAATAGTGGTCTCCTATCCCTCACTGCATCAAGAATCATCATTCATCTATAAGCCATATCACCACATGGGTTCAGGATGACTTTGGCAAGTCTATGTCAAGTACCACAATACGTAATTACATCCACAAATGTCAGTTAAAACTGTACTGTGCCAAAAGAAAGCACTATGTTAACAGTGTCCAGAACCGCAGTCACCTTCTCTGGGCTCTGAGGCATCTGGGATGGACCATCACACATTGGAAATGTGTACTGTGGTCAGATAAATCAGTATTTCAGGTATTTTTTGGGAGAAATGGACAGTGTGTGCTCCGGAGCAAAGAAGAAAATGATCATCCAGACTGTTACCAGCAACAAGTCCAAAAGCCAGGGCTTGTCATGGTATAGGGTTGTGTCAGTGCCATTGGCAAAAGTAACTGTGATACCATTAATGCTGAAAAGTAGATAGAGATTTTGGAGCACAATATGCTGCCTTCAAGAAGACATCTTTTCCATGCATATTACAACAAGACAATGCAAAACCACATTCTGCACACATTACAAAGTCCTGGCTGTGAAGGAAGAGGGTATGAGTACTTGACTGACCTGCCTGCAGTTTCGACCTGTCTCCAAAAGAGAATGTGTGGTGAACGCGTCAAGGCCTGTTTTAAAGTGACTTAGATCTTAACACTCGTCAATTTTTCCTACTCCAGGAAATAAACTTCAAGAACTGACTGTTCATTTGCTGCCTTATATATACCACCCCTTAAAGGTGCCATTGTACTAACATAACTAGAGAGTCAAATGTTGTTTTTTTTTCCTTTCTTTTACTTTATAGGTCAGTGGTGTTAATGTAATGGCTGATTGGTGTACATTCTTCTAAAAATTAGCAAACTAATGATACGTAACTTGTGAAAACCATACCATGCAGGTAATAATCAAAGAAAAGATTAGACTTCAGTTAGAACCTGTCAAGCTTGCGCCTCTCTTGCTATACCTGCTCCAGCAAATGGACAACATTTCAGCAGAAGAAAAAAAACTGATGAATATCGCTCTGGTAGTAGACATCATGTAACACGGGTAAATCAAAACCTTGCTATTAGGGTTGCAAAGGGGCAGAAACGTCCGGGTAAATTTCCAGAAACTTTCCATGTGTCACGATGATGAGGCTTTTTGGAAGTAATTGCAGGCTGGGTTACAAAAACAAAGGGTTTCTTAAACAAAATGACAAACACTAAGAAAATAAACTGAGGAAAATAAATACACAGATGACTACACGAAAAAACTGACAAGGTCACGTGACTAAAGCAAAACAGACTCAGACGGGCCTCACAGTACCCCCCTTAAAAGGAGCCACTGCGAGGCGACGTCTGGGTGGAGCTGGACAGTGACATCGAAGTGGGATTGACAGGGTCCATAGACTTCGGGGGTGGGACTCTGCGGCTTCCCTAGTGCGGGGACGGAGTCCTCTGGTGTCCTTGATGCGGGGGTGGAGCTGCTCGGTGACTTCCCTGATGTGGGGGCGGAGCTGCTCGGCGACTTCCCTGACGCAGGGGCAGAGCTGCTCAGCGACTTCCCTGACGCAGGGGCGGAGCTGCTCAGCGACTTCCCTGACGCAGGGGCGGAGCTGCTCAGCGACTGCTCCTGTGTGAAACTGACCTGCCAAAGAGATAACCGAGGAGTTCGGGAGCGGATTCACTCAGCCGTAAAATCTGCTCCACGAGGGGATTCACTCACCAGTAAAATCTGCTCCACGAGCTCACTCAGCTCCTTCTTTCCAGCCAGAATCAGCTCCCCCAAGAACTTTCTCCCCTCCTCGATACTGCCAGTCGTAAAACCACTCTAGTCCAAGCTGGAACAGGCCTGCTACTTCCACAGTGGGTTGGTCTTTCTGTCACGATGATGAGGTTTTTTTGGAAGTAAATGCAGGCTAGGTTACAAAAACAAAGGGTTTATTAAACAAAATGACAAACACTAAGAATATAAACTGAGGAAAATTAACAGGGTTCTAAATACACAGATGACTACACGGAAAACGCAGAGGCAGGAAGACATACAAAGACCAACCAAGACTGAGAGAAACACAGGGGTTAAATAATACACACAAACGAAGGGCACCTGGCATGGGGAGTGACTGGGAACACGGACCAGGTGTGAGGCGGGGCTAAGGCGTGGCTAACACAAAACGAACACAAGGACAAAGGAAAACTGAGAAGATCGCGTGACTAAGGCAAAATAGACTCAGACGGGCCTCACACCATGGGAACTTTAGTTCAGGAATTTTGAAAATATTCAAAATAGGAGATTATTAAAAGTGGGCAGTACAGCCAATGGTTATTATATTAGGGTAGGTTTCCTCCACTTGCGTCAAGGCCACCTTCATGTTTGCAGCATTGTCAGTAACAAGTGGAAAATCTTTCTCTGGTCCAAGCTTATTAATGACCACTTTTAGCTCATCAGCAATGTAGGAGCCTGTGTGTCAGTTGTCCTTATGTGTCTGTGCTCTTGTAGAATACAGGCTGACAGATGGGGACAATGTAGTTTATGTCCCCGAACATTTGACCACCCATCAGAGATGACTGAAATATAGTCTGCTTATCAAAGATTTGCTTGACCTTTGTTTGCACTCTGTTGAACTCTACATCCAGCAATAAGTAGATACTGCATGGGAAGGGGAATGTACGCTGGTCAGAAAACATTTAGAAAATCTCTTCCAGTACACATTAGATGGCAACATCTGCTGCTGCATTTTTGTCATTTTTCACATATGCATTTCCATAATACTTACACATAAACAAAGACTTTTCCAATATTAGCTGGTGTGAAATGCCTCCACACACTAGACGGTGTAGAAGGCGTTTTTCTGTTGAATAAGATGACAAAAAATGTGTAAAAAAATCATCTTACTTGACTTTATGTCGTCTGTGGGCTCAAATGTGACACTTCAATAGTCTGAATCTGTGCTGTGGGTTCAAAAAAATAGCTTTAGTAGTTCAGAATTCTAGCATGTGATGGAGGAATGCACAATGGGATGTGGTCTAAACAGCCCTGCAGTAAGTTGTGTGCTATGTGCCTGTGATTGACTCAACTGTATTTGCATCAAATCTGATTGTTTTAGACAAGATTATGCTACACTATATTTTTTACCAACTATATTTTATGCTCCCAACCTACAACTTTGAAAACTTCCAGTTTATTCCCACTCATTCCATTAAATTCCTGTTAATTCCCATGGAAATTTTCCAAGTTTAGAAACTCCTGGAATTTTGCTATCCTAATTGCTACACTGGCAGTGAAAAGGAGTATTGCTGGGAAAACTTGATAGACTAGAATATTGTGAATAGTTGTTGTGCATCTGTTTGACAGAACAAACAGTGAGAAGGGAGAGCATTTCTTCAGATTCCTGAAGATCCAGAAAGAAGAGATCACAAAAGTAAACTGAGCGACGGGACCTTACATGCAACATTGTAGTCACCACATCATATCAAGTACAAAATGCAGCACTTCCTAATATTATTTTTTTTACTTATTTACCAGGCTTCTATTGCGGTTTCTGACAGTTTTATTTTACTAAAATTAAAGTTCAGCCTAAGTATTATGATGTGGATTTTGAAGGGAAGCCTAATTCTCACTACAATCAGTGAACTAAACAAATGTAAGATAACATTGCTTATATCACTTAAAGTATTAGTTAAAATCTTCCATATGAAAAATAAAAACATGCATTAAGGTTATATCAGGAACTTTGTCTGCATTTATGTTAGGGGTGTAACAATGAATTAATCTGTACGTTCTGATGTATCTATGTGACCTATAAAAATCAATGTGTGTTAACTCCACGATTAATTCTCTTTCATTTTACTGTAAGCATTGTTTTGGACTAAGAAGCTGCTTTTGCTTATGACTACACTGCTCTATTAACCCTTTAATAATAAAATGTTTATCTTATAATTTGTTTGCATGTGTGAGATAACGGAAATGTAGCAGATTGTGTGAAATGTCCTCATATTTTAGACTCACTGCAGACCCCAGTATTTAAACTGCATAGCTGCATATATTTAGGTATCAAAAATATATCAGAGAGTTGGATAAAATTATGGTATAGGATCTGTATCACTTGGCCAAGTCATCCATTTGCATGGCTTCTCTTATCATTGTTATGCTGATGACATTCAATTGTACTTCTCTTTCCCACCAGATGATGACACCAAGCATGCCTCTCAGACATTGCATGCTGGATGAAGGACAGACACCTTCAGCTCAACCTAAGACTGACCTCCTCATCTTTCTCGCCAGCCCAACCATACATCTCGACTTCTGCAACTTGTTGCTGGTCAGTCTACCTGCAACCACAATCAAGCCACTGCAAAGGATTCAAAACTCAGTGGCTCGGCTGATCCTCAACCAGCCGAAACGCGCTCATGTGACACCACTGCTTGGCTCCCTATGTTGGCTTCCCATCATGGCACACATCAAATTCAAGTATTTGATGCTTGCCTACAGGTTCATCAATGGATCAGCACCCAGCTACATGGACACACTGATCCAAGCCTACACACCCACCAGAACAGTCAGATCAGTATGTGAGATCAAACCCCACATCAGACTCTTCTCCTTTATTATTCCTCAATGGTGGAATGAGTCTCTCCAAATTCAAGAAGCATCTTAAGACTCAACTGTTCCGCACCCACCGTAGCATCTAAACTTATCGGTCACGTACAACAACTGCTTAAAGAATATTTTGCAGATTGATTTTCCACGTATAGTTTTATAATAGCACTTGCTGTCTGTACTTCTTGACTAATGAGGAATGTGTTGGACTCCCTGTAGCACTCACTTCAGTGTTATCCTATGCTAAAATGCTTGAAATGCTAAATATTTTCCTGTATCTTGTAAGTCGCTTGGGATAAAAGCATCAGCCAAATGAATAAATGTAAATGTAATCATGAAGGTTGATTTTCACCACTCCTTTGTTCTACTGTACAGAAATTCCTCTGCTACATATACACCCGTTACATCACACTGCCTGATGCTTATCATAGCTGTAGCTGCATCTCAACCCACACACTACTATATGTTACATACAACACGCAATATCTAGGGGCACTATGCAGTTAAGGACAACTTAGGAAGATGAAGTGACATACCATTCTAGTGATCACAAAGCGGTTTTTAGCGGTATACTCTGAATAATCCTCACAAATCCAGATTTTGTCGGTTTGTAGCCCTCTAGACTTTTGTAGCTCTTCCAAAAACTCTCCAGAGAAGTATGAGGAATGGCACTGCAGATGAGGAATGCTGTGAATATTGGCTATTTCATTACTCCTAAAAAATCCCCCGGGGTCACTATATGACTCAGTAACCCCCCAGGGATGCTATAAGGGACTCTAAAGTTTATTCTGTCAAGTTCTGCGAAATATCACTTAATGGCATTGAAATGAAAGTGTGAGATTAACTCATTTCACGTTCTTACTGTTAACATGGCCTATAAACAGGACGAGTTATGTGACCTAAGCATCTTTGCTAGAATGTAAACATTAGCAGATCCTCCTTCCGTTCTGCTCCATCAACCAGGAAGTACGACAGGTGTCTGATATGGCACTAGATTGGGGCCATAAGTTTTGTCAAAAAACAAAATTGTAAACAAAAAGCAAAACTTTAAAAATGAAAGTTACTTAATTGTTTGTGAAATCTAAAAAAATAATAATAACAAAACCAAATTATAAACAATTTTATATAAGATTTTTCAATTTAAATGTAATTTTGAAAAATGTTTGGAATACATTTTTGTTGCGTCAAAGGAAGTTCAAAACGCTTCATCGTCATGTGATTCATGTAGACTTCTGATCATTCCCGGAAGTTAATCGCGGGTCCTTTGAATGGGTAATACAGACAGGCTGAAATCCGATTTTTGGCCATTTATGAAGTGAAGGCACCGAGTAACAAAATTATTACAGCACGTCGTCCCGTTTATGTAAATGTCGGCTCTATTTGAAGATTAGTGTGAACAACTGGCAACAGACCTTGACATTAGTGATGTATCTCAGAAACAGTTCTCTTTCTTATCATCTGTGTACTATTAGTTAAAACTTCTAATGGATCTCCTCAATTTACCACCACCTCCAACTCAAATACACACTCCAATGGTACTGAATACATATCTAAAAACTAAAATGTATCTCTCTAATTTCACAATGTTGGATAAAACTGAATAAAGGGAAAGGAATTTAGCAGGCTGCTCGTGGCTGTGTGTAGATAGTGTTATGTTTGGCTAACTTTATACAGTAGCCTAGGCTCATCTGTTATATTAACATTCTCTAAATCTGATCTAATCTAATAATTTAGCCAGAGTTCATTCATTTAATTCAGACCTGCTGAAAATATTTAATCTTCTGCTTACCTTTCAAAAGTGTATTGCAAACGGGCTTTTCTGCTGCAGGTGTGCAGCCCTGCTGGTGTTTACTGCTAACCTCCGGGAACTATCAAGAGGCTACAGCATCCGCCATTGCTATAAAAAATTGTCAATTGGAGTAAAGTGTAGCGGCCTTAACCAATTTTTTTGTGCTGTTACGACCCCGTGTGTGTGTTTGTCTATGGTTTAAATTACAGAGATGAGCTGACTGGTCGCCTCTAGAGGGAGCCGCCTATAAAAGATCCACTTGACGACGAAAGCGGGTGGTGGGGGAAGAGGAAGAGGTGTTTTCGCTCCTGCGTCAAACGCGGCCTTTTTAAACCCTATTTTCTGTTGTATTCGTGGCTCCTAATGTTATTAGTGGCTATTATGAAATCCAGTATGTGTTGTGTTCTTGTCAAGGTGAGACTAATTATCTTATGAGATCTAGTATGTATTGTATCTTAAGTCAAGGTGAGACTGATTATCTACTGAGATCCAGTAGGCAAACATCCTGCTTTAAAATATATTACTATTACATTTTAGTGAATTTATTTGTTTTTGACACAAAGCTGCATGTTTTATGAACTGTGTTACTGAAACCTAAAACTGGTGTCTATCAAATACTTTGCTGAAACTGCATTCACTGTAAAAAAAAAAAAAAAAAAAAAAACTTTTTAGGAAGTTTAGTTTTAAAAAGTGGGTTACTGTGCTGCCTTAACAGTTTAGTGCACTATATGTAAATTAATAAGTTAAAAGAATGTAAAACACAGACTGTTGTAATGCTTTGTTGAATTAACTTACCATTAGAAGCTAACTCAGAATGTTAAGCATTTAATTTTTCCAATGTTATACTGCATAATATGTAGATTAACTGTGTGTATGTGTATGTATGTATGTATGTATGTATGTATGTATGTATGTATATATATATATATATATATATACACACACAAAGGCTAAAGGCCCATAAACCCTATTTAATAAGTTTAATTTGCTTACAGGAGCAATGGAGTCTAGGCCTTTTTTGAGTTGTCTTTGAGTGACCTGGCTCAAACTGCCCTCAGCTGCGTGTTTGTTCCCGAACAACGATGGTGGGCATGCTACCTTATGACTTTAAAATGACTGAAATCAATGAATCTGTTACCCCAGGTAACAAACATAAGTCTATATGCCAATGATATTTTCACCAAGCCATTTAGTATACGTCTGGACCAAGGACTCTAAGTTTGTGGCCAGCAGGAAGTTTCCTACAAATCAGGCTTCAGTGATTCAACCCTAGATCAGACATGTGCTTATAATTTATATAAGCACATGCTAATAAGCTTATTTTGTTAATTATATGTAGGTAATGAATTTGAGTCTGATATATAGTTCACCCAGAGCACAAACAATAAGGGCATTACCTGATCAGGAAGCAGTGAAATGTCGGTTCGAGTTTAGATGTAAGTCTTCAGCCTCGTTAGTATAGCTTTAACAGTGAATTAAGAAAGAATACAATTTGAACATAATAACAAGGCTTTATTATTAGATTAACAGAAATACAAGTTTACTAAAGCAAAGTGTCTCGGAAGTCTCTTCTACAGAATCTTCCCAGAACTCTGGGCAAGTTACCCTTTTAACCTCTTTGAAGAATACCATCTGAAACTACTGAGTTAATACAGATAGGAGGATGCCCTTCTGACCCTCATCAATCACAGGTCCTGACCTGTCTTCTTATGAATTGTTGAATGAATGTTATGAATTTAAAAAGTATGGACATTTCTTAAATACTTATGAAAGAAAATTTATTTGTGATTTATAAACAAAACACATTACTATATTTCATAAAGTAATAAAAAAGGAAAAGAAAGGAAAAAAAGAAACAAATAAAAGAAAAACACATTTTCACCATTACATTGATAAGCAGGTGTACAAAAAAGGTTGTTCAACAGATTTGCACTGTCAAACTTGAAAGCATAGTGCCACCTTGGCACTGAATGACTTAATTGACATTCACTACACACAAGCAGAGTACATAGACATTTTTTTATGTTCTGTTTTATTATTTTGAACTTTTTTTGTCAGAATTTTGTAGCTTTTAATGGAAAAAGAGGTTGACACCTTGGATGGGATATGAATATGAGTCAGTTGCACATTAGCTGCAAAATAATAAAAAAAGAAAACTAATATGTATAGGTATAAAAAGAGCATAACACTACATCATTACATATATCTAGAATGTTTAGGTTAATGTCAATGGCATAGGGCCAACATTTCTGTGTTTGTGTGTGTATAGTATATGTGTGTGTGCCTGTGAGTTGTATATCTGTGTGTATGTGCTTGTACATTTGAATCTGAATGAATAATTAGAAATGTCTAAGTAGTTCAGCGGAGACAATATACGTCTCTAGTTCCAAGAGAAATGGTTGAAAATAATTATGAAAAACATATCTATCTATCTATATATATCTATATATAGTTTTTTCGTTTCATCTGCGTAATACATGCAAACAGCCACTTAGTGATCTGACAGCACTAAACCACACCTGAAAGAGGCTGTGTCAATGTGTGTTTTGATGTGTGTGCATGTGCCTGTGTGTGTATATATGTATGTATGTATGTATGTATGTGTGGTGAGAATGCAGTCTTATAGCAGCGCTAACATCTCTCCCATACTCGGAATAATAGTCCTACAGCCAACAGAAAGAAAGGAAAATAAAAGCAGAGAGGTGGTAAAACCCTCTTAAAGGAGAAACAAAAGCAAATAATTTGAGACATAAAAATCTTTTCATGTTCTGGACAGCCCAAATGAGCATCCATCACTACTCAGGGCTCTCTGCATTCACTCATTGTCTTTGCTATACACTTAAAAAAAAAAATGCTGCATGAGTCCTTAATCTCTCTGGACACCCCTGACACTCCTCATACATATGTTATATGGCCCACCCTCTGTCAAACCAAGCTCTATACATTGGCTACATAACTCTTCACCTCTATACAGAGTAAGTCTCTGGTCCCCAAATGCATTTTATGACTGACCACCTGCTTGTGGATTGAAGGGATGACACATGCTTGGGTATATTCCCTGGGGAATAGTTAGGAAGCTGGGAGTTCCAGTAACAGTGCTGAGGCTTTGTTGAAGTAAGGGGGGTTATGGGTGAAAGAGGCAGGTTACTTTTTGAGTCCATCCTGTCACTATATGCGATACAGTCACTGGGGGCAACTTTGGCTGTGGCCCCTGAACGCACGGCTGCGAGTGAGAGGGAAAAAATGAGCAAATCTTACAAGCACTGAAAAGCAAAGAGCTGGCAGGGAGAGGGAGAGAGAGCTTTAAGAACAACTACAGAACATTCAGAACAGAGGCAAAGGGATCAGGCTTGATTTGACATGAAGCAACAAGCACCATTCCTGCCTATATTACAGACTCCAAAAGGCTGCAGCACCTCAATCCTGCACTGGGTTGGATGTGGTGAAACTATACAATGATGGACTGTGTGTGTTTTGGGAAAGGGGGGGGGGGAGGGTCATCCTGGCACTAATGTACTGAAACGTTTTGTACATTATTGGGTGAAAGAAGCATATGGAGTTTGCATGTTCAGATCTGTGTGCATGTATTTAAACTTCTGTCTGTTTGCATTATTTCTGGATGGCATTTCTTTAAAATCACTCTCATTGATGCCAGCAGGGGGCTCTCTGAGCATTACATGTGTAACACACTGCTGCTGTTCTACACTTGCAGTTTCGTTGGTTCAGCACTGATCTTGCACAGAGATCATTCTGACACATTTTGTGTCTATTTTGAATACAAATTTGTTGGTGAATTTTTTTTGAAGAACATGCCCTCATTTTCTCCTTCGTGAAGTCCTGGTTCAGAGAGAGGAGCTCCCTCATGTATTTTAGACCTCCGTCATGGAGGGTGTGTGGTCATGGTTGGTCATGGAAACAATGCCCTGACATCTTTTGTGTTTAGATCGCTACCAGCTTTGTTGAAACATGAGCTATCTTGTCCAAGATACATAGATAAGTAGTGTAAAAGCCAAATTATTGCCTGCTAGTAGCTATTACGGCAGGGCATAATACAGAAAGGGCATAATTTGTGGATGGGTACAGAGAGAAGGGTCTCTAGTGATCAGAACTGGGCAGGGCACCCCAGTAGTAAGAGCTGGGTTTTAAAGGGCTCTTCTCTCTGTGTTCACAATATATTTTTGTTTTTTTTTCACTTTCTGTGAGTTTTAGCTACCAGTTTTAGTTGACATCTTTTAATGCAATTCTTTCCCCACTATTCTTCCCCATCATCTTTGCCCTTCTCCTTCTTGTCCTTCTTCTCCTTCTTCTTCTTTTTCTTCTTCTTGGCTTCCTCTTTCTTGCCGAATGTGATAAAGTCACCTTTGTCGTCCATGGCTCCTGGGTCTTGGCGGATGGAGATGATGGCAGGGGAGCCAGGGATGATAAAGGCTTCAGGAGGGATCTCACCGGGCTTTAGGGCCTGCGGGGGGCCATAACCTGGGCCTGCACCATAACGGAAGCTCCAGCTGTTGCTGTTGATCCCAGCTCCGACAGGAGGAGAGAGTTGTCCTTCACCTTCCCCATCTGGATAAGAAAGATAAAAAGAAGAGCAAAAAGTCTTTTATTGTATACTTTTAAAAAAACGTCTTTAAAGTCTATTGTAGAACAACTTGTGGTTGTGTATAGAACCTTTTAATGAATCGTTCTTTAGCTATTTATGCATTTGTTTCTATATTTTGACATCTAACCCAAAGTGTAAAACGCAAGGCCTAAAAAAACATTTATGGTCATATCCAATCACATTTTGCTATTTTGACTAAATAAAAATTGACTTTGCCCAGTGCATGGAGGAAATAAGTTAGTCATTACCCCTAATTATTCAGAGGTGGCACTGTGGGTGTAACATGCAATAAGCCAATCAGAACTGCATGTCACCTAACCTTTAAAAGGCAGGGGCGGAGCTATGGTGTATTGCTATTATAATGTTGTGTATACCTGTTAAACCAGATCGGTTTTTGGCAAGAAAACATACCTGCTCGTTCACAAAGTAAAAATGCATAAGCACATCATTTACAGGAGCAGCTCTGTTCCACCTAAGCCTTTTGAGTGCCATTAGTGCACCTTGAGCTCGTACCTATGTCTGACACGAGCATCATGTTACTAAAACATGCTGCTTAAATATGGTTTTATAATACGCTACTGATTTTTGACCTGGTTTTTAATCAAAAGCACAATGTCATTTCACTGCCCTAAAAAGGTAACACACAGACAACGTGCCCTGCCTCACCTCATTTAAAAAGCATCATTTCTACGAGCAGGAAACACAAGCAAAATCATTTGTTATCCTAAAAAAATTTCACGCATGACATGAAATAAGGAAATGCACTAGTATAAATCTAGCAAAAACACTTTGCCTTGCATTTTCCACTGGTGCAAAACAGGACATAAATCCTCAATACTGGTATAATTAAAATAAAGTAATAAATAATACAGAATAAATAAAAAATAAAAACCACAAAATGTCTACATTACATGTCTACATACTTGTGCCAGTAAAACTACAGAGAAGTATACTTTACAATTCTGTGATTAAGCATTTCCTCAGCAATGTAAACTGCATTTTTAATGTGTACACATATCACAGTGCATCAACAATAGGCAAACATGAAGCATCTTTTATATATGTCAAAGAATGTGCAACTACAATTTTTTGAAGTAAAAAAAAATCTGCACATAATATAAGAAAAAGTTTTACCAGTTAGGGATGTAATAATACATGATGACATTGCAATAACAATGTAAAACAGTGAAAATGCATTATGGGAAATGGACATACAGTTAATTAAGCCAATGCAACTGCATTACTTACACAACCAAAGTTTGCAAACGATCAAAACCAAGAACCAACAATCAGCAATCCACTCCAGAATTCCCCCAGATCTAGTGCCATTTGTAAGCTATGAAACAACATTACTGCCATATTATGTTCTCTCTTCATTCAAAATCTGCTCAGAGTATCAATTTGTTAACCCAGTATTGTGAATGAAATCATTGTCAAAACTCAACACAAATCAGCCACAACATTAAATACTGACAGATTAATTAAAGAGCATTGTCCATCTCATTACAACATTCCCAACAAGGGAAGGGGTACATTATGCAGCAAGTGAACGGTCAGTGCTTGGAGCTGATGTGTTAGAAGCAGGAAAAATTTGAAGATCTGATGGCAAATTGCTAGATGGGTCATAGCATCCAAAACATCAGGTCTTGTAGGGTGTTCCCAGTGCACTGGAAAAAAATCTGCCATGAATTACCTGATTCAAATGTGTACATTAGTTCCACATGACTGCAATATATCACACCAATATTACTTTTGCCAAATGAGAGTAAAGGAAAGGCAGCTATTGGTTTGGTGTATCATACTGAATTAAAGTGGGACCAATGTACACATACAAGTAATTTAAGACACTGGACAACTGGTAAACAGGCGACAGAGTCATTGGTGCCCATGGTTCATTGATGTGCATGAGAAGCGAAGCCTAGCCTGTGTGATTTGGTCTTACAGAAAAACTTCTCCCTCAAAAATTGCTAAAAGAAATGAATGCTGGGTATGACAGAAATAGAACAGAACATACAATGCATCGCAGCTTGCTGTGTGTAGGTGTAGAGCCACAGACGTCATGAGAGCCTATGCTGGCCTCTGTCCATCACCATAAGTGCATACAATGGGCAAGTGAGCATCATGAACCATGGAGTTCCCCAGATCGCAGTCCATTCAAGCATCTGTGAAATGTGCTGGACAAATGAGTTTGATCCATGAAGGCCCCACCTCACAAGTTACAGGACCTGCTGCTAATGACTTGGTGTTAAAATTCTACCGCACACGTTCAGTGCTCCTATCGGGTCAATGCCTCGACGACCTTGATGAGGTGGTTTTAATGTTATGGCTGATGTCCAAGACAACAACCATTTTGAAATTTAGATCTGTGGGGGGTGTACGGAGTCAGTTATCCTAGAAAGCCATTTACAAAGACTGCTTGATGTCACCATTAGCATTTCCCTCATACAAGGCACAAAAGGGGGAAATATATTAGAAAGCAGAGCAGATGAAAGGAAAGCCTCTGAAGCAGTGAAAGAGGACTAAATTCACTTCAGAGGAAATGCCCAGAAACTCATGGGAGAGGGGTCACATGTGACAGAAGGGATGCTGGGAACATATGAGGTTGCAGCAGAAAGGGCCGACCTATTGAGTCTGGAGGGCTTTGAAAAAACGTGGCAACAGGAATTAGTGTCAGAAAAATGAGCGGATTTGTGGAAACCGCCACAGCACGTTGCACCAGCACAGACTGCACGTTCATGCAATCTTCATGATTAAGAATGTGTATTCTCATGAGGGAGGGAGAACAGCACAGACAGGGAGAGAGAGAGAGCGCGAGAGAGAGAGAGAGAGAGAGAGAGATAGCCTTGTGCACTACTTTCCCTGCAGAAGCAGCGCTCTCCGCTCTGAGCTTCACACCAGTTACTCTGTGCTTTGACCTACTTTCTTCTCTGTGTTTTATTTAGATCAAACTCTGGCCCTGAAAAGAGATTCTGTTTGTTTTTCAGCTGTAGGTTCATTCTGAAAGCACTGCACACAGCCTATTTTAATAAATGCATAAGCTAGCAGGGATTATCTTCCATAATATCCCCTCCTGAGCTCCAAGAACTTAACTGAGTAGGTATGTGTGCCTGTGTGTGTACGTGTCAATGTTTGTATTTTTGATATTCTAAAATAAGTGACTATATTGTTTAATTTTGGATACCTAACAAATAAATACCAGATCTGCTGAACACATTATCATATAAGCTATAACACCACATTGCCTATTGGCCTTTTAATAATAATAATAATAATAATAATAATAATAATAACAGTAATAATAATAATAATAATATAACAGTAATAATAATAATGCAATAACAGCAGTAGTTAAATACTTCCTAACAGGCATTAACTTTAATTATGCCCTGCATTCAAGGTGCAAAACAAGTGGTGTCATGAGGACCGACTGATGGACGACCCCTCTGCAAAAGGTTGGGGTTTCTTAGAAGACAAATTTAAGCGAAGGAACAGCACTGCCCAAAATAAATCTACTAGAGCACACTACCCCAAACCCAGTCAACAACAACAATTTAAGCAATAATCCTCACACAAAAGGTTAAAAATAATGTGATTATTACCTTATCCGACAAAACTAATGAGCAATAACTACCCACTCCCCCTAGTCAACAAAACACTGTAAAGGGGGGCCCACGATCCACACAAAGTTTCACAATTATTAATTACACCAATGCACAATAAACACGTAGTTAAATAAACCCTTTTATGCAACTTTAGTACAAATTGTCACCTAAATCCACAACTTGATTGCATAACGGCAGCATTTGATTGGTTCTACTGTCAAGTTTATTGCTTTGAGTTTATTACTAAAGAGCTAATAAGAATTTCAATATGATGTTTTCATTTTTAAGGTCTTGCTAACCTTAATGATGCCCCAATTTGTGGCTCTAATAATACTTAAAATAAAGTGTTATCCTAATGTAATGACACTTTTTTGGGGTTTTGGAGCCATATAAGAAAAAATATCTGTCTAGGCTTTCTAAGAAAATAAGCTATAGCTTTTGGTCTGATAATGTTACATGAATGTCATTCATTCTCAGCATTCACATTTAACACTTCTGTTGAACAGATGGCAGAACAAAATAGAAATTTCACTCACTCACTCACTTACTTACTCACTCATACACAGACATGGGCAATTCTGCTTTTCCCCTTTGGCTCTGCAAATCTAATTTGGCTGAAAAGACTGGATATTGCAGCATGGGGTGTTAGCATTTTCTCAGAGAGAAACCAAGTGAAACCTCTCATCTCTGGTTAGAGTGACCCATGTGCCCACGAGTTACTCACCCCTCACTTCATTTCCCCTGGCCCCCATTATGGCAGGCATATCTGCCTGTGTGTGTATGTGCTGCATGTGTGTGACTGTGTATTGCATGTCAGAGTAAGGACACTAAACTGACTGCTTGTTTCCTCATAAGAGCAGTAAGAGAGATCTGTAGAGGGTAGGTGACTGGGGAAGAGCGTAAACGTCAGCGTTCGCCAACTTCAGCTTAGCTTCTGCCTTATGTGTTGCTGTTGCAAGAAAAATATAACATTACATAAAGACTTCAATACAAAGCTGAATGTGGTGAAATGCAAAATCGGCATCATACATAAGTCTTTCAAAAATAAATAAATAAGTAAATAAATAACTAACATAAAATAACAATTACAAGAACCTTAAAACAGTGAGGGAGCCATGGTGGTGGCACAGTGGTTTAAGGTGACCATGGACTTAAAACATTGTTGGTTTGATTCTGGAAGAGAGCACTAACAAGATCTTTGCTACAATTCAGTTGTATAATGGTTGTAAGGAAACATGTTCCTGTGATTTCTGTGCACTATGGGCAGTGGTGGCCTAGTGGTTAGGACATTGCGCTGGGGACCTGAAGGTTCAATACCTGGCTCAGGTACCCTTGAGCAAGGTACCGTCCCAATACTCTGCTCCACGTCTTGGAAGTCGCTTTGGATAAAAGCGTCAGCCAAATGAATAAAATGTAAAATGTAACCAGGGCAATCCCGATCACTCAGTTTGGGCAGATAACCCAAAATCAAGTCTGCCTATCAGAAAAAGAGCTGAAGAACGACTGTATTGGACAATTTTCATAATTTATCTTAATTATGTGCATGGTAAACATCCCTATGTTAAGTGTATAGTGTTGGTCTAGTTAGATAAAGTTTCAAGTTAATAAGTTATTAATTACTCTTCTCAGATTTTAGTGATATTTTGTAACTTATTACTTCCTAAAAAAAGTCAAATAGTCTTCTCGTCATAAGTGTGTGACAGAAACTCCTAAACACTAGTTCATTATACTTGGTAACATTACTGTAAGTTCAAAGACTGTTTAACTTCCTTACTCTGGATAAAAGGTTTAACCTACTTATAGGACAAGTGTACATCTAAAAGTATAGATTTAACTGTTACAATTACTAAACTGTTAAATACCGCTTTGTCTTCCAGCTGCCTTTCTACTCTACATACAGTAGCTACTGGGAACTGAGTGATGTCTCCAGTTTACATTCTTATTTTTCCACAACACACATGACATTGTACCTCTACTTAGTAGCTAGAATATGTCAGACACTGCAGTGTATTTTAGTTAAATGGCCTTGGAACTTTGCCCATATAAGTACCTAGTTCCTATGAGTTTCTACTGCACAGTTACCTGGTCATTATATACAGAACTTTAAAAAAAATGCTATTGGCTGTAAACCACAGAGCCAAAAAGTGCAAAACAACTTGTTCAATACCACAGAAGCAGCACTTTTGATTACAGGTACCAAAAGGGATTGTCATGACATCAAAGAAGTGCCCTTATTGACTTTTTTTAAAAACACTGTTTATGAATTGTAGATACCAGTCACCAGTACAAGCCCTAGAACTGGCAGGGAAAATGTGGGAGGGGTAAATAAGAAAACAGTGCCTTCCCCCTCCCACATTCATGGCTGAAGTGCCCTTGGCACTTTGGCACCTTACCCCCTAGCCGCTCCCAGGGGCAGGTGTGCAGTCTAGCGCTCCTGCTCCTGGTGTATATTTTCATGTTTGTGATGGATGGGTTAAACCCAGAGGACAAATTCACTCTTAACAGCGTTTGGGTGACACATAATCAGACTTTCTTAAGCACAACATAAAAATAAGTACAGGTAGATAAGTAAAGGATTTAAATCATGCTGTTGTCCCAGATGTCAGTTTTAAGAGCACAAAATACTTAAATGTAAATCTCATTTATTTGACTATTAAAATGCAGACACTTTTCTATAGGCTCTTTTATCAGCTCGCAGCCCAGTGGAAGCTTTGGCAAGACCACACCCTTGCAAGGCCTAAGCTGAACACAGCTCCATTGTCTTTTTCCTTTATCTTTCTTGCCCTCTTACTTTCCTGTTCTCTCTCATTTGCTGAAATCCTTTCTCTCTGTGACATGTTTCTTGCTCTGTCTCTATCAGTCTGCTTTGTACTCAGCCGTGCTCTCATTTAATGTGAACTTGCTCCTCATCTGCATTCAGGTGCGAGACAGTTCCAACAGCCGCAGACGAGCCTGTTACGGATGGATAAAGATACGGCAAGTGTCTGAGCTTTATTTAGAACACGATCTCATGAATATTTCGTCCTCAAACAGCTTCCGCTACACTTCTCCATGCAGCATAGCTCTTAAAAATAAATGTGTCAGAAAGAGTTTGTTTGGAGCAATGCCATCTCAAAGAACAATCCAGATGATGGATGTTTAAAAAAGACTCAGTTGAAACCTCTCATTTGAATGTTCTTTGGGGAACCAAAAGTGGTTCTTCTATGGTATTGCTCCAGAGAACCCATCCTGGCATCATTTCCCCAAGATAAGAAGGTTATCATGGTGCCCAGATGTCTATGAGGCTTCTAAATGATCATAGCCCAATTTTTCTAAATTCAGTTGGCCTACATTACTACATATCACCACTGCTGGCATCAACAAAGTGGGTGTGAACTGCCTTCATTTCTCACATGTGCATCCTACATGCACGATCAGATTTCTACAATGCACACACCTCAGCTCTATCTTTAGCTTACTGCCCCCTTTCCTCATCCACCTTGCCTTGTCTTCTCTCTCTTTCCTTTGTTCCCTGATCCATGTCTTCCTTCCCTTCCCTCCCTGAATCTTCCTGTCTTTCCGAGTATGAATGGTTGCCATAGAAACTGCTTCCCCCCCATCCCACTGCTCGCCCACTCCCTGCTGCTGCAGCAGCATCTCTTTGAGCTCACCGCTGTTGCCTGGCAACAAGTCACACAGTGTTCCCTAGCAACAGGACCACCTCAGGCGCCTGCCAATCCTGAACTATGCATCTCCAACCCCCCACATCCCCTTCTCGCTCTCTCTCCATTCTTCATATACCTCTAGGTGAAGCCTCCTCATCCAGCTTCTCTGCCTGTTCATTTTTCCTCTGTGGCTGTTTTACCTCAGAGGTCTTCACTGCACAGGGGTATTGAGCTGAATATATTACCATACAGTGCAGACCAAAGCGATGCAGTGCTTACACAACACATCTGCACTGAGTCGATACCAGCTTGGCACTAATCACCCTAGTGAGCCCAACACAAAGCAGCCAACAAAGTAGAGCATAAGTGTATCAGGTTCTGTTAAAGGAACGATGCATGATACTGTTCAAATGTAATTGCTAAATTACATTTTTAATTACATAGTGAGCTACTTATCCACATCAGCCATAACATTAATATCACTGACAGGTAAAGTGAATAACGTTGCACTTGTCTGGGGGTGGTATATATTAGGCAGCAAATGAACAGTCAGTTCTTAAAGCTGATGTGCTGGAAACAAGAAAAAATGGTTGAGCGTAAGGATCTAAGGGCCTTATTGTGATAGCTTGATGATTGAATCAGAACATCTCTAAAATGGCAAGGCACGTGGAGTGTTCCAGCTAAGCAATAGTTAGTACCTACCAAAAGTGATCCAAGGAAGGATGACTGGTAAACCAGCATTAGGGTCGTGGGCAATCAAGGCTCATTGATGCATGTGGGGTGCAAAGAAGAGCTACTGTGGTTTAAAAAGTGAATGCTGACTCTTATAGAAAGGGGTCAGAACACATTGCACCACAGTCAGAGCTGTTACAGCAGTAGGAGGGACCTACTCAATTTTAGGTAGGTGGTGGTAATATTATGGCTGATCAGTATGTATCACTTGTCTTTATTGCACTTCCAGTCATGTTTTAATGTCAAGAAAAACAAAGCAAGGCTATGTGCACAACACGTTCAAATTCTACATTAGAATGCCAACGTGATTGAACATTTCATCACAATTCAGTGAAACATAGTTCATATACAATTACAATGTGCTTTGCATCTGCCACAGCTGCATTGTTTTCATCCACAATGTGTTATCATCTTCAATAACAGCAACATCCAACAGTAATCGCAACAAAGTACACCAAAAATGAATAGATCTTTACTTCCCTCGCTGTCTTTCTACTTCACTCTCACTCTCATCAGTTCAGTCCAGCTGTGCTCTATCAGACTGTCAATATTTCAGTCATCTACCACCCAGGAGATCCACGGCTGCTGTCTAATCTCTCTAATGGGACAACGGATCGATTTCTCTCTGTCCATCCATATCTGTGAGGAGCACTGAATAGGAACACAGTGCACTCACTGAACCAACCCCAGTCCTCGGTCATGACATTTAAATCTCGAAGGAGCACAAATAAAATAACCTGCTATTCTTCCATAATTACTCTGCTAGGCTCCCAAACCCCTGCTAATCCCAACATTAATTAAAAATATACAATTAATTTTCAACAAGGTCATTAAACGAATGGTAATGAATGGCCTGTTCCACTTCATCTGCTTATTTGGCAGAAGGTGAGGTAGTGTTTGACCTGCCTCTGTACAACTTGGCCTATTACCGGGCATGTGATGAGGGTGCTACGTCACAAAAAAGAAGGAGCAAATACATAGAGAAGTTTAAACACCATCTCTCAGCTGAAGTGATGAGGAGTCACCTTATGTCAGTCACCTTGACATGATGTTATAAGATAACTGACCAATCCATGCTCTGACCACACTTTTTTTAGGTAAGTCTAAATAAACCTTTTGAGAAACATAACACTCAAAATATCAGAAACAGTGAAAGGTCTGTACTTTTATAGCAGATACAGATTGTGCTTCCTCATATTATATCAAGGTAAGTAAGAGACACTGATGGAAGCATTGGCTTCAATGAGAAAATAAGTCACACCAAGTCTCCAAGTTGGGAGATGATTTAATCCATGATGCCTGTAGATGATACAAGACAATCACTATGAGAGTAGTTCAGTTACACAAGATGCAATCAGTTTGTCCTAATGATATCTGTACAGCAATAAACATTAGTGAATCATTAATAAAATAATCATTTCTAAAGTGTGTATTTTGAAAGGAATGGGCTAAATGTAGGCACGATCATAAGGGTCTCTTCTCTAAAGTTTGTAAAATCGTGCAGCAGATACTATGATATAGTGCATTTCTGGGTGAAGCATGAACATAAGCCTTAAAAGGGCCAGTAGATGTTAGTTTTGATGAAAACTCTGAATTTATTTAAAAGTGGTTTGTCTTAATCAGCATGAAACTCTGATGACTACCCATATTACACTTTCCTAAAATAAACCTGAATTATAGTGCCAGCTAATGATTAGGCACTTACGCAAGTTAATTATGTGTTTTTTGCTGTAGACTGAGACTAAAGGCTGCACTTGATGAACGCAACACTAAATTACACAGGAAATTCTGTTGGGGGGGCAAAGCATGAACTGGAAGACCCTTTATCATGACCCCAGACTGTTCTGTCTGCTGAAGCAGGTTACAGTCAGCTAAAGGGACAAGGCACAATGTCATATAGTTTCCCAGTTTGAACCCAACCAAGCTACTGAGCTTTTTAAACCTAGTCACCAAAGCTTAGAAAAGGTCACCAGTGAACTCTGGTGTCTCAAATATATTTAACATAATTTTAGTCGTCATCCTCCTCAGTCTGCACATTATACTTTTCACCCCCCGTCTAAACATGTACACATACTAATGTGCATGATATGTAAACCCACCTATCTATATTCTATACTGGTTATCTTTAAATAAGAAAATAGACCATGGTATGTTTTTTGGGGGGATTGACTGAAAGGAAGATCACAATTTAGTTGTATATGAATTACCTGCAAGATTATATCTAAGATTATATAACTATATCTTCCTGTAACCGTCACCTCATAATTACACAATATTTTCAGTATTTTTACAATTTTTGTGATGTAAAGTGCTTCACAACACTATGAAACATAAGATGTAAATTAGTATTTAATTATAATAATAATAATAATACATCCCCAAATCAGAAAAAGTTGGTATGGTATGAAGACGCAAATAATAAAAAAAAAATTGTGATTTCTAAATTTACTTTGACTTGCAGACAATATGAACACAGAATATTTCATGTTTTGTCTGGTCAACTTCATTTCATTTGTAAATATTCATCCTTTCCTGTTATTCAAACCTGCAACACATTCCAAAAAAAGTTGGGACAGGAGCAATTTAGGGCAGTAATGAGGTACATTGGTTAAATAATGATGTGATTTGGAACAGGTGATGTCAACAGGTGATTGTAATTATGATTTGGTACAAAAGCAGCATCCAAGAAAGGTCTAGTCCTTTAGGAGCGAAGATGGGCGGAGGATCAGGCCAGTTTGCCAACAAATAAGTGAGAAAATTGTTGAAATGTTTAAAAACAATTTTCCTCAAAGAAAGATAGGAAGAGATTTGGATATTTCACCTTCAACAGTGCATAACATAGTTAAAAGATTCAAGGAATCTGGAGGAATTTTAG
>JBBPDA010000037.1:18590567-18607582 GCA_037974385.1 Arnoldichthys spilopterus | reverse complement strand
TGGTCACATACTGTCACAACAAGCAAATGCGTTTTCAAGTCATTGTCACTCATTCGCCTCTTAGTCCTTATTTCTCCCGAGCTGCTTCCAATGCGGAAGAGATTCGTGCCCTTAGGTTCAGTCAGGTGATATGACAGTAGAGCATTATAACCAGAATCAGCATCTACAGCCCTGATTTTAGCCACAAAGTACCCCACTTCAGCAGAGTAGGGGATGTTCTCACTGTTAACAGATCCAGTTTCAGAATATGGAGGTAAAATAACAGGACTGTTGTCATTCTCGTCCAGGATGAAGATATTTACAGTCACATTGCTGCTCAGAGGAGGAACACCAGAGTCAGTTGCTTGTACTTTAAACTGGATCTGTTTAATTTCTTCATAATTGAAGGACTGCAGGCTGTACAGCTCACCTGTGAGGGAGTTTATGTTTATGAAAGAGGACACAGGTGTTTTACTACCATCTCTGTCAATTAAAGAATATGATACGTGAGCGTTTTCATCGATATCTGCATCATTTGCTGTCAGTAATGCCAGCAGCCCTCCAACTTGACTATTTTCTTTGACACTGATGTTTATCACAGGTACTGGAAATAGAGGGGCATTGTCATTCACGTCAGAAACATGAACGGCTACAACTCCAGTACTAGAAAGGGACGGTGACCCCTCATCACTGGCAATAACTGTTATATTATATTGGGAGGTCTGCTCTCGGTCCAGTGGTTCATTAACCACGAGGGAGTAAGAGTTTTTATAGGATGACTGCAGCCTAAATGGACTCATTCCTACTATTTTACAGTCTACTTTTCCGTTTTTACCATCATCTTTATCTGAGATTGTAATCAGTGCCACATCAGCACCAGAACTGATGTTCTCAGTCACTGAGCTCATGAGCAGAGTCACTAAAATCTCAGGTGCATTATCATTCACATCAACAACTTCAATCAAAACTTTACACCTAGAGCTTCTTGGAGGGTGGCCTTTATCTTGAGCTTGAATTCTAAGCTCAATTGCAGGGTTCCTCTCATAGTCAATATTCCCCACAATGGTAATGTCTCCAGAATTGGGGTTAATGGAGAACAAGCTTAGACCAGAATTCTTCTCATCACTTATAATGGAGTACAACACCTCACCATTCACACCCTCATCTGAATCTGTGGCAGAAGCAGTTAGACATTTACCTCCTACAGCTGCATTCTCTTGCACTTTTACTTTGTATAGAGGTTGAGTGAACACAGGGTTATTGTCATTAACATCAAGCACGTTAACAATAACCTGCAAAGTCCCAGATTTTGGTGGATTTCCACCGTCTACAGCAGTCAG
Organism: Arnoldichthys spilopterus; assembly: GCA_037974385.1. NCBI lineage: Eukaryota > Metazoa > Chordata > Actinopteri > Characiformes > Lepidarchidae > Arnoldichthys > Arnoldichthys spilopterus. The sequence goes on along the minus strand of JBBPDA010000037.1, from coordinate 18,606,263 downwards.
ATCAAGCTTTATCACTGACTCTCGCTCTCTGTCCAGAGATTTCTGAAGCACGAGCTCAGGAGAACCAGAGTTCTGTGTGTCCAGTGTAAAATATTCGTTCGTTTTAAGCCTGTAGGTTTGGACAGCGTTGCTACCCACGTCCATGTCATGTGCAGTTGTTACTGAAAACCGATCCCCCACAAGCACATATTCAGTAATTTCCAGAACCATCGACTGACGTGGAAAAACAGGGGAGTTGTCGTTAATATCTAGCACATTAATTTCAACGCGGTGAAATTTATGTGGATTGTGCAGCATCACCTCAATGTTCATGAAGCACTTCTGTCTGCTGTCGCACAGCTCCTCCCTGTCGATTCTCTCCTTGACGATCAACAGACCGGTCTTAAGGTTAACCTCGAAAAACCTCGCACTGGATCCGGATACGAACTGAAGCATGCGCGACTCCAGTTCTTGCGCACTAAGATTTAGATCCTTCGCTATGTTTCCAACGACGGTTCCCTTCCTCGCCTCTTCTGACACAGAGTACGAAATCTGACCGCGACACAGAGTCAATGAACAAATCAGCACCAGCGCTCTGACCCAGCTCGAGCCACCGATGTCCTGTAACGCCATCGCTCCTCAGTGTTTAAGGATTGTTAAAAGAAAAACCGTACTGCTTCACCAGCATTGTCCACGTTAGGAGGAGAAACAAAGACTCAGCGACTGTACCCGGGGCTCTAGTTTTAACTTGTTTTGCACAAGGCGGAGTATTATAATATGGCCAGGCATTTAAATCCACGGTCCACAGCGACATCGTGTGTGCAAACACGGACTGACTACTTATGGCGAAAGATAATGTTTTATTTATTTAATGAATTTCAACTTAAATGTCATATTAACAAGATACATTAAGAGAAACAGAATCAGCTACTTAACAAAATCCTCTCTCTTTTTCTATCTTTTAAATTGCTTTTTTTCCAAGCTGTTACTGAGTTCGTATTTGCAGAAATAGAACTGTAAAGTTTAGTCTCACTTGTTAGCGGCAGTGTCGCTGTCCAAAATCGTGGCGTAAGATTACGTCCAGTTCCACAGAAAGTCTGATAAAGTAGTGCTAAAACATTAAATAAAGAAATTGTAATTTAAAAAATGTGAACATTATTAATAACATTTGATCCAGATTGTTTACGTAAAAACGCGGTATTTTTATTGTGTTTTAATTATCATTTGTTTTGCTGACAGCAATGACAATAAAGTTAGACTGTATTTTAATATTGTAATGGTTGTTTAGCTATTTATGATTATTATTATTATTATTATTGTTGTTGTTGTTTTTGTTATATTATTATTTCTATGAGTATTGTTATTAAAAGCTGTCACATTCATCACTTAAAATTGTACACAACGATTAAGCAGTGAAATGGAAATTTCAGTTCTCATGTTTCACCCAGGAGTACTTCTGATACTTCTGATATATATATATATATATATATCGTAATACGTTTCGACCTATACCACATGATCCAATGACTATCCAGTCCAATTAGATCGCAAAACAAACTACTGCATTACTAATTCTGTAAATCTCTCTTAATGGGTTAAAGAAACTTTAACGTTATCTGCAGTGACTTCACATTTGGGCATATATTTAAATATTTAAACACAAATTCAGGACTATGGCGACTCAAAATACGACAATGTAACCAAAAACCCATGCTTAAAAAACAAGCTAATGTCAAAGTTAGTTAATTTCTTTGCCATGCAACACACTCCGCACCAGGTTGTTGGGATAACTGTGATTTTACATTTTAGAAAAATAAAGGGAACTCTGCAATGCAAATAAATGAAATGCGCGAGGCACACAGCGTGGGTGTGGCCTAAACGTACTTTTGCTCTATTAACATGACTTACGATGTGACCCTAGACACCACATCCTTTCTTTTTCAATGCTGTAGAAAGTTTCTGCTTATGTGAAAGAGTGTCCTCCATTAATGCTGATGACCTTACCCCACAAATTTGTACCAGATATCAAGAGGCATTGACCACTACTAAATGGTCCAATGGCATAATTCAGAGATGTTGCAGGTAATGTTCAGTTGTCCAGTTCAAGCTAATTCAACTGAAGTAAAATCAAGTTCGGGAGGCACACGTGGAGTTAGGTATCATTTCAAATAAATAAATATTGACTCAAAATAATATAATGTAATATAAACCTCAGAGCCAAGTGATGACTTACCTTCCCGGTGCTGGGCAGAGTCTGTGTCCGTGTGAAAGTGTCTCCACTATTAATGCTGATAAGTTCTGCTTCTGCAGGCGGAAACGGCGAGGGGAAAACCACCATGTCACTCTTCAACGTGTCCGAGCTAAAACACACGTCGTACTGCTGAGTGGATTTAGAGTAAGACCAACTCCCATCAGGGTGTGTGGTGACCACCGGAGCGCTGCACGTGCGGAAGCCACCCTCGGATCCGTAGCATTTAGCTGCTATTAAAGCGATGAGGCTTAACAGAAAGATCAGCGACACTGAGGCAATAGCGATGAGCAGATAAAGGTTTACATCAGAAAAACCCTCCTTCTTCATTGGCACCTGTTTAAGGGAAGGGTGGACGTTGTCCACACTCTCAATCACATCTACCTCTACGGTCACTGTGGCTGAGAGTGGAAGCTCTCCATGGTCACACACTGTCACAACAAGTGCATGCCTTTTTAAATCATTGTCACTCATTCGCCTCTTAGTCCTTATTTCTCCAGAGCTGCTGCCGATGCGGAAGAGATTAGTGCCCTTAGGTTCAATCAGGTGATAAGACAGAAGAGCATTATAACCAGAATCAGCATCTACAGCCCTGATTTTAGCCACAAAGTAACCAGCTTCAGCAGAGTAGGGGATGTTCTCACTGTTAACAGATCCAGCTTCAGAATAAGGAGGTAAAATAACAGGACTGTTGTCATTCTCATCCAGGATGAAGATATTTACAGTCACGTTGCTACTGAGTGGAGAGACACCAGAGTCAATGGCTTGGACTTTAAACTCAAACTGCTTAGTTTCCTCATAATTAAAGGACTGCATGCTGTACAGCTCACCTGTGAGTGAGTTTACGTTTATTAAAGAGGACACAGGTGTTTTACTGCCATCTCCGTCAATTAACGAATATGATACATGAGCATTTTCACCAATATCTGCATCATTTGCTGTCAATGACGCCAGCAGCCCTCCAACCTGACTGTTTTCTTTGACACTGATGTTTATCACAGGTGCTGGAAATAGAGGGGCATTGTCATTCACATCAGAAACATGAATAGCTACAATTCCAGTGCTAGAAAGAGAAGGAGAGCCCTCATCACTGGCGATAATTGTGATATTATATTGGGATGTCTGCTCTCTGTCCAGTGGTTCATTAACCATGAGAGAGAAAGAGTTTTTAAAGGACAACTGGAGCTTAAATGGACTCTTTCCTACTAATTTACAGTCTACTTTTCCATTTTTACCATTGTCTTTATCTGAGACTGTAATCAGTGCCACATCAGTGCCAGATCTGATGTTCTCGCTCACTGAGGTCATGACCAGAGTCACTGAAATCTCAGGTGCATTATCATTCACATCAACAACTTCAATCAAAACTTTACACATAGACCTTCTTGGAGGTTGACCTTTATCTTGAGCTTGTATTCTAAGCTCAATTGCAGGGTTCCTCTCATAGTCAATATTCCCCACAATGGTAATGTCTCCAGAATTGGGTTTCATGGAAAATAGACCAGAATTCTTCTCATCACTTATAATGGAGTACAAAACCTCACCGTTCACACCCTCATCTGAATCTGTGGCAGAAACAGTTAGAACTTTACCTCCTACAGCTGCATTCTCTTGCACTTTTACTTTGTATAGAGGCTGAGTAAATACAGGATTATTGTCATTAACATCAAGTACGTTTACAATAACCTGCAAAGCCCCAGATTTTGGTGGATTTCCACCGTCTACAGCAGTCAGCTCAAGCTTAATCACTGCTTCTCGCTCTCTGTCCAGAGATTTCTGAAGCACGAGCTCAGGAGAACCAGCGTTCTGTGTGTCCAGTGTAAAATATTCGTTCGTTTTAAGCCTGTAGGTTTGCACAGCATTGCTACCCACGTCCATGTCAAGCGCAGTTGTGACCGGAAACCGATCCCCTAAGAGCACATTTTCAAAAATGTCCAGAACCATCGACTGACGTGGAAAAACAGGGGAGTTGTCGTTAATATCTAGTACATTAATCTCAACGCGGTGCAGCTTATGTGGATTGTGCAGCATCACCTCGATGTTCATGAAGCATTTCTGTCTGCTGTCGCACAGCTCCTCCCTATCAATTCTCTCCTTGACGATTAACAACCCGGTCTTAAGGTTCACCTCGAAATACCTCGTGCTGGATCCGGCCACGAACTGAAGCATGCGCGCCTCCAGTTCTTGTGCACTGAGATTTAGATCCTTCGCTATGTTTCCAACCACGGCTCCTTTCCTCGCCTCCTCTGACACAGAGTACGAAATCTGACCGCGACACAGAGCGCATGAACAAAGCAGCACCAGCGCCTTGACCCAGCCCGATGTACCAGTCTCCTGTAAAGCCATTGCTCATCTGTATTTAAAGGGTGTTAAAAGAAAAAACCGCGCTGCTCTACCAGCATATGTCTATGTTAGGAGGTGAAACACAGACTGAGCGATTGTTGCCCAGGCTCTAGTTTTAACCTGTTTTGCACTGGGCGGAGTATTATAATATGGCAGATCCTTTAAACCCACGGTCCACAGCGACATCTTGTGTGCAAACATGGATTGATACTACTCATGACAATAGATAATGTTTAATTTAATAAATGAATTAAAAATTTAAAAAATCATATTAACAATACTAATTAAGAGAAACTGAATCAGCAACTTAACAAAATCCTATATTTTTTCTATCTTTTAATAAATTATTTTTTTCTTTCTAACAAACTGTTTCTTTGGTCGTATTTGAATAAATAGAACTGTAAGGTCTCATTCGTTAGCGACATATGTGTCGCTGTCCAAACTCGTTGTGTTGGATTCCGTCTAGTTCCACAGAAAGTCTGATAAAGAAGTACCAAAACATTAAATAAACAAATTTTAATTTAAAAAAAAATGTGAACAATATTAATAACAGATTAATCAGATTGTTTACGTGTAAACATGGTACTTGTATTATTTTTTTAAATAAAATCATTATTTGTCTTGTTAGCAGCAATGAAAATAAAGTAATTTTATTTACTTTAGTCCTTTATTTTATTATTATAATTATTGTGCCGGTGTTAATAATAATAATAATAATAATAATATTGTTGTTGTGTATTGGTAAGCATTTATGTTTTATTATTATTACTATTATTATTATTATTATTATTATTATTATTATTATTATTATTATTATTATTATTACTATTATTATTATTATTATTTCTCATGTTTCCTTCAGGGGTCAAATTATTTGTGGTATATTTATATTTAAAGCACTAAAATTAGTGACAGAAATTTAGTGACAGATGACGTCTTACGTCATAAGTTCCCTTTTCTAATCCTGTTCATTTTTAAGAAAATATTTTTTAATTTTAAAAAGCAAGTTATCTGGTTGCTTTAAAATATAAAGAACATTAAACTTAAAATAATAAATGAACACAGTGTAAAACAGATTATTGTTCTGTTAAAATATTATTATAAGTTGAATTAACCCAAAATGTTAAGGTAACAAGGTTACTTACATTTTAAAGACAGAACATTTATTTGTAAGTTTTTACAGTACAAAGTTCCTGCACAGTGTTTCAGTTATAATCAAATGATCACGACCGAAATTATTCATAGATGTTTCATCACAAACTACTGCATCACTAATTCTGTAAATGTCTTTTTAAGGACTCGAGACACTTCAAGCACAAGGTAAAACACCAACATTCCTCTACATTGACATCAGATTTTTGGCGCCAAGTCAGAATGTAAATAAAAATTCCCCCGAGACGTGGTCGAGGCCGAAACGTACTTTGTCTCTATTAACCTAACCTAACATGTGACGGTCCGTTGAAATAATTCAGAGATTCTGCAGGGCCATACGCAAGTTCATCTAAAATCAAGCTCGGATGCCAGACGTAGAGTTAAATATCATCTCAAACAAAAATAGAACGACTCAGAATATAATATGTAATCAAAACCTCAGAGCCAAGTGCTGCCTTACCTTTCCGGTGCTGGGGAGAGTCTGTGTCCGCGTGAAAGTGTCTCCTCCATTAATGCTTATAAGCTCCGCATCTGCAGGCGGAAACGGCGAGGGGAAAACCACCACGTCACTCTTGAGCGTGTCTGAGCTAAAACACACGTCGTACTGCTGAGTGGATTTAGAGTAAGACCAGCTCCCGTCAGGGTGTGTGGTGACTACCGGAGCGCTGCACACACTGAAGCCGCCCTCTGACCCATAGCATTTAGCTGCTATTAAAGCGATGAGACTCAGCAGAAAAATCAGCGACACTGAGACAATAGCGATGAGCAGATACATGTTCAGATCAGAGAGACCATCCTCTTTCATTGGCACCTGTCTTAGGGAAGGCTGCATGCTGTCCAAACTTTCAACCACCACCACCTCAATAGTCACCGTAGCTGATAATGAAGGCTCTCCATGGTCACACACTGCCACAACAAGCTGGTGTGTTTTCAAGTCATTGTCACTCATTCGCCTCTTAGTCCTTATTTCTCCAGAGCTGCTTCCAATGCGAAACAGATTAGTGCCCTTAGGTTCAGTCAGCTGGTAAGACAGTAGAGCATTATAACCAGAATCAGCATCCACAGCCCTGATTTTAGCCACGAAGTAGCCAACTTCAGCAGAGTAGGGGATGTTCTCACTGTTTACAGATCCAGCTTCGGAATAAGGAGGTAAAATAACAGGGCTGTTGTCATTCTCGTCCAGAATGAGAACATTTACAGTCACATTGCTGCTCAGAGGTGGAGCACCACAGTCTACAGCTTGTACGAGAAACTGAAACCTTTTTGTTTGCTCATAATTAAAGGACTGCATGGTGTATATTTCACCAGTCAAAGAATTGACGTTTATCATCGATGATACGGGAACGCCATCGTTGGAAATATCTAAGACTGAATACGAAACTTCTGCATTCTCACCCAGGTCTGGATCCTCCGCTGAAACTCTGACCACGTGATCTCCAGCCTGACCATTCTCTCTTACGTACGCGTTTATCTCGAGCGCTGAGAAACGTGGGGGATTGTCGTTTATATCAGAGATACGGACAGTCACGTCACTGCTGTTGGAAAGAGGTGGAGCTCCTTCATCTGCAGCTTCAAGTCGGATATTGTACTGAGAAACGCTTTCTCTGTCCAATGGCCCGTTTACTATCAGCGAGTAATGGTTTTTGTAAGATGGCTCCAGTTTAAATGGAAACGTGTCCTTAATGGAAACGCGAACATCGCTGTTTTTGCCTCCGTCTCTGTCAGAAACTGTCACTAAAGCCACAGCAGTGCCAAGTTTGGTGTCCTCCCGCACGCTCTCTAACAGGGGAGTGGTTATAATCGCTGGAGCATTGTCGTTCTCATCTAAAACTTCCACTACAACTTTGCAGTGTGCACTCTGAGGAGGGCTGCCCTTATCTCTTGCTTGAACTCGCAGCTCAATCGCCTGATTTTCTTCATAATCGATTTGCCCGTTCACAATAATATCGCCGGTCTCGGGAATAATGGTGAATAAGTCTTTCTTTTTTGTTTTGCCATGGCCCAAAAACGAGTACACAATGTCGCTATTTACGCCTTGATCTATATCAGAGGCAGAGACAGACAAAATTTTAATCCCCAACGACACATTTTCCTTCACTCTAACTTTGTAAAGGGTCATGCTGAAAACTGGACTATTATCATTAACATCCATTACGTCTATAATTATGTTCAAGGTCCCTGATTTTGGAGGCTTTCCTCCGTCTATAGCTGTCAGAATCAAGCGAATAAGCGACTGCGTCTCTCTATCCAAAGACTTCTGCAGCACTAACTCTGCATACACACTCTGCTCGTCACCCTGCACGTCGATGGAGAAGTGTTCGTTCGGTCTCAGCTTGTAATCTTTCAGCCCATTGCTGCCTACATCGTTATCCTCAGCCACTGGAAGCAGAAACCTCTCACCGGGGCTCGCGTTCTCAGTAACATTTAGCCTGAACGAGTCGGTTGGAAAATGTGGCGAGTTGTCATTTATGTCCACGATCTTTATCTCGATCCTATAAAGACTGTGTGGGTTCTGAGCAAGAGCCTCGATCTTCAACGCGCATTTTTCATGAAAAGCGCAAAATTCTTCGCGGTCGATTCGCTCGCTCACGAATAGAGCCCCGGTCTTAATATTTACCTCGAAATACTTCTTATTGGAGCCAGACACGATCTGGAACTGTCGAGTTTCTAAGTCGTGAATGTTAATGTGCAGGTCTTTAGCAATATTCCCCACTACCGTGCCCTTATTCACCTCCTCTGAAACGGAATAGACAATTTGTCCGGACGACGATGTGCAAAGCGAGAAAAGCATTACAACACAAAAGCATGCTGAAAAATCCATTGTGGTCTGCAGCCTCGTAGAGAAACAGTTGTCGTATCCAGAGCGCAAATTATACCCAGAAAATGAACCGTACAGCACAATCCCACACCTCGCGTCTCATCCGCAGATGGCTTTTATCTGACTTCTGCTGAGGGTGGGGTTACGGAAACACAGGAACTGACGCACTCAAACTCGCGGTCTGCACTGACACCATGTGTAGCAGAACAGAAATAACTGAACTGTATGTGTTTGTTCCCCATAAACCACGAGTGGAATGAAATACTCATAATAGCAACGAATATAAATTATTTTCACGAAAATATGAACATTAAAAACAATCTGACTTGAACTAGACACACATTTCTGCGTCATGCCTAAACTCCCAGCTGATCAAAATCACTATGATAAGACAGGGTTTTCAAACCATCCAAGCTTTCTTTAGGCTAAACAACTCTGTCGCTGTCCATGGTCCTGAAAAGAGTCTAACAAAGCACAAAACATGCACGAAATCAAAATGTTTGTAAAGTATTTTTATGCAACAAGGGTAAATAGTAATACAACACTAAAAAAACAGAGGTTAAAGCTACATAACATTTTTTACATCTTATAGAAAAACCACAGATAAGAAATATATATATACTTGAGTGCACAAACATCTTGTAGTGGTGGTGTTTTTGCAAAGCTCGAGAAAAATATGTTGTGTAACAGTTTGATTTAAGACAATCCCTTTAAATATTGAACAGATCAAAAGTGATTACTGTCAAACTCAATTAGCTGAAGTATATAGCTAAACTATAATATAAAAATTTATAACATTGGCCAATTGAAGAGAGTTCAATACAGCCTCACTTACAAAAACAAAAAAAGGAAAATACAGAAGTTATGCTTCGTTTTACCTAGTTGTGTAAAATGATCAAACTATGTACACAAATCATATGATACTGCTGTAAATAAATTAATGCTCGTAATGGGCAATATCTGCAACAAATTGCTGTAATTTTTACAGATTTACAGTAATATGTCTGTTTTGGAGAACAACATGAGAGATGCCGTGTTGGTGGCATTACCTAGCCTACTTGCAGATAAATTAGAATTACTCCTGAACAAGTTGGTGATTGTTGGAGTAGAGTCAAAATATTACCTGCTGTTCATTAAAGAGGAAGATCTCCCAGAACATTCTCAGTGCATGGTGTGCTAAAGGTGAATTGTAGTATCAATCATTAATAAATAAGTATAAAGTATGTAAATATAAATTTACTTTAAATATGTATGTAGTAAGCATTTAGAAGTAAATATTCTTTTCTGTTGTTGGTACTGTATTGTAATATTACAGTAAGATATGCACCGTATGTTTTTTCATCCAGACCAAACATGTGACACTGACTCTAGTAGAATCTGCTAATCTACTATTTGACAATACTTCACAAGTTTTTTCCTCCAGCTACTCTGTTATGAGCACTGCAAGCAGAAGCTGTAGTGACACCATAAATTTATGTCTTGGGCCAAAATGCCTCCTGGTATGACAGAGGCCATTGTGCAGGAGAGGTGTCTCACTGCAGGGCAATGGTTAGAATAATTGTTGATCAAATAAGACTGACTGAGATAAATCCCTCAAGATCTAACTGTCTCATAGTTGCCAAGTTGATTGTCAATCAGTATCCCAAAAGTTTTGCTGATGTTTTGAGACCAAAAATCGGAAGTGGCTATGGATCCCTTTTAACATAGCTGAAAATGCGAGCGGAGCATGTTAACCGTGGCAGCCCTCTTTCAAGAAAAAGAAAACAAAAAATGTCCTCAGGTTCAACTGTGGAAGAAGGCAGAGGACCAGTGGATCAGTATGGCTGTGTGAGATGGCAATCCAGTTATCCACCAGAGGAATCTGAGGAAAGTCTCAAAGGAAAGCAGCAAAAAATGAAAGACTTATACATTGCTGAGGGGCCACATGGGGCAGGGAGTGCAGATGTGACTGAGTCAATGAAAGCAACATATTATCTTCAGCAGAAATCCATCCATGCCTGGCCCACCTTTTTACACCTAAAGAACTAAACAACCACTTCTGTTTACTTACAGACATCAACATTCTAGATAAAGTGGAGCAGGCTATGCAAGAGAAGGGAAAACTAACTGTACTGTTTTTTTTCAACAAAAGCCAGCAGGAATAGATGCAGAAGAGATGCAGGAGATTCTGATGAATTTTGACGACTCTAAAGCATCCCCCATTTGGCCAGTGTGCAGTCCTTATGCTTTTGGTGGACTTTAAAGAGAAACGTGAGGCGCTTACACTTCAGGCTGATGTAAGAATTCAATTACATCTGCACATTTTCCATCATATGACTGTCATGTCCCACAATTTGTATTAGCAGTAGATTCACCAAATTTTGCAAAGTTAAAAGTTGTTTCTGTGAATGGGAATAATAAACCATATATTGTGGACAGATGAAAATCAAAATTTATTGCAAAGATATTGTACCAAACAAAATATCAGTGGATTTTTTATGCTTATCTTTTTCAGGTGTTGGCAACAGTAGCTGATGCAAAAAGAGAATTGTCACTTCCAGGCACTCCAAGACTGATTGTCCTAGGTAGGATGACATGATGTTGACTGCATTAGCAAGCAATTGACATGTTTTAATTGAACAGTCCACCTATGTGTAAATAAATAGAAATGACATATTTGTAGACTAGTAGTCAAGACCGTCTAAACCAAGACACTACCAAGACCAGAGGGTATGGAGACCAAGACAAGACCAAGACTAAGATCAAGACCAAAAAACAAAGACTCCCTTAACTTTTGTTTGCTATTGAGGACTGACATGACGGGTACTGACTGGTCCCAAAGTCATCTGACAAAACAGCTAACACCTCCAACAACTGTCTAAATAATGGGAAATATGTAACTGATTTCAATTATATTTATTTTGTAGATTAAATTGTAACATCAAATTTAAGATACAAAATTATAAACTTGAAATTGCATCATGTCCAATTGTAGTAGTACTAGCCACTGTACACTGTATAATATCAACTTCCCTGAAATGTATTAGGCCTCTTAAGTCAACACAAAGTTATATGCAGATGTTAATTAAAAGTCAATGGTCACATTTGTTTAGTCAAACCATTTTAAGTAAAATACTGTAATCAAACAATATAAAGACATGCGCACACGTCGCATGAATTAAATGCAAATTACAAATATTATATACCAATACAAACTGCACATCAAATTGTGCATTAATAAGAATAAGGACAAGTGCTTAAAAGATTCTGACATCTTGATGTCTGCAGTGGCATGTGATTACAACACACTGCCAATGATATCAAGCCTGTTGTTCAGTAAGGCAAGAACAATAGAACATAGACATTATGAACAAATAACAGATTGATAAACTAATACAGCTAGATGAAAAACTTAAAATAGAGAGAGAGAGCGAAAGAGAGTGAGAGAGAGAGAGAGAGAGAGAGAGAGAATGAGCATATTTTCAGAGAGTAGGGAGAGAGAGAAAAGAGTTCACATTTTAAAATAGTGCTTGATTGCACTTCAGAAAAACTAAGATTGCAACATCTTATAGCCTAGCCCAGAACAGTGGGGTCATTAGAATGCCTCCTCTAATAAAACCTTTTTCAATGGGGCAGAAGACGCAAGGACAGAGAGGACTTTCAAGACAACACTGTACAGACTGGAGAAAGGTTATTTGTTTTTTGACCAATAGGTGAGTGCATCACAGTCACAGTCATTTATACAATAGAATCCTGTCTAATAATAACATGCTGTTCTATGAACCCAAACTTTATGACAGACGAATTCGCTGACATTATTTCTGTAATTGACCAGGCTCACTGCCCACTGTGATGCTGGATCTAATGGGTTGTGCTTGGTTGCGTTTGAAAGGCGCGAAAAGCGAAATAATAATAATGTTGCTTAGTGATGGGAAGTTTGGCTCTTTTCAGAGAGCCGGCTCTGGTGGCACGGCTCCCAAAGAAGAGCCGGTTCCCAAACAGCTCTTAGTTTATCATCTGTAGCCTCATATTTTAGGCTTACTTGGCAAATATGAATACTTTGTGTGTTGATAAACCCTTTTGCATTTAGTGTTTTTATGAGAAGGCCTTATAATTGCCATAGAAACTGATGTGTCTTTGCAGGTTTGTGGTAGAACCTGCTCTTACTGTTATTTTTATTTTACAATGAAGGCACTCTGCTCTGCTATTCCCAATATCTTTAAACTGCAGCCAGATGCTGCTTCGTTTACGGGTCGTGTTTTTGGGACGCACTCGCACTCTCCTCCTCACCGCTGTCTACTTTCTCACTCACTGACTGAGGGGACAAACAGACGCTACACCTGACTGTCACGTCTCTCACACTCTCTGTTTTCACATAATGGTATTATCCTATATCCTCACATGTGACTGGTCACAATATGGAGGGTTTGGAGCAGAGCTGAGCCTCTAAGAGTGAGAGCTGAGCAGCGAAAGGAAAAAAAAGTAGGGAGCTGGCTTTCACTTGATGGGAGTTGGCTCTTCTGATTCACTACAAAGCATTCGCTTTTAGAGCCAATGCTTTTGCACATGACACATCACTAATGTTGCATTATCGAATGTTACGCTGTGTCTCATGGATACTGTTGGCTTCAAATCTCCCGACCACTATGTCGATCTAAGACAGCAAGACCAAGACAGCAAGACCAAGAAAAGACTGAGGGATCCGAGACCAAGACAAGACCAAGACCAAAAACCGTCGAGACTGTGACAAGACCAAGGCCATGTAAAAAAGAAATATCAAGACCACTCTCGAGACATCCAACTCTAAATATTTGCATGTCATTTTCACATACACGGATTTAGGTAAAGTGCTGACAGCAACCCAGTGGATGTCAAGCATCGAGGGTCAAGTGGTTGTGACTCCACATCCCAACATAGTGGCTGAAATCGCAGCATTGTTTCTTTTTATTATGATTTCAACCTAGTGCACCAGGAAGAAGCATCCTGCCCACTTGAATTCATTCAGTGGTAAGTGCACTGAATATATTTTTACATGTTTTTTAAAAATAGAAAATACACTTTCCAGGCTGTTTGTATTGATAAGTGTGCTTTGAACGTATTGATACTTTTATTGCCTATTAGCGTACAATCTTTTTATTTTATTAACAAAAAAAAAACTGAGTAATATTTTCACAGCTTTTTAAAAGTTCTGAATCATACATTTTAAAAATTTATAGGGTAAATGCTGCAATGAATTAAAGTGAATTTCACCAATTCTAAGGTCACATACAGTGGTGTCTGAGAATGAGAGAGGCCTTAACATTTTCTATATTTCTGCATAAACATGACCTAAAACATCATCAGATGTTTGTCCTGAAAGTAGATAGAGAACCAAATGTAGCAAAAAGAGACAAAATATTAAACTTATTATTTATTGAGGAAAACTATCCAATATTACATATATGTGAGTCTGTGTGTGGTGATAATTTGAATCAGACCAGCAGTGGAGTGAAGTCAATTTTCTCTTTATTTAATTTTTAGATGTTTTGTTGGAATCAACCCAACAACTGGCTCCAAGATGGCACCATCAAAGGTTGTAGGGAAAAAAATAGTAACACAATCAATCCTCGCATCTGTACTTTTCTGAAATGAATAATGGACTTTGAATGGCTTTGCATGTAAGTTTGGTGTATTATGTACACTTCTTAAGCTGTGATTTTTGTTTTATGTTTTTTTTTAATTATGGTACTACATAGGGGATGTTCTATGTGCAATGTTGGGCAATGCATGGACATATGTAATTTCTATGTAAACTGTTGAATATGGCCAGGAAACATAAATGATTTCACATTAAAGGCTAGCATATTTCTGCTGTTATATTGTCCCTAGAAGTCTCTGTATAAGCAAACTATTTAAGCTATTCCTGTGTCATTAAGATTTCTGCATGCCCAGTACTATAGACCTAGCTGTTACCCATATATCAGTATTAATATACTGCAAGCGGTTTAAAAATCTGCCAGTCATGTTCTTATCCAAGTTCATCTCCTGTTGTTTGAGAACCAAGATGTTAACTGGTTTGTGCCTTTCATTGTCTTATCATTAATACTACGCTTTTATGATTTTTATTAAATGTTTTTACATCTTGACCTTTTTGACTATTAATTTTATTTTTGTGAATAGTTCATAATGCAAAGTATAAGCTTGTAAAATTTTTGTTTACTGGTGTGCAGTAATTACTATAATTTAAAATTTCAAAAAACACTTAAACAGGATTACAGTGTTACTAAAGTGCTGTATTTTAAATACAACAATAAACAACAGCAATTAACAACAATTTTACAATATATTTCTGGCAACGTTTTTGCCAGTAATTTACTGTAATTTCTACAGTGTAGTTATAGTGTACTACTAATACTACTAGTAGTAGTAGTAGTACTGCTGCTGCTGCTGCTGCTGCTACTACTACTGCTACTGCTACTACTACTATTACTACTGCTAGTAACACTACTGCTAACTGCTGCTGCTAATAATACTACTGATGATATTGCTGCTTCTACTACTGCTACTACTACTCCTATTTCTACTATTATTATTATCATTATTATGATTATTATGATTATTATTATTATAAAAAATAATAACACATTAAATGACAAAAGACTACTGCACTATTTGGTAAAAATTATTGAAGTCTATTGTGCATTATATGTAGTTAATAACATTTTGCCAGTAATTTACTATAATTTCTACAGGACATTTCTTACAGTGTACTACTACTACTATTACTACTACTACTACTACTACTACTGCTGCTGCTGTTACTAAGACTGCTACTGCTGCTAATACTACTGCTAACTGCTGCTGCTACTACTGCCTCCACTACTACTGTTACTACTACTAAAACTACTACTACTCTTGCTACTGCTACTGCTACTAACACTACTGCTAACTGCTGCTAATAATAATACTACTGTTGTAGATTATTATTAATAATCCATCCATCCATCCATTTCCAACCCCTTCTTAGGTTTCCGGATCACGGGGAAGCTGGAGCCAATCCCAGCTGACTACAGGCCTAAGGCAGGGTACACCCAGGACAGGAGGCTCAACCCATCGCAAGGACACAGACAGACAACCATTTATACACACATTCACACCTATGGGCAATTTTCCAATCCAATCAACCTACTGCAAGCCT
>JBBPDA010000037.1:18571953-18590467 GCA_037974385.1 Arnoldichthys spilopterus | reverse complement strand
CCTCCATCCACAGCAGTAAGAACGAGCTTAACCACGGCTTGCCTTTCTCTATCTAAAGCCTTCTGGAGAACCAACTGCGGTGAGATGTTCTGCTCTCCAGGGGTCTGAACATTTAATGAGAAATAATCATTAGGGGTAAGCTTGTAGCTTGTCACCGAATTAATGCCTACATCTGCATCACTGGCCTTTGGCAGAGGATACCTATCCCCAGCGAAGGCAAGTTCTGTAATATTTAAAACATATGTTTTATAAGGAAAAGACGGGGCGTTGTCATTTACATCCACAACATTCACAGTGACACTAAAAAGCCGCAAAGGATTTTGTGCAATAGCTTCAAGACGCAACAAACACGTCTGACTGTCCGCACAAAGCTCCTCTCGATCAATTCTCTCATTTACAAAGAGCTCACCGGTGTTTACGTTTACCTCAAAATACCTCTTGCTCAGTCCAGACGCAATTTGAAACATTCGTGACTCCAGCTCCCGAGTGTTCACATTAAGATCCTTCACCATGTTTCCGACCACAGTGCCCTTATTCACTTCCTCTGCCACGGAATAGACGATCTGAGCAGAGGACAAATTCCACACAGACAGAGACAGGATAAACAGCAATAACAGGCAGGATCTCAGAAATTGGACATCCATCGTTCGGGTAAACACTGCTCAATGAATGAAAAAGTGTGTATTGCCGCAAGAAAGCTCCACTGGGAACCAACATCCGAACAGCGTTTGTGTTGTGCTCCGTAGGACAATGCACTTTGTCTCTTCTTTCTGCTATGCAATAAAGGTGGAGTCTGGAATTAAACACGCTGACCAACATATCCGTGGTCTACAGCGACCTCTTGTGTCCATAACACCAATCTGAGCCCATGGTTCACAATTTTCTTAGTGCTGGAGAAAGTTCTGCTTTAAATTAACTTGATACAGATGTCTACACAATCTCCACACGAATTAAACATATTACACACTTATGTTCAAAAGCAAACAAAACCGCTGTTGATGTAGTTTATTGTAATTGCTTGGACATTATGCACACATTTTAGTAACGTACATTCAGAGCATTTGCTTATGAGTGGCATATCCATTCACGAACAAACAGCATGGAAGCTTAAATAATTCTTTACCCATTCCACCCACCATGTATAAGCAGAAACAAAAAGAATTTAATAACTAATAACAATGCTCTTTATCTTTGGCAGAACTGACAAATAGAAGGAAAAAACTCTTCATGAGGACCCAAAAGGAGAAACAGTAGTTCACAAGTAAAATAAGTTGAAATGATCTGCAAGCTCCAGACAGAAGACAGAGTATTTGAAAATGTTTTTAAACAGAAGTGAATGGCAAATAGGCCTGAAATAAAGTTCATGATTCACACAGAGCAACTATGAACAGATCTAGTGGTCTACACTCCAAATAAACAAAATGTAAATTTGGTTGTGGGGCTTGCCCACTGCTAAAAGAATACTGTTGTTATTTTAAAAAACTAGAAAACCTGGTTACTTCCAAAATTTTGAGTTTATATAACTTCTATTAGAAAGTTAATAGGACAATCTGTTTAACATTGAAGTAAATTTATTATTTGAAGTTTAATTAACTCAGAATTTTAAGACAAGCAGGTTGCTTTCTTTTTAAAAGTTAAAACACTGAATTATTCTTTACCGAGCACTAATCAACATAACATCTTTTTGTATAAACTAATCTACTGCTTGGCTACAGTGGCCACTTGGAGCACATTAACTATTACTGACCGCTGTCCACTTCAGTAGTGCTGAAGCAGAATTACTTGGAACGGATTTAAGATTTATTAAAATAGGTTTAATACGGAAGAAATAAAACTTTTTGCTGTTGCTTTAGATAGTATTTAATTATTTGTTTCAATTCATCTTCGATGTTCATTTAAAATAATTTTAATTTTACTAAATATATTATTAAGAAGTTTATTTAGTTTTATTAAAGAAGTGTTCACAATAAAAATGTATATTCATTTATTTATTTAATTTTAATCGGAAATATAAGCCTGCTTAGTTCCTGCTGTTTCAATTTCTTAAATTGTCCAATTTCAGCAAAATCTATTTATAATTTGAGCCAAAATCATTAATTATTAAGCAACTTGACAAAAAGCTTTCAAAAAGCTAAAACTAAAAAGCTGATCCTTTTAAATATTAAACATTTATCAAAATATGAACAAAAAAAGTGATTAGAGGTTTACATAAATAAGTATCTTTAATTAATATTGTTATTAAAAAATAAGAATACCTTAATTAAGGTTAAAATTTTAAGAAAAATTTTCAATATTGTTCAGCTGTAAGTCATCGGTTTAAACTTCATGCTTCTTGAATGATAAGCAATAATTTATAAATTATTACTAAAAATTAAGTAATGCTTTAAAAATATGTCTATGATTGTAAAATACATGCCAATTAAAGGTTAAAAGCCAGTAAAATAAATACATTTTAAAATACACAATTTAGATCAAATGTAGCTGATTTAGGTATATGTTGAATTTATATCTTATTTTATACACACACACAAACGTACACGCACGCACACACACAAGGGTATATATATATATATATAATGAAAAATTGCTACAAATAAATAAATAAATATTTCTCAAACCTGTATTAAGTATGTTTTACTTCTCCGAGGAGCTTTTAAAACCTTTGTAGCAAAAACGAGACATGAAAGATATTCGTGAATGATTGAAGAATGATAAATGTGTTAAGGTGATTCATGAAATGTTTTTCATTGATGAGGAACAGATGTACACATTTGAAGCAGGAGAACTCACTGCACTTGATATGAATACTCCATTTTCTTCCACAATGATTTACAGCAACTGAATTTTTACATGTCCTGGGCAAAACTGTTCAAACAAGCCAAGTAATGTATCATGTCAAACTTGATCAAGTAACTTGCTGAATTTCAAGAAAGAACGAGAAAGAGAAGCGAACAAAAAAATCATAATAATGTACAGAAAATATCAGAGCTATATGAAGTCTTACCTTCCCGGTGCTCGGGAGAGTCTGTGTCCGTGTAAAAGTGTCTCCTCCATTTATGCTGATTAGCTCTGCGTCTGCAGGCGTAAACGGCGAGGGGAAAACCACCATGTCACTCTTCAGCGTGTCTGAGCTAAAACACACGTCGTATTGCTGAGTAGATTTAGAGTAAGACCAGCTCCCGTCAGGGTGTGTGGTGACCACCGGAGCGCTGCACACACTGAAGCCGCCCTCGGACCCGTAGCATTTAGCTGCTATTAAAGCGATGAGGCTCAGCAGAAAAATCAGCGACACTGAGACAATACCGATAAGCAGATACAGGTTTAGATCGGAGAAACCCTCCTCCTTCGTTGGCACCTGTCTTAGGGAAGGTTGCACGCTGTCCACATTCTCAGTCACCACCACCTCAACGGTCACTGTGGCTGATAATGAAGGCTCTCCGTGGTCACACACTGTTACAACAAGCGCGTGCGTTTTCAAGTCATTGTCACTCATTCGCCTCTTAGTCCTTATTTCTCCAGAACTGCTTCCAATGCGGAAGAGATTGGTGCCCTTAGGTTCAGTCAGGTGATAAGAGAGTAAAGCATTATATCCAGAATCAGCATCTACAGCCCTGATTTTAGCCACAAAGTAGCCAGCTTCAGCAGAGTAGGGGATGTTCTCACTGTTTACAGATCCAGCTTCAGAATAAGGAGGCAAAATTACAGGACTGTTGTCATTCTCGTCCAGGATGAAGACATTTACAGTCACGTTGCTGTTCAGAGGTGGAGCACCAGAGTCAGTGGCCTGGATGTGAAGCTGGAAGGATTTGATCTCCTCATAATTAAATGACTGTTTACTGTATATATCACCACTTGCAGGGTTAATGTCCACCATAGATGTCCAGGGACTTTCCATTCTGGTCCTACTTAGCAATGAGTACACAATGTGAGAGTTTTCCTTAATGTCTGGATCTTCTGCAGTCACTGTGGCAATAATATTTCCAGCCGGGCTGTTCTCCTTTACATAGAACACAAGCACAGTGTCTGGAAATCGAGGGGGGTTGTCATTTACATCAGTAATGTGCATCGTAAGAACCATGCTGCTGGACAGAGGCGGAGTGCCTTTATCAGTGGCCGTTATGGTGACCTTGTAGTGAGACACGTGCTCTCTGTCCAGAGGTCCATCCACCACTAATGAGTAGTAGTTTTTGTAGGACGGCTGAAATACAAATGGACCATCACTGACCTTTACACTGACCTCTCCGTTCTTGCCTATATCGCTATCAGCAATCGTGATGAGCCCAACCGCTGTACCAGACGCGGCGTCTTCTCTCACATCGCTTGCGAGGGACGTGACAGAAATGACTGGAGCATTGTCATTCATGTCCAGCACTTCGATTAGAACTTTGCAGTAAGATGAATGAGGCGACGGGCCTTTGTCCTGGGCCTGCACATGCAGTTCAAAAGCAGCTGCCTTTTCCCTGTCCAGCTGCCCCTTTACCATCACTTCACCAGTGACCAGGTTTATGGCGAAGAGGTCAGCCCACTTCTCTTTACCATGACTTATCAAAGAGTAAACAATCTCTCCATTCACCCCTGTGTCCATGTCGGTGGCACTGAGCTTAATCACCGGTGTCCCTGGCACAGTGTTTTCAGGCACGCTGACTTTGTACAGTTCCTTGCTGAATGCAGGTGTGTTGTCGTTGACATCAATTACATTGACCATTATATCCAGCATCCCAGACCTCAGAGGCTTACCTCCATCCACAGCAGTAAGAACGAGCTTAACCATGGCTTGCTTTTCTCTATCTAAAGCCTTCTGGAGAACCAACTGTGGTGAGATGTTCTGCTCTCCAGGGGTCTGAACGTTTAATGAGAAATAATCATTAAGGGTAAGCTTGTAGCTTGTCACCGAGTTAATGCCTACATCTGCATCACTGGCCATTGGCAGAGGATACCTATCCCCAGCGAAGGCAAGTTCTGTAATGTTTAAAACATATGTTTTATAAGGAAAAGACGGGGCGTTGTCATTTACATCCACAACATTCACAGTGACACTAAAAAGCCGCAAAGGATTTTGTGCAATAGCTTCAAGACGCAACAAACACGTCTGACTGTCCGCACAAAGCTCCTCTCGATCAATTCTCTCATTTACAAAGAGCTCACCGGTGTTTACGTTTACCTCAAAATACCTCTTGCTCAGTCCAGACGCAATTTGAAACATTCGTGACTCCAGCTCCCGAGTGTTCACATTAAGATCCTTCACCATGTTTCCGACCACAGTGCCCTTATTCACTTCCTCTGCCACGGAATAGACGATCTGAGCAGAGGACAAATTCCACACAGACAGAGACAGGATAAACAGCAATAACAGGCAGGATCTCAGAAATTGGACATCCATCGTTCGGGTAAACACTGCTCAATGAATGAAAAAGTGTGTATTGCCGCAAGAAAGCTCCACTGGGAACCAACATCCGAACAGCGTTTGTGTTGTGCTCCGTAGGACAATGCACTTTGTCTCTTCTTTCTGCTATGCAATAAAGGTGGAGTCTGGAATTAAACACGCTGACCAACATATCCGTGGTCTACAGCGACCTCTTGTGTCCATAACACCAATCTGAGCCCATGGTTCACAATTTTCTTAGTGCTGGAGAAAGTTCTGCTTTAAATTAACTTGATACAGATGTCTACACAATCTCCACACGAATTAAACATATTACACACTTATGTTCAAAAGCAAACAAAACCGCTGTTGATGTAGTTTATTGTAATTGCTTGGACATTATGCACACATTTTAGTAACGTACATTCAGAGCATTTGCTTATGAGTGGCATATCCATTCACGAACAAACAGCATGGAAGCTTAAATAATTCTTTACCCATTCCACCCACCATGTATAAGCAGAAACAAAAAGAATTTAATAACTAATAACAATGCTCTTTATCTTTGGCAGAACTGACAAATAGAAGGAAAAAACTCTTCATGAGGACCCAAAAGGAGAAACAGTAGTTCACAAGTAAAATAAGTTGAAATGATCTGCAAGCTCCAGACAGAAGACAGAGTATTTGAAAATGTTTTTAAACAGAAGTGAATGGCAAATAGGCCTGAAATAAAGTTCATGATTCACACAGAGCAACTATGAACAGATCTAGTGGTCTACACTCCAAATAAACAAAATGTAAATTTGGTTGTGGGGCTTGCCCACTGCTAAAAGAATACTGTTGTTATTTTAAAAAACTAGAAAACCTGGTTACTTCCAAAATTTTGAGTTTATATAACTTCTATTAGAAAGTTAATAGGACAATCTGTTTAACATTGAAGTAAATTTATTATTTGAAGTTTAATTAACTCAGAATTTTAAGACAAGCAGGTTGCTTTCTTTTTAAAAGTTAAAACACTGAATTATTCTTTACCGAGCACTAATCAACATAACATCTTTTTGTATAAACTAATCTACTGCTTGGCTACAGTGGCCACTTGGAGCACATTAACTATTACTGACCGCTGTCCACTTCAGTAGTGCTGAAGCAGAATTACTTGGAACGGATTTAAGATTTATTAAAATAGGTTTAATACGGAAGAAATAAAACTTTTTGCTGTTGCTTTAGATAGTATTTAATTATTTGTTTCAATTCATCTTCGATGTTCATTTAAAATAATTTTAATTTTACTAAATATATTATTAAGAAGTTTATTTAGTTTTATTAAAGAAGTGTTCACAATAAAAATGTATATTCATTTATTTATTTAATTTTAATCGGAAATATAAGCCTGCTTAGTTCCTGCTGTTTCAATTTCTTAAATTGTCCAATTTCAGCAAAATCTATTTATAATTTGAGCCAAAATCATTAATTATTAAGCAACTTGACAAAAAGCTTTCAAAAAGCTAAAACTAAAAAGCTGATCCTTTTAAATATTAAACATTTATCAAAATATGAACAAAAAAAGTGATTAGAGGTTTACATAAATAAGTATCTTTAATTAATATTGTTATTAAAAAATAAGAATACCTTAATTAAGGTTAAAATTTTAAGAAAAATTTTCAATATTGTTCAGCTGTAAGTCATCGGTTTAAACTTCATGCTTCTTGAATGATAAGCAATAATTTATAAATTATTACTAAAAATTAAGTAATGCTTTAAAAATATGTCTATGATTGTAAAATACATGCCAATTAAAGGTTAAAAGCCAGTAAAATAAATACATTTTAAAATACACAATTTAGATCAAATGTAGCTGATTTAGGTATATGTTGAATTTATATCTTATTTTATACACACACACAAACGTACACGCACGCACACACACAAGGGTATATATATATATATATAATGAAAAATTGCTACAAATAAATAAATAAATATTTCTCAAACCTGTATTAAGTATGTTTTACTTCTCCGAGGAGCTTTTAAAACCTTTGTAGCAAAAACGAGACATGAAAGATATTCGTGAATGATTGAAGAATGATAAATGTGTTAAGGTGATTCATGAAATGTTTTTCATTGATGAGGAACAGATGTACACATTTGAAGCAGGAGAACTCACTGCACTTGATATGAATACTCCATTTTCTTCCACAATGATTTACAGCAACTGAATTTTTACATGTCCTGGGCAAAACTGTTCAAACAAGCCAAGTAATGTATCATGTCAAACTTGATCAAGTAACTTGCTGAATTTCAAGAAAGAACGAGAAAGAGAAGCGAACAAAAAAATCATAATAATGTACAGAAAATATCAGAGCTATATGAAGTCTTACCTTCCCGGTGCTCGGGAGAGTCTGTGTCCGTGTAAAAGTGTCTCCTCCATTTATGCTGATTAGCTCTGCGTCTGCAGGCGTAAACGGCGAGGGGAAAACCACCATGTCACTCTTCAGCGTGTCTGAGCTAAAACACACGTCGTATTGCTGAGTAGATTTAGAGTAAGACCAGCTCCCGTCAGGGTGTGTGGTGACCACCGGAGCGCTGCACACACTGAAGCCGCCCTCGGACCCGTAGCATTTAGCTGCTATTAAAGCGATGAGGCTCAGCAGAAAAATCAGCGACACTGAGACAATACCGATAAGCAGATACAGGTTTAGATCGGAGAAACCCTCCTCCTTCGTTGGCACCTGTCTTAGGGAAGGTTGCACGCTGTCCACATTCTCAGTCACCACCACCTCAACGGTCACTGTGGCTGATAATGAAGGCTCTCCGTGGTCACACACTGTTACAACAAGCGCGTGCGTTTTCAAGTCATTGTCACTCATTCGCCTCTTAGTCCTTATTTCTCCAGAACTGCTTCCAATGCGGAAGAGATTGGTGCCCTTAGGTTCAGTCAGGTGATAAGAGAGTAAAGCATTATATCCAGAATCAGCATCTACAGCCCTGATTTTAGCCACAAAGTAGCCAGCTTCAGCAGAGTAGGGGATGTTCTCACTGTTTACAGATCCAGCTTCAGAATAAGGAGGCAAAATTACAGGACTGTTGTCATTCTCGTCCAGGATGAAGACATTTACAGTCACGTTGCTGCTCAGTGGTGGAGCACCAGAGTCAGTGCCCTGTATTTGAAGCTGGAATGATTTGATCTCCTCGTAGTTAAACGACTGTTTACTGTATATATCCCCACTTGCAGGGTTAATGTCCACCATAGACGTCCAGGAACTTTCCATACTTGTCCTACCAACCAAGGAGTACACAATGTGAGAGTTTTCCTTAATGTCTGGATCTTGAGCAGTCACCGTGGCTATGATGTTTCCAGCCGGGCTGTTCTCTTTCACAATAAACACAAGCACAGTGTCTGGAAAGCGAGGTGCATTGTCGTTCACATCAGCGACGTGGATGGTAAGAACCATGCTGCTGGACAGAGGCGGCCTGCCTTTATCAGTGGCCGTTATGGTAACGTTGTACTGAGACGCGTGTTCTCTGTCCAGGGGTCCTTCCACCACTAACGAGTAGTAGTTCTTATAAGATGGCTGAAGTAAAAATGGACCAGCACTGACCTTAGCACTGACCTCTCCGTTTTTGCCTACGTCGCTATCAGCGATCGTGATCAGTCCAACTGCAGTACCAGACGCGGCGTCTTCTCTCACAGCGCTTGCGAGGGACGTGACAGAAATATCTGGAGCGTTGTCATTCACGTCCAGCACTTCGATTAGTACTTTGCAGTGAGACGCACGTGGCGACCAGCCTTTGTCCTGCGCTTGCGCGTGCAGCTCAAAAGCAGCAGCGTTTTCCCTGTCCAGCTGTCCCTTAACCGTGATCTCACCAGTGAACGGGTTTATGGCAAAGATGTCATCCCACTTCTCTTTACCGTGGCTTATCAAAGAGTAAACAATCTCTCCGTTCACCCCGGCGTCCATGTCGGTGGCACTGAGCTTTATCACCGGTGTCCCTGACATGGTGTTTTCAGGCACGCTGACTTTGTACAGTTCCTTGCTGAATGCAGGCGTGTTGTCGTTGACATCGATTACATTGACCGTTATATCCAATGTCCCAGACTTCAGAGGCTTACCTCCATCCACAGCAGTAAGAACGAGCTTAACCACGGCTTGCCTTTCTCTATCTAAAGCCTTCTGGAGAACCAACTGTGGTGAGATGTTCTGCTCTCCAGCGCTCTGAACGTTTAGCGAGAAATAATCATTAGAGCTAAGCTTGTAGCTCTTCACCGAGTTAATGCCTACATCTGCATCACTGGCCTTTGGAAGAGGATACCTTTCACCAGCAAATGCATGCTCTGTTATATTTAAATCATATATTTTATAAGGAAAAGACGGGGCGTTGTCATTTACATCCACAACATTCACAGAGACACTAAAAAGCCGTAAAGGATTTTGCGCAATAGCTTCAAGATGCAACGAACATGTCAGACTGTCTGAGCAAAGCTCCTCTCGATCGATTCTCTCGTTCACAAAAAGCTCACCGGTCTTCACATTTACCTCAAAATACTTGTGGCTTAATCCAGACGCAATCTTAAACATGCGTGACTCCAGCTCGCGAGTGTTAATGTTAAGATCCTTCGCCATGTTTCCGACCACAGTGCCCTTATTCACTTCCTCTGTCACGGAATAGACGATCTGAGCAGAGGAAAAATCCCACAACGAGAGAAACAGCGATAAAAGGCAGGATCTTAGAAATGGGATATCCATCGTTCGGTTACAAATGGCTTAGTTCATTTAAAATTGTGTTTTGCCACAAGAAAAGCCCCACTGATAACCAGCATCCGAACAGCGTGTGTGTTATGCTCGTTAGGAGAATGCTCTCTGTCTCTCCTTTCTGCCATGCAATAAAAGTGGAGTCTGGATTTAAATACGCTGACCATCATAGTCGTGGTCTACAGCGACCTCTTGTGTCCATAATACAAAAATGAGCTTACGATTCACAATCTTCTTAACGCTGGAGAAGGTCATGCTTTGCTCGGATTTCATTTGTCATTGATGTCTACGCAATCTCCACACGAATTGAACATATTCCATCAACGCATTTATGTACAAAAGGAAAGACAAACATCTTTTGATGTAGTTTAAAGTAATTATGCATTATGCACAAATGTGAGTAAGGTGCATTCAAAGCATTGGCTAATGAGTGGCATATCTTTTCATAAACAAACAGCAGCAAAGCTCAAATTATTCTTAAGTCATTCCACCAAACATGTATATGCAGAAATACAGAGAGTTCAAGCGATAATAACACAGCAATTTATCATTGGCAGACCTGACAAAATGAAGAACAAAAAACTCCATATTAGGACCCACAAGGAGAAACAAGTGTTAACAAGTAAATAAGAGAAAAATGATATGCAAGCTCCAGACTGAATAGGTGAACAGGTTTCCCAATGCAAGTGAATGACAAAACAGTTCAAAGTTTATGATTCACACAGATCTACTATAGTGTAAATAGATAAAGTGGCCCAAACTCCAAATAAACACAATATTAATTCGGTTGTGTGGCTTCCCCACTGAAAAAAAATACTGTTTCAATAAAACAAAAGTAAGTAACCTGGTTGCTTCAAACATGTTGAGCGAATTGAGCTTTAAATAGCAAATTATTAGAACAATAATCTATTTTAAATTAAAGCAACTTAGTATTTGAAGTTTAAATAAAACTGAATTTTATGACAAGAGGATGGCTTTCTTTTTAAAGTTAAAAGTGAATTATTCTTTACAGTCCACTAATCAACATAACATATGCAAAAAAGTGTGTCTGTGTTTATATGAACTAATCTGCTTGGCTACACTGGCCACTTGGAGCACATCCGATATTACTGATCACTGTCCACTGCAGTAGTTCTGAAGTAGAAATATTTAAAATCGATTTAGGGCTTACTAAAATAGATTTTTTGGAGCAAGTAATAAACCTTTTAGCTGCTGTTTCAGTAACTGGATGTTGAATTCCAAGAAAGAGAAGTGTATAAAAAATGATAATCATATAAAGAAAACCTCAGAGCCATGTGAAGTCTTACCTTCCCGGTGCTGGGGAGAGTCTGTGTCTGTGTGAAAGTGTCCCCTCCATTAATGCTGATCAGTTCTGCATCTACAGATGGAAACGCCGAGGGGAAAACCACCATGTCACTCTTCAGCGTGTCCGAGCTAAAACACACGTCGTACTGCTGAGTGGATTTAGAGTAAGACCAGGTCCCATCAGGGTGTGTGGTGACCACCGGGGCGCTGCACGTGCTGAAGCCACCCTCAGACTCATAGCATTTAGCTGCTATTAAAGCAATGAGGCTCAGCAGAAAAATCAGGGACACTGAGATAATGGCAATGAGAAGATACAGGTTCAGATCAGAGAAACCTTCCTCCTTCATTGGCACCTGTCTTAGGGAAGGCTGCAAGCTGTCCACACTCTCAGTCACCACCACCTCAATGGTCACTGTGGCTGATAGTGAAGGCTCTCCATGGTCACACACTGTCACAACAAGCGCATGTGTTTTCAAGTCATTGTCACTCATTCGCCTCTTAGTCCTTATTTCCCCAGAGCTGCTTCCAATGCGGAACAGGTTAGTGCCCTTAGGTTCAGTCAGGTAATAAGACAGTAGAGCATTGTAACCAGAATCAGCATCTACAGCCCTGATTTTAGCCACAAAATAGCCCGCTTCAGCAGAGTAGGGGATGTTCTCACTGTTTACAGATCCAGTTTCAGAATAAGGAGGTAAAATAACGGGACTGTTATCATTCTCGTCCAGGATGAAGACATTTACAGTCACGTTGCTGTTCAATGTTGGGACACCAGAGTCTACAGCCTGCACTTGCACTTTGAATGATTTGATCTCCTCAAAGTTGAAGGACTGTTTGCTATAAATGTCACCACTTTCAGAGTTTATGTCCAAAAATTGGATGTTTCCTTTATTAAGCAGTGAATACGATATGTGAGCATTTTCAATGATGTCCTTGTCCTGAGCTCTCACATCCGCTATCACAACCCCAGCTGGACTATTTTCCTTCACATAAATGTTCATCATAGGCTCTGGAAAAACTGGTGCATTGTCATTGACGTCAGCAACTTGCACAATCAAGACACTGGTGCTTGAAAGGGGTGGTGTACCTTCATCTGTTGCTTGGATGGTAATGTTATATGCAGCAACTTTCTCCCTGTCCAGTGGTTCATCTACAACTAATGAGTAGTAGTTTTTGTAGGAGGCCTCTATTTTGAATGGCACAGTTCCTAAAATTTTGCAGTGGACTAAACCGTTTTTACCTGCATCCTTATCAGACACTGTAAATAAAGCTACAGCTGTTCCCTCTCTACAGTCCTCCTTTACTGTATTAGTGAGTGACGTCACCACTATTTGAGGTGGGTTGTCATTCACATCAATAATTTCAACTAAAACTTTGCACTGGGAACTCTTCGGAGGCTGGCCCTTGTCTTTGGCCTCAACTCTCATCTCCACTGCAGCACCTTCCTCATAATCGAGTTCACCTTTCACTGTTATGATTCCACTCTCAGGCTGAACTGAGAACAGCTCTGAACCTTTAGCATTACCTTGCCTGACTATGGAATACACAATCTCACTGTTTTTGCCTTCATCCAGATCTGTTGCTGAGAGTGATAACACCTGGGCTCCAAATGGAGCATTCTCGTGCACCTTTACTTTGTAAAGCGACTGTCTGAAAACTGGAGGATTGTCATTAATATCCAACACATTTACAACAATCTCTAATGTCCCAGAAAGCGGAGGTTTTCCTCCATCAAGAGCAGTCAACGTTAGATGGATAACGGGCTGCGTTTCGCGATCTAAAGCTTTTCTCAGCACTAGCTCCACGGAGACGCTGTCATCTCCATTTTGCACATCCAGAGAGAAGTACTCGTTGGGGCTTAGTTTATAAGTTTTCACCGCATTGCTGCCAATGTCTGGATCTTCAGCCAAATGCAAGGTGAATTTCTCTCCAACTGCAGACACTTCGGTTATGTTCAGTATTTGGTTGCTCACCGGAAACAATGGGGCGTTGTCGTTAATATCTATTATGTTTACCTCTACACGGAACAGCCGCAGTGGATCCTGGGCCATGGCCTCTATATGCACTGAGCATTTCTGCAAGGCAGGACAAAGCGCTTCTCGATCAATCCTCTCGGTAACGAACAGAGCCCCGCTTTTCAAATTAACATCAAAATATTTCTTATTTGAAACAATTTGAAACATCCGGACCTCCAAATCCTGCACGTTGATGTTAAGATCCTTAGCAACATTCCCGACAACGGTTCCCGCTCTGACTTCCTCCGAGACAGAATACACAATCTGACCGGAGGAAAAATCCCACAAAAGAGGCGCCAAAATAATCCAAAATGCAGCGTGGTGCATCTCGAGACTAAGCTGATATCTCGAGCTTTCAGACAGAATGCAAATCAAGCTAAAAGATAAACAAACGAGCGATGACAGCGCCTGCTGCAAACCACCACCAATGCGCACGTCGCTCTCGTGCCATGAGGTTTACTAAGAATAGGATTCGGAGGGATGGGATAGTAAAACCACACGCACTAAGAAAAGTTCGCGGTCTACGGCGCCCTCAAGTGGTATCGCGAAGCAGAGCAGGCTGTTTATTTCATTACTTTTAGTCCACAAGACTAGACAATGTGCAGGAACTGTGAATGCTACAAACAAAGTCAAGAAGAACGAACTGCGTTTATTGAGGAAAAGTCTCAAGTTAACCTAACATCACAGCACCACCAGCAGCAGCAATGACAACAGCAACAATGATAAGGTGTTTAAAAGGGGGATGATGAAGAAACAATCTATCGGACCTCATGCATGTGCACCACGATTGGTCGCCGCAGCACATGTAAAATATTCATTGCTTCGAGGTGCAGAACTAAGTGCTACAAGAGATCGTTTCTACCTGTGGCTATCAGACTGTATAACTTCTCTCTCTTTAATGTATAGGACATTTAGTAACAGTGACATTTAAAATCTTTATACATGCACAATAACACTTTCCTCCAATATTCCATATTTTCTTGTTTATTATGGTACTATCCATAATAGTGGCACTTGTCACTTTAGTTATTAATTAGATCACTTTTGTTTATTTTTATTCATTTTTTACTACTGTAGTAATATTATTTATGTTATTGTGCAATTTTGAGGTGGCCCCGAGTCCAAGAATTTATTCTGTGTTATCACCGACCTCAGCTACTCTCAGCATCATCATTATTATTATTATTATTATTATTATTATTATTATTATTTTATAAACACTGCATCACTTTCTGCCTGCTTGCACCACCTCTTTAACTGGACACAAACTGTACAAATTTAAATATTCATACTATAAATATCCATATTCATATTTATAGATACATCTTGTTTCTAATTTCAACTGTTTTTATATTCTTATTTTACAATATTTTAATAGCTGCACTTAACTGGTTTGTTTTAAATTTTAACTATAATCTTTCTGGTTATGCTTTGTTTCCACTTCTATTTCGGTCTTTGTTGCACTGAGCATGTAACTGGCACAAACATTTATCTCGGGATTAATACAGTTCTTATCTTATCTTATCTTATCTTATAAATAAAATTTCATCATATTTTGTTCAGACGTCGCCGCTTCTAATCAAGCCACAATAACGACAATACAATCGCGCTTACCTTCCCGGTGCTGGGGAGAGTCTGTGTCCGTGTGAAAGTGTCTCCTCCATTAATGCTAATGAGTTCTGCATCTGCAGGCGAAAACGACGAGGGGAAAACCACCACGTCACTCTTTAGCGTGTCCGAGCTAAAACACACGTCGTACTGCTGGGTGGATTTAGAGTAAGACCAGCTCCCGTCAGGGTGAGTGGTGACCACCGGAGCGCTGCACGTGCTGAAGCCGCCCTCTGACCCATAGCATTTAGCTGCTATTACAGCGATTAGGCTTATTAGAAAAATCAGCGACACTGAGACAATAGCAATGAGAAGATATAGGTTCAGATCAGAGAAACCATCCTCCTTGATGGGCACGTGTTTTAAGGAAGGCTGCACGCTGTCCACACTCTCAACCACCACCACCTCAACGGTCACTGTGGCTGAGAGTGAAGGCTCTCCATGGTCACACACTGTCACAATAAGCGCGTGCGGTTTCAAGTCACTGTCACTCATTCGCCTCTTAGTCCTTATTTCTCCCGAGCTGCTTCCAATGCGGAATAGATTAGTGCCCTTAGGTTCAATCAGGTGATAAGACAGCAAAGCATTATAACCAGAATCAGCATCTACAGCCCTGATTTTAGCTACAAAGTAGCCGGCTTCAACAGTGTAGGGGATGTTCTCACTGTTTACAGATTCAGCACCAGAATAAGGAGGTAGAATAACAGGACTGTTGTCATTATCGTCCAGGATGAAAACATTTACAGTCACATTGCTACTCAGAGGTGGAGCTCCAGAGTCTACAGCCTGCACCTGGAAATGGAAGTGCTTCATCTCTTCATAGTTGAAGGACTGCATGCTGTAGACTTCTCCAGTGACAGAGTTGATGCTGACGGCTGAGGACAAAAACGGGTGAGAGCCGTCGAGCAGTGAATAGGTCACGTGAGCATTTTCACCCACGTCGACGTCTTTTGCAGAGACCACCGTTATAAGCCCACCTGCTGCACTGTTTTCCTTCACATATAAATTAATTGAGGCTTCTGGGAAGCGAGGTGGGTTATCATTCACGTCAGAAACACGAACAGTAACGACAGTGGTGTTGGAGAGGGGAGGTGCGCCTTCATCCGTGGCGGTTATGGACACATTGTAGAGCTCGCGGTCTTCTCGGTTAAGTTCTGCACCAAGCACGAGCGAATAGTATTTACCCTGTGTGGATTCCAGCACAAAAGGAGAGTTTTGGGATATGGAGCAGTGCACTTTGCCATTTTTACCTCCGTCCTTGTCTTGCACGGTGATCAATGCGATGGCAGTGCCTCTCCTTGCGTCCTCGCGCACGCTGTTCAGCAGTGAGGAGAGCTTTATATCGGGTGCATTGTCATTTACATCCACTATTTCTACCAGAACTTTACAGTGAGACGCAAGTGGAGTAGACCCGCCGTCTCGAGCCTCGACACGAATCTCGTAGGCACTCGTGCTCTCATAATCTAAAGCCCCAATCACTGAAATCTCTCCAGCGTTTGGATCAATCGAGAACTTCTCTGAAATCCCCCTTTGGCCCCGTTGAAATGAGTATGTGACTTTTCCATGAATGTCTTCATCGAGATCAGTTGCATTTACTGTTAAAATTGAGGTGCCAACAGCAACATTTTCCGGCACTGACGCTTTATACACGGATTGGGAGAAAACAGGGGCATTATCGTTAGCATCTGAAACCACAATGTTAACTTCAGTCGTCCCAGATCGTGCTGGTCTACCTCCGTCCACAGCAGTCAGCACGAGCCGGACTGCAGCTTGCCTCTCTCGATCAAGACCCTTCACTAGCACCAGCTCAGCAGATGGACCCTGATCAGCGTCTGAATGGACTTCCAGGTTGAAAAAAGCATTTTGGGACAGTCTGTACGAACTGATCGAGCTGCTTCCTATATCCGGGTCTTCTGCTCTCAGTAAAGGAAATCTAGATCCAACAATAGCAGACTCTGCCACGCCGATAGTTTGTGATTTCCCTGGAAAAACAGGTGAGTGATCGTTAATGTCGAGTATTCTCACCTCGACGCTGTGCATCTGTAAAGGTTCGTTGACGATCGCCTCTAGGGTCTCCGTGCAGGTCGGGCTGTTTGGACATAGCTGTTCTCTGTCGATCGAGTCCAACACGAACAGAGCCCCGCTCTTTAAATCCACCTCGAAATGCTTCTTCCACGATCCTGACGCGAGGCGAAGCCTGCGAGACTCCAGATTGGACACACTCAGGCCCAAGTCCTTGGCTAAATTTCCAACCACCGTGCCCGGGCTCACCTCCTCGGATATGGAGTACACAGCGTGGCCTGACATAACAGCCCGATAACAAAGGCACATCCAGCACAGAGACACGAGCCAGGCACGCACATTCATCTTAAACACGTACAGCAACCTTTAACGATGTGTTCCAGAATAAATAATTTGATCCAGTTCGCCAACTATAAACTAGACAGAAGTGAAACACAGAAGCTATTGTGATAAGTGTTAGCCCGTCTGTACTGCGCACCACCTAGTCAGTTAAGGGGCTGGTTCTAGTTTGTAGGGAGGTCGCACATCTACACGCCTTTTGCAGGTAAAAAGCTCCATCGTGTGGACAAATCAGTCATAAAGGATAACTTTTAAAATATGTGCAAGATTGCAAATTATTTATCTTAATAAAGTATGAAAAAGGACATTGCAAAAATTTTTAAATTGGAAAGCTTAACCAAAAACATATCATACAATAGCTTTTCTATTCTTAATTACCAATTAATATTTACCTTTGCAAAAACTTTACACATCTTTCAAACAAGACAGGAAACGTATTTTTCAAATAAATGAATAAATAAATAATGGGATTAACTTAAAAATATTTAAGAAAAACTGGCATTAATTTGCGCTTTCCATTTCTATAAGATGTCTTAGTTTAGAATTAAAAATGTTTGTGTCTTTTCTCTATTTTAAAAATTATGTCAAATAACAACAACAACCGCAACAACAACAGCAGCAACAGGACTCATACTACTACTGATACTAATATGAAAAAGAACACATAAAAGGAAACTATTCTTAGTGTATTGGCACGTGTTGTTCTTTCCAAATGTAAAGTGTTGCACTTGTTTACAGTGTAACGTTTTTATAAATTTATCAAACAAAAACCATGGTAAAGCTTTTCTATTATTAGTTTACAATTAACATTCATCTTTATATAAATTTGACACTTAATTTAGACGAAATAAGATTGCATCAATTTTAAATTAACAAACGAATGTATAAAAAAATAAACAAAGAAAAAATAATTCTACCAATAGAAGCAACTTATAAATCTTCAAGAAACGTTGGTATTTATGTGCCCCTTCCATTGCTATTAGTTGTCATAGTTTAGAATTAACTATATTTGTGTTTTTAAAACTTGTTTTTATTTTAGAAATGATAGATAGATAGATAGATAGATAGATAGATAGATAGATAGATAGATAGATAGATAGATAGATAGATAGATA
>JBBPDA010000037.1:18552922-18566444 GCA_037974385.1 Arnoldichthys spilopterus | reverse complement strand
AGAGAATATTATAGAATAACAAATATATAAAAATGTATTTTACATATTGTACATATACAAATTATTATTCTTAAATGTTAATTATATATTTTGTATAAATATTAAATACACACACACACACACACACACACATACACACACACACACACATATATATGTGTTAAACTAATAACTAACTAACTAATTAAATAATTACTTAATTATTTAATTACATAAGTAATAATCCATCTTAAACTTCTTTATAAACCCTTTATTTGTGTTGCTGAATTTACAAGGACATTGAAGAAAAATGATACTGTATTACTGATGTTTTAACCATCTCACTTTTCTAGGTAGCGCTTGATAGAAAGTTGATTTTTGGCTTAGGGTAAGACTGAACATTGCCACTAAGGCAGTACCAATCCAAAATAACACATGTTCATAAAATAATACAGCGGGAATAGTGTAATATGAAAAAAACCCCAGAAAATATGGTGGAACACATTCATCATTGAAAAAACTGGTTTGAGTGTATTTTACTTGTAAATCATTTCCACATGAATAAAATATACACAGATCAGCCACAATATTAAAACCACTGACAGGTGAAGTGAAAACCATTGCTTATGTACAAAACAGTGCTGATGTAATATAATTTGTTCACGTGGAAATGACAGACACAGTTGAATCAGATCAATTCAATATGCACCTTTGTTCAATGCACACTTGATTTAAATGTTACAGTCTCATTAGAGAAAAGTCGAATTTCACATTTGATCATCTACAGTTTACTAGGCTCTCAATAAAAATAGAATTGTGTCCAAACATCGAAAACGGCACACTCCAGCCTCCCAGTCCCACTTTCACTAGGCACACAGAATAACAGAACAGAAAAGGCACACTTTGTTTGTTTGCTTGTTTGTTTGTTCTACAAATCTTCCTTTTCGTATTTTTCCTCCCCTGGGATGTGAGGTACACACATATTTGAAAAAAAGAAAAAAGTTAAAGGGCTCATATCATCAAAATCTCTATATCTCTACATTTTTTTTAAATAAAAGAATTTGTTGCTGTATGTAAACACCATTAAAGTTTAAACTGTACCACTCACTCCACAGCCAAAAGGGGCAAAATTAGAAAATAGTCACATTATATATTTTATGTGATTTTGTGGTCACAAAAACATGTTTACATCCACCTATACTGCATACAGCAGTTCAGCACCACCCATCCATGTGGAAGTATTTCAGCCTTAATAGCGTTTTTGAACAATAAGAGGGCAGCCAATCAGAACCAAGAGTATATACATAGTCTTAAAAGTACAGTAACAAAAACAGTCCATTTAATTCTAAAGCATAAAGAGGGGTTGAAAATGAACAAGGCCTGTTTGAGGCACATAAAAGCAAAGAAGTGTCATGAGTGAGTAGATCTATATAAATAAATAAATGGATGAATAAATAAACAAAGAATAAATGAATAGAGATACGGGCCCTTTAAAGTATAAGAAAGTGTTTTTTCAGAGAATAACGGGTGCAGTTATTGTAAGCTTGTACTTTTCCTGTCCATCTACATGCAGTACACGTATCATAACTGAGGCCAATGACCTACATTTCTGCTGCACTCTTGCTGCTCCCTCTCTCTCTGTCTCGTTCTCTCTTCATTCTCATCCCCATCATTTTAAGTCTGTTTTGCACCATCATCTTCACCCTCTTCCCTTTATGCCTTTTCATTTAAGGACAATGAAAAATAAAAGGCGATGCACTGAACTGACTTGACTGAAACATATACATCCTGCGCATGTGAATAAATTGCATTACATAAGCACTGTCATTGTCAGAGGTAATTAGACGTAGAAAAACACAGTTTCTTTCAAATGACGTATCCATTTGCATCAAGTCATTTCAATGCACCAGTTTTTTTTTCCGGTACTTTTACTATGAATTTTCTCAAAAAACATGTGGCTCAATTAAAAGCTTATGCAATGTCATATTAAGATGGACCACCATTTTCATCAACCAGGCCAACACTGCAGCACTAATACAATGCAGAACATAATGCACTTGACACATCACAAGAGAAGCAGCGATATAGATAATACACTTGTGTTTTCTTAAGGTCCACCATTCATATATCATTAAAAAAAACAATACAAATTCCAATCCCCATTACACAATGCCAGAAAGTCACACAGAGTAATACACTTTTTGATAAAAAAACAACAGTCTAATAAATGTGAAAGAAGCAATAAGTAGCATAACTCCCATTCCACTTGCTAGTCTTATAGGTTGCTGATCATATGATGTAGCACATTTACAAGCTAAAAGTTCACACCAACAATGTACAATGTCCTTTTTCTGCCAAATGCCTGTCTGCTAAACAGCATGTATTTCAGATGAGCCAAATGTGCATGTATTTTTAATTAATTTAATTGAATTATTTTTCAGTTAAATTCACCCCTTAAAGGGCCATGATCAACCGGTGAATCTAGGTTTTTCTTTCTTCCTGCTATAACTTCATTATGGCTGCATTGTTCCCCAAGTAGCTGCTGAATAACATGCCTTAAAATAGGTGTCTGCAAAAGGCCACAGATTTTCACTAAAATCAAGCAGGCCAGAACCATGAGTATCATGGCTACAGCAGGATCTAAATGTGCACATATGTACATCATTCATTTATAGAAATGTGTCAATCATAGTACAAGGTACTTCAGAGGAATTACACTGTAGGCTTTCCTATACGAACATTATTATTTTATTATTTATATTATTATTTGAATGTGGTGTGAACATTTTTTGACCAATATAAATGTGCTGAAATTACAAAATAAAATAATAAAATATTATCAGTAATATATATATTTAAGTCAATGGAACTTAAAGCAATTATTTTAATATTTGTTTGTTTATAGCTTTTGAACACAGAAGCTGTCCTTCACTCTATGTGAAACTTTTATGGTGAATGAATCAACAGAATTCTCCAAAGTTGCTTAAAATAAAATTGCTTTACAGATTTGATATTTTTCTATGAAGTTTTTTTGAAGGTGCTTATTTTTTTGTTTGTATGTTTGTTTGTTCCTTTAACAACAGCTTCATAGACATCACAATTTCTTTTAAAAGAGCAGCAATGTAACTAAATCATCAAAGACAATTACAGCCAAATAAACAAATAAACTCAGATGAAAAAAATCTAATGTAACTTAACATGGACATATGATTTTTTGTTTCTCTGTTTCTTAATTTTTTTATATATGTAAAAAAATATTTTTCAACTGTCTTGGCTGAGTATATTTAAAATTGCATTACACCATTGTTGGGCCTGTCAGAGGCTTTTGCTGCTGATGGAGAAAAAAAAGAAGAAACCCATCTCATGCTAAATTTCATTTTTACAGTCATTTGCAAAATTGATATTGTGGCTCAGGTTTAACGTGCTACTTATTGCTTCTTTATACCTCTGTAGCTACTTATATTTTTGTGCATGGCTGGATTTGTTATTCCAGCACACTAGCTACACAGATTG
The DNA here is from genome assembly GCA_037974385.1 of Arnoldichthys spilopterus. Lineage (NCBI taxonomy): Eukaryota > Metazoa > Chordata > Actinopteri > Characiformes > Lepidarchidae > Arnoldichthys > Arnoldichthys spilopterus. Next base: position 18,562,952 of record JBBPDA010000037.1, on the reverse strand, counting down.
GTGGGTAGTTTCTTTGAGGTGAATGTTCAGTGGAAGCAGCGGAAGGTTAAAATTGTTAATTAAGCTCTTGTATAGTAAGTACTGTCATCTGTAGTGTGAAGCACTAAAACACATCCTTTACAGTGCATCCCTGACAGACGTGTACAGCATGCACAAAAAAAGTGATGAACTGAGTTTCCTTGACTCAAATGCACACATCCTTTCCAAAAGAACAAAGTACTGACCCAAGGCTTATTGATGGGCACTGGCAGAAAAGGCTAGTTTATGTGGTCTGACAGTTTTAATGTAAAAAAAGAAAGTAGTGATTTCTTAATTTACTTTGACTTGTATTTCACTGCAGACAATATGAACACAACATATTTCATGTTTTGTCAACCGTGATCTCTGATCCCTCAGTCGGCACTGCATCAAGAATTGTCATTTATCTATAAGCGATATCATCACTTGGGACGACTTTGGCAAACCTTATACATACCACAATACGTAGTTACATCCACAAATGGCTGTTAAAACTGTACTGTGCCAAAAGGAAGCCCAATGTTAACAGTGTCCAGAAGTGTCATCAACTTTTCTGGGCTCTGAGGCATCTGGGATGGACCATCACACAGTGGAAACGTGTACTCTGGTCAGATGAATCAGTATTTCCGGTATTTTGGGGGGAGAAATGGACACCGTGTGCTCTGGACCAAAGAAGAAGAGGACCATCTGTTACCAGCAACAAGTCCAAAAGCCAGGGTCAGTCATGGTATGGGGTTGTGTCAGTGCCCTTGGCAAAGGTAACTTACACTTCTGTGATGGCACCATTAATGCTGAAAAATACATAAAGATTGTGGAGCACAATGTGCTGCCTTCAAGAAGACCCAGGGACGCCCATGCATATTTTAACAGGACAATGCAAAACCACATTCTGCACACATTACAAAGTCCTGGCTGCGGAGGAAGAGGGTACGGACACTTGACTGGCCTGCCTGCAGTCCTGACCTGTCTCCAATAGAGACTCTGCAGTTTGAAGCGCAAAATGCAACAACAAAGACCCCGTACTGTTGCCCACCTTAAGACTTGTTTGAAGGAAGAATGTGACAAAATTACACCTGAAACACTTCATCACTTGGTATCTTCAGTCCCTAAACGTCTGTAAGTGTTGTGAACAGTAACGGCAACATTACAAAGTGCTAAAGGCTTTACTGTCCCAACTTTTTTTTTGTGTTGCAGGTGTTAATGACAGGAAAGGATGTATATTTACAAATGAAATGAAGTTGATCAGATAAAAAATGAAATAGTCTGTGTTCACATTGTCTGCAATGAAATACAAGTCAAACTAAATGTAGAAATCACTATTTTTTTAATTTGCGTTTTCCATACCATCCCAACTGATTTGGGGTTGTATATAAATATATATATATATATATAGCAAAGGATGTACACATTTGAATTTTGTAAATTCAGTGCATTGCTGTGTTTTTCATTAAGTAGTACACATCATATTCAGGCAGATACTACCAGCAGTGTTCACTATTAGCTGACCTGAGTTCCAGTGTATGCTACAACTCCCATGTATCTGCTTGCTATGTGAATTAAGGTGTTATGGTCAGCTGATGTGTTTTTCTTTTCATTTTAAATGCCACACCCAAATCGGTATACAGAGAACTAAACATCATATTGTATGGTTAGGTCAGCCAGACACTGTTGAATGTAAGACAAAGGTATAAAGAGCCCATACTTAGGCTATTTATCCCTGTCACATACAATGCTGTTACGCAAATTAGAATAAAATCTAATTACACTGATGAACATTTTTTTTCTTACCATTTTAAAGTTAAAATTTTTTTAATGACAGCCATGATGTAGATATTAATATTCCACAGGCCTGGCTCAATAAATTGTGCTGTTCTAATAATAATTTACACAATATTCAGGTCCCTTAATTTAGCGTCCTATAAATTGCCGTTCCAGTGGTCCAGCTGTGGTCTGGCAGATGAGGGCATGCAGACATCAAGTCAAATTTCAAATCAGCCAAAAATCAAGTTTTGCATGGTATGCTCAGGATAATCCTGTACCCTGGCTATTTGTAATGTGACATTTTGCATCCTTAACTTTAACAAAAGTGCCAAAGTTGTAACTTAATATTTTTCCACCATTGAAATCAGTTTGTTTCTGTGTCTGCACCCATTCTCCTTCTCTGAGGTGTTTCTACTCATGACACATGATGGTGTCAAGTTTTCATATTTAGGCAGTCACAATCTTCTTATTCATGCAAACTTGTTTTTTTTAATGTCCGTAGAGGGCAAGATGTCATTAGGCAGGTGGGACATCTTTGTCAGATGTTTTCCATGTTGGGCAATTGTTATCCAGAAGAATGCTCCTCACTGGATCTCTATACCGCCATTCCACTGGAAGAATCTTCTATGAGGAAGAGTTCAAATCAAGGCAGGTCACTGCTAGATTCCTGTCAAAAAAGTAAAAAAAAAGCACAGAAAAACAGTCAAAAGTGATCAGAACTTAACAATCCACAGACTTGAAATACATGCAGCTGACTCTAAAGGCCTGATTTTAATTTTACTGTTCCAAATCAACATTCAATTAACTGTTTCAACTGAAAACTGACAAAGTGTTAAAAAGCCACAAATAATGAAGTACATTAATGCACTTCAATGCAGCGCTCTTACTGGTGATTAAATCTTAGTGATCATTCACAGTGCTAAGCATTTGAGTGGGAGTATTTTTTGCAGCAAACTTTCTGCATGTCACCTTTTCCTTTATAGTATTTTGCTATAATTTTTAATTACATGCATTTTTTTTACAAAGTAGTGAATTACTTGTTTAAAGTAGCGTCAGTTCACCAAACTAGATTTCTTCCTAAGGTTCTTTTTCTGTAGTTCAGCTTCAACCAGTATAATGTAGTTGGTAGCTTGCAAGGCTATGCTTTCATAGCAGCTTCTCCACACGGTTTACTATATACAAAAAATGTGACAACATAAGTATTTACATAGTTACATAATCAGTGTTGCGAGAACTGTCATTTCACTATTATTTGTGTTAATGAGTGATGTAATTAATTACCTTTTCAAATGAAATAACGCAATTACAACAACTGACATTTTATTGGGCATATCACTCTTTATTTTTGTCCTGTGTGAGAATATTAATGAAAAAATGTCTGGATTATTTTCAAACTTGGCTTTTTAGATTAATCAGAGTACAGATCATTTCAGCTTGAAAGTGAAAGGAATGTTGGGCAGTGCATTCAGTGCAGAGGACCAGGCCCACGTGAGGTAGGGTTGTTTTTTTTTTAAAAATCCTTTTTAGTCTGCCTTAAATAACAGTAAGTTCAATAAAAACTGTCATTTATAAGTCATGTATATTTATAAAAAAAAATTATACATATAAAATAGATTTACTTTTAAACTCAGTAATCGATAACGCAATTTAGTTACTTTTTAGTGTCTAGCAATTGTAACCAATTACTAATTTTCACTAATATGTACAATACAGTGCATATGATTAATTTACATTCAATTTGCATATAATTATACTTATAATTTGTAACTATTTTGAAATGTAAAAAATACACAACAGGTAGAAAATGTAAATCATCTTTTTTTGGAACTATTTTCTACAATTTCCACATTTTTTTTTCTTTTTAAAACTTTAGTAATCACAGCCAAACATTCATAGCATAATAAAATATCTACTTGCAAACACCAATGTGGTAATAACTGGAACTTGGAAATCTGTACTTTGAACAAAATGTCTTGTTTAGGTTTAATGAGCTGTGAAGGTGAAAAATAATAAAAGCAAACATTTCAGGCTCTTTTAGTAACTGCAGGCAATCAGGGTTCTAAGGGTTAAGTGGAACAAAATGTGAAAGGAATGTGCACTGTGTAGAGGAATGTGGTAGGGAACAGAGTTAGGGTAAATGAAGATCAGTAAATTTAGCATCAGGTTTTTAGTGAGCATAGAATTGTGTATGTCGATAAAAGTTGAGAAAAAGTTAACAAACCCTTCATAATCTATGACCAGGAAATTTAGGGGTGAAGGGATGAAGATGTATGTGTTTATGTGTTTGTGCTGTATTATGTGCATGTTTATGTGTAGGTCTCTCTTCACTCTCTGAGAATAATTCATGACTAAAAGGATAAAAAGACCATTTGAATGATCTGAATACATATTACCATAAGAGCAGCAGAGAGAGAACTGCACCAACAAAGAACAGGGGCAAAAACAGGCCTCTAAAAACTACTACACCAAATCACCATACCTCAGCAGGACTTCCCTTCATTTTGAGTACTTCAGAGTGCAGGAGGAAAACAGGCATTTTAGTTACAGGCATAGGGGGAAAGCTGTACAAATAACCACTCAATGATTACAGAAACAATTAGCAATGAGGATTCTCCTGCACTTTTGTTTTACCACCTGCCAGAACCTTTCCAAGTTAAGGGTAAAGCACTATGTTGTCATTTGGACTGTAAGTGACTTGTACTTTTTGTTCTGCTTTACATAGTAAACACTGTTAAAGACTCTCTTTCTCTCTCTCTCATTCTTTCACTCACGTCATCCCTGTAGGCATACAATAGGCCTCGCTTCCATGTTTTCACAATTCCATATTTTTTTCAGTATTTTGTTGCACAGCTGTATATATTTTTATGCAGAACACTTTAATTAAGCTTAATTTACTTGTAAAATTAATCCTTGTTACCCAATTATATATACTATAATACAATAAAAGGTGAAAGCGTTATAAACAATAAAATGGAAATCAATGGTTTCCCCGGGCGCTGTTGGTAGCTGCCCGCTGCTCCACGTGTGATGGGTTAAATGATCACGTTTCATTGTGGTGCTTGAGTGTGTTCACAATGACAAACTTTCACTTCAATGTTTGCATATGACTGTGTAGGTCTAAATTAATGTATATATGTATCTTTTTATAGTTTTTCTGACATTAATTCTGACAGAATCCAAATAAATGACTAAAGTTATTTTATTGTAGGTTCATTCTCAATGCTATACACCTCGCTTAGGATCATTTTTACTTCTTTTCATCATCAAAAAGCCTGCATTTTAAAGCTGTTTGTGTTTTCAAAAATCATTAGAATCATTGTGTATCTGCAACAAAGCTAGTTTTGCAATACTGAAAGCAATTAATGGTTGAAATTGTTATTCCACATAATTTTTGATAATTTATTTCCATCTTTTGGTCACATAAAGTAAATACATTTGCTGTTTTCAAATACTGTAAAAAGAACTGATATGAGAGCAGCAATTGGTCCATGCTGGTATAATCTGTAAAAAACATGTGCTTTAAATTTCAAAGATAAATTTACAACTTATGTTATTCCTGAGCAACTGACACAAGTCATTCACATACAGTATGTAATGATACATAAAGTGTGTGAGTAAATACATAATACTGTACCTGTAAAGTGGAAGACCTCGATTCACTAGTCCCTGTCAAGGCTGAGCTCCGAGGTATACTTGACACAAAATATCCATTGCCATTTGGTAGCGGCTGGCGAACCACTACCTTCCCCTTTCTTGTCTCAGCCAGGAACAGACTATACCAGTAGGCATCACTGGAGATGAGTGTAGAGTCAGCGATGGTGGAGTTCCTCTGGCTGACAATGCTGTTTCTGCCCTGGGGGGTTGCTTTGGCGTCACCTTTCTGGCACTTCAGCACAATGATGACCAAAATGGTGATCAGCAGCAAAAATGACACAGACCCCAAGCCGATAAGCAGGTAAAGATTTAAATCTGTGAACAGGTCATATTCTATGGGCACCTCTGTAGTTTCAGTGAACTGTGTGAGCTCCTGCTCCACGACGGAGACTTTGATGGTGACAGTGGCAGAGTGAGAAGGTTCTCCGTTGTCCTTGGCGATGACAATGAGCCTCTGTTGCTTGGGGTCTCGATGCGTGAACATTCTGGCAGTGCGAATTTCACCATTGTAGCCATCCAGGCTGAAGAGCGTTGCATCTGTAACTTGTAGGAACTGGTAGGTGATTCTGGAGTTTTGCGCCGAATCTGAGTCCAGTGCAATCACTTTGGCCACTAGTGAGCCTTTGTCAGTGGCCTTGGGCACAACTTCCTCAATAACAGAGCCTTTGGCACGCCATGGAGATACAATTTGAGGAGCGTTGTCATTCTGGTCAAGAATAATAACACGAACAGTCACGTTACTGCTGAGCGGAGGGACTCCAGAGTCTCTTGCTTCGACGTGAAAGACAAATTCCTTCTCACGTTCATAATCAAACGTACGCAAAGCATAAAGGTCACCGCTCTCTGGATTAATGGAAAAAAGCATAGATACAGAGGTGTTGGCGATCTCCTTTTCCACAATAAAATATACCAGGTATTGGTTTTCATTCAGGTCTGGGTCACGAGCAGTGAGGGAGCATAATAAAGCCCCAGGCTCATTGTTTTCCACCAGGTGAATGGTGTAAGAGGACTGAGGAAACACAGGTGAATTGTCATTCACATCCAGAACCTCCACAGTGATGGTCTCATTATCAGTCAATGGTGGAACCCCTTTATCTGTCACTTGAAGTGTAATTTCATATCTGGACACTTTCTCTCGATCCAAAGGCTCTCTGACCATCAGCTCAAAGTAGTCTTCAGCTGACTTGCTCAGTGTAAATGGCAATAACGGCGCATTTCTTATGGACAAGACCATGTCGCCATTGTCTCCAGAGTCCCTGTCACTCACACTGACCACAGCTATAACTGTACCTACTGCTGCATCCTCTCGGATCATGTTTTTGAAGGATTTAACCATGATATCGGGGTAATTGTCATTAACATCTGTGATCGACACATATATTTTGCACTGGCCGGACAGTGGGATGGCCGCCTTGTCTCTGGCCTCCACATACATGTTAAAATTTTTTATTTCCTCAAAATCAATCAAGTCTCTTACCCTGATCTCTCCAGTGTTGGGATTCAGTGAGAACTTTTCCTGGGTTTTCTCAGAAGTGTACAAGGTGTAAGAGTATTCCATTTCCGCATTAGTTCCTTCATCTAAGTCCGTGGCGTTGAGCTGCAAAACCAACGTGCCAACTGATGCGTTTTCGGTCAGCTCCACCGAGTACACCTGCTTATCAAACTGGGGCGCGTTGTCGTTGGTGTCCAGCACCTGGACTATGACACTGGCCGTACCTGAGCGTACAGGTGTGCCTCCGTCCACAGCTGTGAGGATAAGATTGTGCACGGCTCGCTTCTCTCTATCTAGAGTATCTTTCAGGACCAAGTCAACATACTTGGTGCCATCGCTGCCAGACTGGATGTCTATGGTGAACTCGTCACTGTCACTCAGGTGGTAGGTCTCGATGGAGTTCTCTCCAACATCAGCATCGACTGCGTTGGTGAGGGAAAACCTCTCCCCAGGCGTTGCTGCTTCTGAGATATCCAGCGTTATCCTCTCCCTCCTGAACTGAGGGGCGTTATCGTTGATGTCCATGATTTCCAGCTCGATGTTAAAGATGCGTATGGGATTCTCGATAATGACATCCATCTTCAGAAAGCAAGAGGACGACGTCTTAGCCGGACACAACAGCTCCCGGTCGATCTTCTCAGCTATAAACAACTCGCCCGTCTCTTTGTTCACGTCTAGGTATTTCTTGCTGTGAATGTAGTCGAGCTTTACCTTGCGCTTCGCCAGAGCCCGCGGCTCCAGCCCCAGATCTGATGCTAAATTGGCCACCACGGATCCCTCTGCGATCTCCTCCGGGATAGAGTAGCGTGTCACGGCTGAAGCGACGCTCCACAGCGCGGGGAGAGCGAGCACACCGAGCTGCCACATCCTTAGCAGCGCAACAACGCGGAAATCCATCAGCCAGCAGAAAACGAAAGAATAGAATCGATCAAAAGCGAACGATCTGCTTCAGCATCACGGATCTGAACCTCGGTGCATTTTAGACACAAAACATCGTAAACAGAGGTGTGGGAGACCTCGCAGATGCTACAGAGCATCTCGTGCTGTCATGGCTTCCTCAAACACACACACACACACTCGCAGCCCAAGGCAGGGGTGGTCCATCAGAGCTGAGCCGAGAACAGCGCCCTCTGTAGCGTCTTTATCCCGTGTCCTAAAACGGTGAAAACGGATCTCGGAATAATAGAAATTAAAGTGAACAGCGCCCATTTCAGTCAGCAGTGAATTTCCACAGAGCAGCGACACCGTGCGAACAAAAATGTTCTTGAAAATTAAGCCAGTGAGGTTCTTTGGACCAATATCTTATGATATGTATATATGATTCCTTGAAGACCCTTTCAGGCACGTCCAAACAGGGGGAGCTTACGTGCTGGTGTCCCTGTTTACAAGAACTCCCAATTAACAATTAACACTAAATTGAGTATGTAGTATAGTTATGAGTGTTAATAATAACAGTAATAATAATAATAATAGGCTGCATTTATATAGCACCTTTCACAATTTCAAGGTCACTTAACACACACTAAAGAAGTATAAGAAGCAGAAAATTATTTTAAAAAACAAAAAACACAAATGTCTTTATTTTTATTTTTAAGGTAGAAAGAGACGAGCAATCGAGTCGAGACCGATGTAAGAGATTTCCAAAGTTTGGGGGCTCTGGCACTGAAGGACCTGCCTCCAATAGTGAAAAGTCTTGAAAAGTCAGCCAGGCATGATGAGACCAGAGAGGCAGTACTACCACAGATATGTGAAGTAAGCAGGAAAATTCAAACGTGTTGAATAAACAAGTTGTCAAACTGATTTACTTAAGTTACTACAACTTGAAAATGTACTTCTTTATTGATGAACCAAACATTTTAAGTTCAGGTATTCCATGATATTATGTTGAAACAATAGCTATGATTGAGCTCAAGAAAACAACAGTTATAAACAAAAAGTAAAACAATATTACAGCTTATATTTTTATCTAACAACAGTTATGGCTGGAATTAGCCAAGTGTATATGTAATTAACTGTATATGGTGTATTTAATCTGGACCCTGAGTCTGTAATATAGTTTTGATTGACTGATTGATTGATTGATTGATTGATTGATTGATTGATTGGTTGAACAGGTTCAACAAAAGTGCAACAGGTTAGTTAAACAAAACTGCACTGGGTTAGTTAAAAGCAAACATGTCAAAGTAAAAGTCATCTTTATGCTTTATTAGAAAATATTTAATTGTACAATAACATTTATCTTAAGTAAGCTGCAATAAAAATTAAAAAAAATACAAAAACCACCTCATTCACTCTTTTCATTTCTTTTGCCTTTTGTTTCTTAGTTTTTATGTATTAATTTTTTGTCTACACTTTTCGTGTGTACTTATGTGACCACTAGAGGTAAACTAGAGTGTAATATCCTTTTTAAAAAAGCATATAAAAAGCCAAGATACACTTATGGACTAATTTTTTTAATCCAATTTTAAAAAGTAAATGTCATAGATGAATGTATATTCATCTTTATAAAGTATAAATCTATTAAGATGCTATTAGCAGAGAAATTCATAGATTTAAAGTAATTTACAGATACCAGTGCAAAAATAAAGACATTTTAGATTAAGAATGATGAAAAGAGCCACAGATTATTTCAATCACAGCAATGAAAAAAAAAGAAAAAAGTGCCTTTTTAACCTAAAAACATTAATAACCTGTTTACATTAAAATGTTGAATTCACTGAACCTCTGGTAGTAAGGTAACTGAACTGAATATGTGTTTTACATTGTAACACATTGCAATTGCAAAAAAGTTTAATGAACTCAAATATTTAAAGGAAACAGTTTAATCTTTTGCTTTATCACACATCATTATTGTTTGTCTTTTTTTTTTTAAACTCAGAATATTAATAGTGAGATATATATGAAATGTATCTATAAACACATACGTAGATTACTTATTTCTCAAGAACATAAACCTAACACACGAACTACTGCTTCCAGACAAACCCACCGGAAGTCGTCCAGGAAACAGTCGCTAGTTGTATCTCACCATGCACTTGAATATTGTTGCACTTCACTCTGCACTTTTTCACTCTGCACTTGAATATTGTTGTACTGCAGCAGTTC
>JBBPDA010000037.1:18522374-18537374 GCA_037974385.1 Arnoldichthys spilopterus | reverse complement strand
TTTGACGTTGCTTCCTGGATTGTGTATTAAACTTCCTCTAGTCTCATTCTCTCTCCAAGCCTCAAAGATTTTGCACTGGGTTGCATGTTGCCCGATGCCCATGGTGGGGGATGGCCCAATGGTCATTGACACCACACTGGAAAATAATGTGGGATGCCATGTTAACAAGGTGGGTGGAGACTGGTCTTTTTGCCAACAAGGGTGGTGCCACTCCCTCAATACCTAAACTAATGGCTAGAGAAGTGGGTTTGTGATCAGAGGGTCCCAGAACCAACCAGCAGGCTGAAGTGTGTGGCACCTAACCCCACAACTGCTCCCCAGATGCTGCAGTGTTGGTTGTCCACTGCTCCGGGTGTGTGTGCTCACTGCCTCGGATGGGTGAAATGCAGAGGTTACAGTTCAGGTTACTGTGCTCTTTTGGGTTCTGTAGATGAGCCTGGTTACTCTCAGGCTTGACTAGGAAGTCAGAATCACTTTTGTCTTGAAAATGTACAATAGCACGCAAACACACACACACACACACACACACACACACACACACATACTTACAAGGGGGTTTGCTCTGAAGGAACATGTTTTGGGAGGATGCACCATAAGGACGAAAGCTAAATGGATTGTCTGGCAAGCCAAAGCTCTGGCAGAGGCGTCGGTCAACCACTGAGGCCCTCACTCATGAAATGCCTCACTGCCACAGAGTGTGCATGCGAGGGAGTGTGTGCAGATACAGAACTCTTGTGGTTCACAGACTAAAACACATGATCTTCACTCTCTGACAGAAAAAAAAAGACTCAGAGAATGTCCATTTATGTACTTTTGAGATCCTTGGCTGTGGTAACAAGCTCTTGCCAGCAGAGAGAGGGGGGAGCTGTGGTTTTAAACCCAGCCAGTACAGAGGGGAGGAGGTATAGGGTGGTGGGGGCAGTGGGGTGGCGGGGGTGATGACAGCTCATAATGTTCTACATTGCGAATGCAGTTTGAGGAAGTGGCCAAACACATGGTTACACGCTGTAGAATGAGGCAGGATTTGGGAGGTAAGACTATAATAGAGTGTGTGTGGATGTGCCAGTGTGAGACTTGAACAGCATGACAATTGTTGGTCCAGAGCTGTTAGTGTAAGGTTAATTATTATACTGATGCCATTCTGAGTAACACATTGCAACTACTCTTATCAAGGGCATTTGACAACTTTGGACTGAACATCGGAGGAACCTTCTATGGCCGTGGAATTAGATTATGTGATATTTAGTTTAAGTTGTTTACTGCTGTAGGTGCAACCAAACTTTTCAGAAATCGTAAATGGGCAAAAATAGTTTAAGCAGTTTAAATGATATTAAAATAAGTAATAATGATATATTTATTTATTGTACAATCAATGTGTAACTAGCGCAATTTTCTTACTAAATCAAGATTATTAAGATGATTTATTGGGGAATATGGAGGTCATTTGCATTATTAGGCAATTATTGAATTGGTTATTATAATTATTATTATAATTATTGAAGTGGTCTTGACCCACCCTCCAAAAAAACTGCATCTATGAATTTTCCTGTAATGAAAATATTACTACTACTGCTAATAATAATAATATAAATAATAATAATAATAATAATAATAATAATAATAGCACTTTATTTGAATAGCATTCTTCATACAAAAAAAATTCAAAGTGCCTTTACATTTTGGAATAAAATAAAATAAAATAAAACAAAATAGTAATAAACGGACAATACAGTTTTTAAAAAATAAATAAATAAATAAATAAATAAACCAAACAACGTAGACTTGTAGGTTTGTGGGCTCAAGAGTGGTATGACAGTCTTGACACTTCTGGGGTCTATTTTGGGAAACTGTGAGTTCGTTCCATGGTGGTGCTACAGCCTTTCATGACCAGGAGTTCAAGAGTCAACTCTGCTCAATCTGGATGGGTGGGAGGTCCCTTCCTCTCCCCATCACCCAAGGTGTGATGCTAGACAACATGGGCATCTGTTAGCTAATGTTGCAGAGATGTGCAAAGAGTATATGAGTTGCCTTTGCCATCCCAGTGTTGTTATTATGTGATAGCCAGCTCTAGGTAGTGGGAAGAAACTGGAGACTACAAAGTTTGGCAGAAAATGTGGAAAATTTTCATTTTAAATTCCTAAAATTAAAAATTTTAATTCTTTGGTAACTGAAGTCTAACACATACAGGTCCTTAGGGACTAAGGGTTTAAATTTAAAGTCCTATGTTCTTGTTTCCTTGAGACTTTTGCAGTAAAACTGATTCTTAACCAAACTAAAACAGGCTTGTTCCTTCACCCCCCCCTTCCCATAGTCCTTTCCCCCCTCTTGTTATTTAGCTACTCACTTCCTTTTTTCATCCCTCTTCCTTATTCGGCTCTTCTTTTCACCCTTCCATCGCTTTTACACCTTTGTCTCCTTCTCCCAAGTTTAGCTCTCTGCTCCTCCTCCTCCTCCTCCCCACTCGGCCTAATCTATTCCAGAAGACTGGCTACCATGGAAAACACATAACAAGTGCACATACTTTGCAACGGGCCAAGAGCGAAATAACACAGAGAGGGAAAAAGTGGGAGTGGGGTGGGGGGTGTCGGGGGCAGACAGGGAGGGGGGGAGGCAGAGAGAAAGTGTTTATTCAAAGTCAGAGTTGCCTCCTTTGTTGTGGTAGGGACCTGTCTTATATTAGAAGCCTGAGCTCCCTTCAAAGTCTGGAAAGAGGGGAAGATGGGCCAAGAGGAAGAGAGCGAGCGAGACAGAGGGAGACAAACAGAAGGGGGAGACACTCCTATTTTGTCTGAAACTGTTAAAGTTGGACATGTCCTGGTGAGAAATGGTCGGGGGGGAAAAAAAAGCACGGAATACTTGAGACACGAAAGGCGAGACCCGGCTCCATTGAGAGAATAGGTAAACTATGCACCGAACAGGGCTCTTTTCTCACACACTCACACACACACACACACACACACACACGCTCCATTCAGCGCTCACAGTAGGCCTCTGCACAGCAACCGAATTGCAGATATGCTTGAACACAGCTCAAAGCAGAACTGTATCTAAAATAAAACAAGTGGTGAAAATATCTCAGGAGACATTGAGAAGGCTGGGAGACGGAGTGTCTAGAATCTCTCTCTCTCTCTCTCTCTCTCTCTCTCTCTCTGTAAGATCTTGTTTCAACATTTCTGCATTTCATCTCGAAAGTCACATCTGGGTGGAGGGCCTCTGGAAGAGAGAGAGAGAGAGAGAGAGAGAGAGAGGAGAGTGAGGGAGAACAGTAAGAAAGATCACTGGGACAAAGGGTTTTACCAAATCACAGCACATACGTCAGGTGTGTGAAGACACAGCTAGAGCTGGATTAGGTTCACCTTGGGAGGCACTGTAACATAAGAGACTACCGAAGAGATCTGTGGTTTTAATCCAGTCTAACCGTGGAGTGATTAGTGATTACAATCCAGTGTGAATCTGTAGTGTGAAAAACCTGGCATGAGTAATTGTGGAGAGGTTTTAATCCAGTATGAATGTGCAGTGGGTGTCATTTTTACAGTCCAACAGTAATAACTGCGTGATTTTAATCCAGTATGTATTGTGTTTAAAAAAATTATGATCCACTATGAATCTGTATTGTGTGTAGTTTTTACTACTAGTGTGACTAATAACTGTGGAAGGTTTTTTGATCCAGTATGAATCTGCCATAAGTTAAGAGAACCTTTATTAGTGGGAAATTTGCAACTGGATAGAAACCGTAGACTACGAAGCTTGGCAGATTTTACGGTTTGTATAGATTTTACAGAAGTTTGTATAGATTTTACAGTCTGACAGTAATAATTGTTAGGTGGTTTTGATCCAGTATGAATCTGCGGTGTGTGTGGAGTTTTTTTTTACAGTCTAAGTAGACTGTGGTGTGTTTACAAAGAGAATGACCTTCTGTAATAGGCTTAAGACAACGCTTCCTCAGTTATAGGTAATTTGTTCAAAACCACTTCATGGTAATGATGAAGTGACATAACACTGATGGAAACCTCCATGACCATAGGCAACCCATGTGGGGAAAGTACACAGACACGTCGTTCTGTACCAGATCACACTGGGCAGTGGTAGTGTAACTTTGAGCTGGAAGCTGAAGGTCACTGGTTCAAATCCCAGACTGGTGAGCAAGGCGCCGTCCCCAAGCACTGCTCCCTATCAGTTGCCCACTGCGTCTACACAGATAGGTCAAATGCAGAGGCTGCATTTCATTGTGGTGTGTTCACAACGACAAATATCCATTTGCATTACATTCCACCATCCCTGACTCAAACAGAGCCGAAGTTTAGGCCCACTTACCCAGGCCCAACAAGCACCGAAAATCTTCTGCAGGATTCACTTGACTCTCACTGCTCCCTTTCTCTAGTAGCTTCAATATATCTTTTTACAACACCTGGCCTACAGACCATTACATCTGATGACCACAGGAATGTTATGACCCGTTAAGTGTGCAGTCATCTCTCTCCAGGTCCAACGAGGTCCATGAGTTGTCTCTGGATCCTATAGAACGTTTGAGGCATAGGTGATGGCTGTGCACATAATGTGATCGTTATGGCCGGTGAGCAAACTCGGCAAATGTGACATGGAACATTTAGGAAGTTCAGCGCAGCCAAGAAGGCTTGAGCTCTCCATCCATTCATTTACACAGCACTCTGTCTAGCTCTCTATAGCCCTCTTGCGAGATGGGGTACGGGGGTGCTGGAGCAAAGGGGCGGGGGTTACGCGCACTACTGGCGCTTGCTGGCTGACTGGGTGTCTGCGGTTCTGTTGTGGTCAGAGAAAAAGGGAAGGGTGTTCAGCAGTGTTGCCGAAATCCCAAAGCAATGTTCGTTTTGGAATTGCTCTTTGCTTACATACCTCCCTCACACGCTTTCCCATTCTGTCATATTCTAATGGAGTTTCGTCTTACTCCCTTGCTAAACGTTCCCTTCAAGGGCTTTGAAGATGCTTAAAGGGGAAGGAAGAGCTAATCATGGTTAATCTATGTGTCATACCACTGGAAGAATAGCTCTTCATGGGGCTTGTCCATAGAAAAAGTCTCAGACTTTTCCCAGACTGGGACTAGATTGAAATCCCTGGTCATGAATGCACCTGTGGTTGCCTGAATTCCAGGCAGTGTGTAACAGGGTGGAAGCTCCTTGTGCACCTGTATATACACCAATCAGCCATAATATTATGACCACTGACAGGTATAGTGGGTAACATTGACTATAGATATTTCATTACAATGGCACCTGTCAGGAGGTTGGGCAGCAAGTGAACAATCAGTTCTTGTAGTTTTGGTACTGGAAGCAGAAGCATAAGGGTTTGAGCCACTTTGACAAGGGCCTTATTGTGATGTTTAGGGCAGAGAGCATCTTCTAAACAGCAGGTCTTATGAAGTGTTCCATATATGCAGTAGTTAGCACCTACCAAAAGTGATCCAAGGAAGGACGACTGGTGAACAGTCGAAAGGGTCATGGACACTCAAGGCTTACTGATTCAAAGAGGAGCTTCAAAATGTGAATGCTACTTCCAAAAGAAAGTGGTCAGAACACACAGTGCACCACAGTCAAAGCTGTTTCAGGAGCATAAGGGGGACCTACTGAACATTAGGCGGGTGGTGTTAATGTTATGGCCGCTTGGTTCTAGCTGTATTTTGTATCAGAAGTGATATAGTTAATCTTCTTGCAGATTGTCTTCTGTAATTCATGGAATCTCACATTTCTTGTGAGTGAAAGTCTTCATGGTGAAACCTTCAGAAGCAGCAGCAGAAGTGAACATTTTGGACCCACTTGTAAAACACAGTGGTTGCAAGTCCGAACCCTGTTCAGTGTCTTCAGGACTGAGGGAAAGCAGAGGTGAGACGTAAAGTAACTGGTCTGGCCCGTCATGTGCCAGCATGCCATTGATTCCACCAAGACCACATCGTATCTGTCCTAAATCCTCTCAACCACCTCCGGCTGCTGTCTACACTTTCCCACAGGGAGCCCCTGCCTTAACAGTGAGAAAAGGGACTCGGTTGCATATATGGATAAGGATGCTTCTCAGGCATCTCTGGCAGGCCTGGCCAATAAATTGGCACTATGTGCGTTCTAACTGACCAACCAGCAGAAGCATCATCCAAGCTTGAAAACAGCAAGAAGAAGACAGAGTTGGCGAAAGCAGTTTTCTAGGGACTTTCTAGAGATTCACAAGTCTATGTATATATATATATTTACAGATCTATCACAACATTAAAACCACTAGCAGGTGAAGCAAGTAGCAATGATGATCTGGTTACAGTGGCTGCTGTCAAGGGGTTGGGATGTATCAGGCAGCAAGTGAACAGTCAGTTCTCGAAGTCAAAGTGTTGAAGGCTGGAAAAACAGCCTAGCGTATGGATCTGAGGGCCTCATTGTGTTGGTTAGATGACTGAATTACAGCGTCTCCGAAACAGCAGGTCTTACGGAGAGTAGAGTGTAGTTTGTACCTACCAAAATAGACCCAAGGAAAATCCAGCGACTGGGTCATGGGTGCCCAAGGCTCACTGGTGTGGTTCACAGAAGAGCACAGAAAATGAATGTTGGCTATGATAAAAAGGTGCCAGTGCGCCAGTCATGATGGGGACTTAGCATTAGGGCAGGTGGTGTTAATGCTATGGCTGATTGAAGTATATCAAGTATAAGTATTGCATTTATCGTTTGACCTTCACTTCCAAAAAGGGTCAATGAGGGTGGTCCCCAGCTAGAACATGAGCTAGGGGTCGTACGCTGGCCTTGACACAGGGCAGCCATGCTTTTTGTTGTTGCTGTGTGACTTTGTTGGTGTAAGAGCGGACAGCGCCCCTAGAGGTCAGTGGGAAGGAAATCCCACGTCTGGGCCCACCAAAAAAAAAAATGCACGGGCAGTCCTCACTCTCTGCAGAGGCTTCTATTAAAAATGAGTCATTTTGCAATTTTTTTTTGGATTTTAAAAGACGAAATAGCTCGTATGTTTGCAATGGACGACACGCAAACCCCCACCCCTCCCACGCTCCCACCCCTTGGCGACAACTGACCCGCGCTCGTTCGCACCGTCCCATCCCGGCGCGCTCCTCCTCCTCCTCCTCCTCCTCCTCGTTCCACTCCGGCGCGCGGCGCTTCCTCCCCATTCAGCGAACGCGCTGTCCTGTGGCGAGCGAGGGGAGCTTTAGCGAAACAAAAGACGGCAGAAAAGGAGGAGAAAGAACTGGAACTGGCCTGGAAAACTTGGGCGAGCACCTTACACCTCCTGCCTCCAAGTTACTCGCCATATTACTTTATATTTATTTGATTTTTTTTTTTTATTATTATTATTTTTTTTTACAATTTTATTTATTTGCTTTTACGCACTGCGCTGCTCCAGGTGGCCCCTGGCTCTTTTCTAGCCCGAGCTCTGAAATCGCCAAGCAAGCCGGTCCTGTCATGAAGGCGGCGGAGCTGCGAGCCGGACCGCGCGCGTGGGCTTCACCTGTGCTGGCGACGCGGCAGGGGACGGTCTCGCTCGCGTGAGCGTGTCTGTGGAGCGCACTCCGGACGCGCTGTCACGCGCGCTCAGATGCTCGCCTGGGCTCGCGACGCTCGCAGGCTCCTGTTCTTCAAGCAAAAAACACGCCTCGCCGCCACGCTCGAGCCATGCAGTCCATCCTCCCTCCGGTGTCCGTCATGTAAGTTGAACCGGTTGCACGTCACGCCGAAGTGACTTTGCCCGTTCCCCGTTCGTCTCCAGCTCGTGGCACCTGTCTCGTGCATGCTTCGCCCTCATTGGGGCCAGGGCTCATGGCGCATCCTCATGCTCCGAGCGTCTCCTCACATGGACCGAGCCTGCAGGCGAGCTTCGCTCTCAGTGAGGCTCATTGGTTCCTTAGTTCACCCCCAACTCGCTTCACTGCCAGCTTGATCTCATCAGCCACAACATTAACACCACCCGCCTCATATTGTGGAGGTCCTGCTTATGGACACCTTTCTATTAGAGGCAGCGTTCAGGTTTTCTGCTCTTCTGTGGCCTCCGCTACCCATCAGTGAGCCTTGGGTGCCCTTTTGGTAGGCAATAGCCACAGCTACCGTTTTGGAGATGCTCTGACTGGCCATCACATTTTGGCCCTCAGATGCCCCTGCTTCCAACATATCAGCTTCGAGAGCTGACTGTTCACTCACTGACTAATATGTCCCACCCTCCTGATAGGTGCCACTGTGATAGAATATGATATAGTCAATGTTATGTACTTCATCTACAAGTGGTTTTAATGTTGTGGCTGATTGGTGTACTAGATATGTTAAGATCTGCTAATCAGATTTTCTCTGTTGCCTCTTTCTAGATGCGTCCAGGCTGTATTGCTGCTGTGTAGCCTCCTGCAGGTAAAACGGAGTCTATAAATAAGTGTGATTGGTCCAAAAGTCGATGCGCTGGGTTAGGCTCGATTCAGTTGTGTGCCAACACACACTCTCACACACACACGCAAAAACAAAATTCCTGCCAAAAGTAAAGAGAAAGACTTTAGAGTATAAATCCATTCATTATGACTTGTCTTCCAAACGTCATGTTTTTGCAGGTGCTAGCAGTGGACAATGTGGATTTCGGGGAGCATGTGGAGAACCAGACAGGCGTGAGGGATAGTCTGAGCAGAAAGCATCACAGGGTGTACCAGCTCTACAGCAGGACCAGTGGCAAACATGTGCAGGTACTGGGCAGGAAGATCCTGGCCAGGGGAGAGGATGGGGATAAATTCGGTAAGGACCTTTGCGCCACACTCACAACGGACTTTTGCACATGCAGTGATGTAAACAGGTGTTTAAAAGTGTGTTTGAGATTTTAGAGGAAAATGTATGAATGTACACTCATCAGCCAGAACATTATAACCACTCACAGGTAAGATGAATAACATTGACAGTCTTGTTACCCCGACTCCTGTCAGGGGGTGGGATAAATTGGGCAGCACATGAACAGTCAGTCCTTGAAGTCAGTGTGTTGGAAGCAGAAAATATGGTTGAGCATAAAGATCTGAGGGCCAAACTGGGATGGCTAGATGACTGGGTCAGAGCATCTCCAATACAGCAGGTCATGTGGGGTCCTGCTTCCCAGTGGTTAATGCTAACCAAAAATGATCCAAGGAAGGAAACCATGAATCATTGACAGGGTCCTGAGCACCCAAGGCTTATTGATGTATGCAGGCAGTAAAAGGCTAAACCATTTGGTCTGATCTCACAGTAGCACAAAAAACCTACAGCATGAGGGGGACCTACTTATTAGTTGGCAGGTGGTTTTAATGTTATGGCTGATTGATGCATGATGCAAGGATCCATTAATGAGATACCACCCAACACCCCCATGGAACCAGAAGTGCATGCTTAATAATAAGGTTGCCATGAAAGCTTCTTTGAGTGATGACAGAACCATTCTAGGTCCCTAAATAATCATTTTTGCAAATGAAATGTGTGTGTGAAGAACCAATTAAAAGTGTAAAGAGCCTTGAAATAATGCCAAGGTTCATTACCAATTTAGGGATAAACTCAAGAACTTTTACACTTTGTGGAGGTTAAAACCATGAGCTTGAACTTGGCCCTGCCAACGAGGTTCTTCACAATCACACATCTGTGTTACAAGAAATGTCTTTTTGAAGAAGCATCCACTGAAAGGTTCTTTAGGGAACCAAAATGGTTCTTCTAGGACAGGGTTTTCCAATCCTGCTTCTGGAAGCCAACTGCCTTGCATATTTCTGGTGCTTTCCTTCCTCCCAGCACACCTGATCCAGCTCAGATCATTAACAGACCCTCACTGAGCTGACATGGAGGTGTTGAAGCAGGTAAAAACACAATGGCTTCCAGGACCTGGATTGGGAAATGCTGTTCTTAGACATCATGCAGTGGTGTCATCTGGCTTCCCTTGAGAACATTTTAGAGGATGTAACTACTTCTGTAAATGTGTGAAGAACCATTTCTAAGTTTAAAGAACATAATGTACGGGTTCTCTACCAATTCTAGGACGAACCAAGCCAGAAACCCTTTAGGAGTAAGAGTGTATGAGGTTAGAAGGAGGAAGGGGGTACATTTCCATTGATCTGTTGATAGATGCATTTGCCCTGTTCTTTTGCGCTAAACAGAAGGGCAAAGACTAACAAAGCCAGAGGACAGAGTAAGTGTTGTGAGGTGGAGGGGGAATAATATTGATCTTGCATGACCTCCACGTCGCTCAAGGACTATAGGAACGATCCGATGGCAATCAGGCTCTCTCTCCAACGTGAACGTGCACAACCGTTTCCTACAATACAAATGAAATACCAGAGAAAAGTTAGCGGGGGGATTAGGGCGTTATCAGTTAGCCCCATCAGGCAGCTGAGGAGAAAGGGCAGAGAAAGAGAGCAGTGTATGCAGTATTGGCCAGTGAGGACTGAAGTTGTCAAGATGGTAGCACCAAGTGAAGGACATTTTTTGTGTTATTGCGATTAGTTTAGAAGACTTGATACCTATTAGAATGAATAGTTGCAGATAAGGGAGTTGCCTGTGTCTAAGCCTGGAAAACCCAGAAATTCTCTGGCAGTGTTTCCTCTGGCAGCAATTGATGAGAAAAGGCAAGTGCGTTCTCAGCCTGTCTATATTCCTGTCTGTCTGTGTTGTCTCTTCACAAGCCCAGCTTGTTGTGGAGGCAGACACCTTCGGGAGCCAGGTGAGAATTCGGGGCAAAGAGACCAACTTCTACCTGTGCATGAACCGCAGGGGCAAGCTGGTGGGAAGGGTGAGTTACTGTTAATGCTCCCAGAAATACTTTACCACAATAAAGCTAACGTTGCTAAAGAAGGAAAGCTTGATTTGAGCCAGTACTGGATTTTCCTGATTGTTGGCCACATTAGCATTATTGTGTAAAGTATCCCTCGATTCCTTTACAATTGTATCCCAATATCTGCCAGCATGGTGGACATACTTAGTTCACAGATGCTGATGCAGTCGAACTGTGACTGAACACGATGTGACTGTTTGCATTTGGTCTGTAGAAAGCCAGCAGTGGGAACGCAGAGTGCGTCTTCACCGAGATAATGCTGGAGAACAACTACACCGCCTGGATGTCTGCACGCTACACAGGCTGGTACTTGGGCTTCACCAAAAAGGGCAGACCGCGCCGGGGGCCACAAACTCTCCCCAACCAGCAGGATGTCCACTTCATGAAGCGATTCCCTCCTGGAGAGCAGCCCAGCCTGCAGCACTGCAGCTTCACCACCGTCAGCAAGAGGAGTCGGCGGACACAGCAGACCTCCTGACGCCCCCCACTCAGAAGTTTACAGCAGTGGAGGTTAAATCAGCTGTACCCAATTTCCAACTTAGCCCAGTTGTAGGCAATCAGCCATGGCATTTGTGGTGTACAAATGTTGCTTCTTTAGTTTAGAACAGGAGCTACGAGGCTGACAATCACAAGAAGTCATTTGTCACCCAAATCATATTCGTAATTCACCTCTTCAAAGTTTCTCTCAACCCACTCAAACCACATCCAGCTCTCCATTAAGGTGGTGCAAACTTGTGGATGTGATGTAGGACAGTATGACTTATTGAAGAAGAGCTGATTGTGGGTTGAACAGGTTAAGCGATGTTTTGGGGATGTGTTTTAATTGAAAGGATATAGGTGGCTATTGATTCTACTGTTAGCAATGCTAGCCTCGTATCTCCAGTTCTAAAGAAGCAAAATTCAAACTTCAAACATGTCTTGGCTAATTGAGGACATATTGGGGTAAATGGAAAATTGCATACATTTGATTTATCATCAAACCATTTCTGTAACATGCAGAGGACTAGACGAAGACCTAGAACCCTTGACGCCCCATAATAACTAGTGCCAACCAAGGTCTTCACCTCACACCTTCTCTGAAAAGCAGAGCCCATAATTGGTAGGCCAAGGACCTGCAATGGATGGTAAACATATAAGGTAATGGCAAAAAGAAAACCGGAATACCCTGTATCATGTAGAGCAAGGTTCCTCCACTGGAAGGCTGATGTTTGTGCTGGAAAATCATCCTTGATGGAACTGGATATGAAGGTTCCTTGCTGTAAAGATGGGTAGACTAGCCTACCTAGTATGCCTGCTTTGTTTACCTCCACTTCTCCTCTCATGCGCTGATTTGCTAGGTTGAATGGCCAATCAGAGAACTCTCAACAGATGAGCAGGCACTGATGAGGGCTGGACATGGTGCGGTACAAGCAGTAGTGGGCCACAGATGCTTAGTGATGTTCCTTGGTTGGTCAGGGCCCTTTGCTATTTCAAAGGATCTTGGCATTTTGGGGAGGATACCTCCAGGTACAATAAAGGTCAATGTCAAGGGAGAAGGCCGACAGAACGGTGAGTAGTCAATATAACGTAACCAAAGACGGCTGGGCACGCGTCCAGGAACTAAATTCTGAGAACTCCTGACTTGTGACAAGGGCACACAGCACTTCAAGCCAAAGAATGCCCCCCCAGGACAAAACAAAACCAACTGGTGATTGAAAGGAGGTACACCTTGCTGACCTTTCCAGGCAAAAACATCTATGAATGACTGCTATACCTTTAGCTCTAGGCTAGCATCTTGTTGTTTCTAGCCAATACTAGCACAACTTCGATCTTCTGACTCCGATGTGGCCAGGTGAATGTAGCTAATATCAGTTCTGGAAACAAGAGTAACAGCTAAGACCACTTCGACTGCAATTGCTGAACTGCAACACAGAAGATTAAGCACTTGATGGGAGAAAAGATTGGTGTTTATGGGTAAAAGCTCATACTGTTACACTGCTAGAAGATCGGTGTGTAAAACCACTGAAACCTTTCATCAGGAACTGCTGCAACAGACAGGCCAGTTTGTGGTGCAGCTACAAGCACCTGCTCACTTCACTGTGCAGCATGGGTGGGCAAATCTAGTCCTGGAGGGTCATAGTTTGGTAGTTCTCCTCCTCTAACACACTCACTAAACAAGTGACAAGAACCAGGTGTGTTTGAGCAGGGAAATCACCAACTTGTGCTGGGCACTGGCCTTCCAGGATTGCAGTTGCTCATCCCTGGTCTACAAGACTTGGGATCAATTGATTTCAGCCCAATAAAAAATCCCATACTTATATTTATGCTACGTGCTTTGTGCAGCTTCGTAATCCTGCAGTTAGGATAACTCGCATAATGAAGCCACTCAGTGGGTCTGGCATGAAATGGCTCATTGTAGATTAATGTACAAACATTTTTTTTACAGTAGCAGTGAATCAAAATGTGTCAAATGCAAATAAAGCCATTATATTTATTATCCAAACCCACCCGTGAAGCTCCACGTGTTTTCTGAATGTTTATGGTGGTAAATTAGTGAATCTGAGCTAAAAAAGGAATCTATTTGGGACTAGTTCTTCTCATAACATCCTACATATACTTCTCCACCATGAATGTATTATAAACATATACACTGATCAGCCATAACATTAACACCATCTGCAAAAACATCTCGACTTTGGTGCACTGTGTGTT
Source organism: Arnoldichthys spilopterus (assembly GCA_037974385.1). Lineage (NCBI taxonomy): Eukaryota > Metazoa > Chordata > Actinopteri > Characiformes > Lepidarchidae > Arnoldichthys > Arnoldichthys spilopterus. Next base: position 18,523,916 of record JBBPDA010000037.1, on the reverse strand, counting down.
CTGACTCCTTTCTACCCATTAGGCTAGCTTTCACTCCCCACATGCGTCAGTGAGCCCTGAGTGCCCATGACCCTGTCACCGATTCACCAGTTGTCCTTCCTTGGATCACTTTTGGCCCTTGTCAAAGTGGCTCAGGCACTTTTGCTCCTGCTTCCAGCACATCCACTTCAAGAACTGACTGTTCACTTGCTGCCTAATATATCATATATCTCACCCCCCTGACAGGTGCCACTGTACTGAAATAACAAGAGAGTCAATGTTGTTCACTTCACCGGTCAGTAGTATAAATGTTATGGCGGATCTGTGTATTTTAGTGCAGAAACATGATCCCGTCTCAGCCGTCAGACAGTATCTTCTAACGTTCAGTGAGGGAGCTTTTAGAAGAACCAGACGTCTGGTTCCATTCACCACCAATGTAAACAGTTCGGACTCAAATGGAGCATTTCACACCAAACCGCTAGAAACTGCTTTTGTCTTAATGATGGCAGGGTTAAACATTTCCAAACAAATTCCCCTATAGGTATTTTATTAAAAATGTCTTTGGAAGCTACTTTTAAAGTCCCTTTCAATAGATGATTCTCCTGGAGTGTCACTCCTAAGAACCTTCTTGGCACCATTGTATGGGAGTGTACAGTGGTTTTGTATGCTTTTATCACTGCAGTGCAGCACCAACAAGTGCTCAGTGTGGCTATTTCGGAAGAACATATCATGTATTCAGTGGAGAGTATGAGCTTTCATCCACCACCAGCAGATCCAGCGAATGCCCAGTGATGGTCACCACGAGGCTGCTTCATGAAGTGAAGAGTGATGAGCAAAGCCTACGGCCTGTACAGTAGCAGAATATTCTTGTCTGTTTTTCGAGGCCGAGAGATCTTGCTTGGTCAAACGTCCTTTGGAGCATGACCCTAACTCCACTGCAGGTAGAAGAACATATCAGTTATTCAGGCTGACACACGCACCCTCTCTGGTCCTCCATGTTGAAGACTGTATAAAAGGCAATGCCCAGTAAGACCCAGTTACACCACTACTACGTCCCTCTGTTACATGGGGCAGAAGTTAAAAGTGAAAGATGAAATATTTTGATACAAACGTCATTAAAAAAGTATTTATTTTGTTGACCTGCTGCGTGTTCTTCATATCCTACCAGCTTTCTGTGGTCCAGACATTCCTCAGATTCTCCCAACCAAAGCGGCTCTATCTCCACCTGGTGGAATGTGACAGTATGAAGGATGAGGTCAAATCAGCACATGATGAACGTACGCCTTGGTAGACCTTTATCTTGAGGATGGTCATTCCTACATATAGTTCAATATACACCAATCGACCAGAACATTAACACCACCTGCCTAATATTGAGTATGTTCCTCTCATATTGCTGAAAGAGCTGCCGTTTCGGATTCAGTCGTCTAATATATCACAATAAGACCCTTGTCAAAGCGGTTCAGATCCTTACGCTCCTGCTTCCAGCACATCAACTTCAAGAACTGACTGTTCACTTGCTGCCTAATATATCCCACCCCCCCGACAGGTGCCATTGTAATG
>JBBPDA010000037.1:18509882-18522274 GCA_037974385.1 Arnoldichthys spilopterus | reverse complement strand
AGCACATCAACTTCAAGAACTGACTGTTCACTTGCTGCCTAATATATCCCACCCCCCTGACAGGTGCCATTGTAATGTAACGACTAGTTGATGTTATTCGATTCACCCATCAGTGGTGTTAATGTTATGGGTGATGGGTGTAGTATGTAAACATTAAAAATCAACGTTGCAATCATGTATTTAAACTAACAGCTTGTTTTGAAGTTTGTTGTGATTCAGTCTACAGGCGTTTAGTCCCGCCCATGAACACTGAGGCTATAAGGAGTGTTTGAGCCTGGACTGCTTTAGGAATGAGATGCAATACAAGGCAGCCAATCAGAACAGAGGTTGTTCACATGCATCTTATAGCAAAAACAGCCTAAAAGGTAAAACAACGACTGGAAAATGTGCATGTAGATGCAAATTCCAGCCAGGAGTTGGAGAAGGGCCCTTTAACATCCTTCAACAGTTATAGAAAAAGGGCTGTGCTGCCACAGGAAGGTCAATCAGTGTTGCTCTTTGGCATCGTGAGGAAGAAAAAGATGCTGCAAAAACCAAAGCCAGCTCCTCCATATTTATACCAGTTCTAAATGACTAATTTGGGGTTTTATGTGTTAATCAAGGCCAGGGCTGATTAAGGGGCGAGAGAAACTGTAGCAAAGCTACCGCAAGCTACAGAAATATGTGAAAATGATCGGGGGAGAGAAGATTGCAGGTGTACCGTACGCCTTTCCAGACACATATTAGATTAGTATCAAATTAAATTAGAAATGTCGATGGGGATTCACGCTCGAAGCGCCTTTTTATTCCAGGACTAGGCTTAATCTGTGCCTGGAAAAGCGTCCCCAGCTGTGTGGGAAAGGGAAAGCCAGCGAGATATGTGGTGAAAGTGTAAGGCTCCAGCTTTCCTCTGCATTCCTGATCAGCCGTATTGGGCAGCGTTGGTCTTTCTGCCTGCAGACGTACTTTGATCCTCCCTTTGAAACGCTCGCACAAACAGAACTCCAGTAATTTTACCATTTTACACTGTTCAAGAAGCTGAAGGTCAGTCCGATCCTGCTGCTACAGCAGTTCACAGACCAAAATCGGGCACGGTTTTATTAACTGAATGGTCACTAATTGAAGGAGAATGACGTGTTGATGCACTTCCAAAAAGTAGGTCTTCATGCTCAAACTTGGGCCCGTTTGAACATTTTTGGGGCCAGAGCGCCGTCCTAGTAGAAGGAACATCCTGAAATGACTCCATACAAGATTCAAGAAAATGATTTTTTGACAAATGAGTGAAAAACAAAGTTTAAAAGGTGCATGTTCAGGGCCCATGCAACTGCTTATACGGCTTAATCACAAACAGCCCTGAAGAAACTAGCCAGAGGCCCATTTTCCACTACAGCCCAATGGTTGGCAGGTGTATGAGCTCTGGCTCATTAGTTTATGGATATATTCAAGTTCACAGAATGTCAGTTACAGCCATATTCTACATATGCCTTCTGAGGCTCCTCCCTGAAACAGTGACTTGCGTCTCGCTGCAAAAAAACAGCAGGTGGAAACAAGAGTAGGATCAGGGCAGGGACTGTGTTTAGGCTCCACAAACCTACGCAGAAGCCAACAGCTATACCAAGGGATTCCACTGGACGGCTCAGCAGCCCTGAGCACGATTGGCTAACCTCTTATAGCATGGGTGAACCAATCTCTGTCCAGCAGGTGAGCTGAGCCAGCGTTTGAGAAGGAAGATCACCAAACCTCCAGGATCAGAACCGGGCAACCATTGGGCTGTAGTGGAAAATGGGCCTCTGGCTAGTTTCTTCAGGGCTGTAAGAAAGAGGCCAAACACTCCATCCTACAGGACCAAATGCACAGCGAAACCCAGCATTTACTGCTCGTTTGGATCACTGACCGCTCTGGAACTAACACCACAAGGTCACAGTTTTGGTTCCCGGCTTCGAAAGATTTTAACAGCTCATGTCTAAAGCCTATATTCCCCACAAACTTCCATCTTATGGCCACAGCCCACAAACGTTTGGTATTTATAGTGGCAAAACAAGCAAGTTATCTTCTAGACAGTTCCAGAATGTTCTTAAATGATTCTAGAATGTTCTAGAAAACTCTGGACAATTCTAAAAACTTCTGAAAGTTCTACTTCACATTTAAAGTGAATGGAGAATGTTCTTGAAAACAGATACATTATAAAATGTCATTATCCTGAGCACAGAGAAAATTTTGTGTGGGCCAACAGCCGTTTCCTATTGAATGTAGGCATAAAGGAAAACACACTTCGTACCAGGAACTCCGTTACATAGTGTAACCAATCACTTTTTTCCAAATATTCACCATGAAATGTGACAATGTTTAACAAAATCATTCATTATTAACTGCAATAGATGTTAAGCACTGACGCTACTTTCTTTGAGTGGCAAAACATGGCTGCCTTCAGCAGGGGAAACTCTGAAACTGACAGTAAATAAATGATCTGTTGAATTAAAGGGAGTTGGGCTCGACTGTGATCCTAACAACTTGCCAAAGAACCAGTGGGACATGGACACTGATGTGGCCAAGCTTTCCTGACATTTATACGTGGCCAACTTCAGTGTTAGGAAGATACACAAGGCAAAAGCCTGAAGACATAAAATAAAAACAGAGGATCGTGACCTGGGGCAAAGCTAAACCTGGGGGCATCAGTAAATCACTTGACCTGTGGAAAATTGTATAAAAACACGCAGGAAAACGAGCACTGGCTGTGCCAACGTCTTAACACTCCTTCACAGTCAAGAACTTTATTCTTATTAATAATAACGTTTTTTTTCTTTAAAAAATCTTTTCAATATACAACACCATTTTAGACGAGACGTTTCTGTTTACAACTAAATTCAGATCAGTTATGGGTCATTCGGAACCTAGACAAGCGGACAGCGAAAGGGATCAAGACGGAGGAGGAGAGAGAGATAAAGCTAGAGCTAGCAGGGAAATGGAGGGACAGCGTGAACGTGTCGGAGGAGAATTTGAAAGGGAGCGAATTACAATTATTAGTACAATATCACAAAGAAAGCGAAAAGAATTTGATTTCCCAAATAAAAAAAAGGAAAAGAATAAAAAAGTAAGAAAGACAAAAACAAAAATAAAAGAAGGGGGGTTTGACCGGCTCTACTGTCCCATCATTCGTTCATTCATGCAAGTACAGTTCTCATGGAAGATTCCCTTCCATTGGTTCTTTTTTTTTTTTCTTCTTTTCACCAAAAAATGAGAGGGAAAAAAAAAAAAAAAAAATCAAGATAGATACATAGTTCTTGGGCCCAAGGGGCGGGGCTAGGGCAGGCATCACTCTGGATGTGGGGGGCGGAGCTCCGTGCTCTTCCTCAATGGCATCCCTTTCTCCATTTTGTCCTCAGCAGAGAGGGGGAAAAAGGGGAGCAGGGCTGAGTGTGTTGGGGGCCCTCGAGAGAGAGAGAGAGAGAAAGAGAAAGAGAGAAAGAGAGAAAGAGAAAGAGAGAGAAAGAGAAAGAGAGAGAAAGAGAAAGAGAGAGAAAGAGAAAGAGAGAGAAAGAAAGGGTGAGTGGTGGAGAGGGGTGGCGTTCCTCGACCTCTGATCCTGGCACACTACCACAGAGACTCGGTCATCAGGACAGTCCCCGCACACACTCTCTCACTCCGCACACCTCCAGCGTTGCCCTGTTGACATGACACCACACACACAGTTATTGCACTGTATCTCTTTTCCGGATTTTTGTCTAGAGCAGTGTTTCCCAATCCTGCTCATGGCGGCCCAGCATATTTTAGGGTTTTCCCTGCTCCCAACACAGCTCATCCAACTAATCAGCTGAACAATGAAAAAAGCAGGGAACACACTGAAATGTGCAGGACAGTGGACCTCCAGGACTGGGCAAAACTGCTGTAGAGGCACAGAACACACAGTTGAATGCAAAAAAAATGGAAATAAATGAATGAATTTTTTTTTTTTTAAATCACTCAAATAACACATTTAGCTAAATTACTGAACAAAAATAACACCCTTGAAAAGAACACACCCTTATATTTGGCATTTTAAATATTTTAATAAGTGTTATTGGCACTTTAACTTTAAATAGGTAGAATGACAACTTTTATGTTCACCCCCCATACGATTCACCCAATAAGCAGTGTGTATTAAAATGTGTAGAAGTGTGAGTACGTAGAGCGTTTTGTGAAACCTACAAAAGCAACTAAGCAGGGGCGGCCAAACCTTCGCATACGACTGAGTGGGCAATGGAAAGCACCAGTTCAACAGTTAAGAAGTCTGGAATGTCAGAAGTGATAATATCCAATGAAGTATGTGCTCATTTTATGGCCAAAACTAAATTCTTGGGATAGTTTCAAATGTTAAAAATCCACCATCACCTTCCAATAAATGAATGAAAAAAATATTAATAAATAAATGGTGAGAAAAAAGAAAAAAAAAAGAAGATAAAGCTGTTACTAAATTAGGAGAAATCGAGTAAAAGTGGTGTTTATACTAAAATAATAGAACGATGCCAAAATCCAACTGAATCGTGGTGAAATGCACTAAAACGTCCAAAGATTTACAGTCGTTTCAAACGGCAGATTTACACCCGAGTCTCTACTAATCAGGCCTGCGGATGCACGGTGTGTGTATGTGGTGGTTGGTGTAGTGTGTAACTCTCCTGCCCTCTATGCAACAGGCCGAGCTCCCACCCGCACCCAGACAAGTCTCCGAAGACTCCGGCTACCGCTGCGTGCAACTGCAACAGGAGAAAGTGGTTTAGAGCATCGGTGTAGAGCTTTACCTGCTATCTGGAGATGTAGGTGTACGTGCGTGATGGCGACCGCCCTTCCATTTGTCCATTAGTCGACACGTTCAGAAAATCCCAGATGAGGATGGTGTCATCATGGGAACTGCTGATGATCTGGAACTCGTCAAACTGCAGCCGGAACACTCGGCCCGAATGCTCCTGCACACACAGACGCACACACAGACAGACAGACAGACAGACGCACAGACAGACACAGACACATTAAAGTTCAGCTCAAAACCATTTATTACTAGAGGTGGGAGAAGAAAAAAATACAATATTGAAGTAATTTACATCACAATACTATAATCGATACAGCTGTGTCAAATTTCGTACATACAAATCAGCCATAACATTAACACCACCTGCCTAATACCGAGTGTGTCCCTCCTGCTGCTGGACTGTGTGTTTCACTTTCTACACCACAGTGGCTCTTCTGTGGGATTGTACCACACAATGCTGAACTGACTGTTCACTTGCTGCCTAATATTTCCCACCCCCGACACATGTAATGAAAGAAACAGAGAGTCAATGTTTTACACTTCACCTGTCGGTGGTGTTAATGTTATGGCTGATGTAGGTCAACTGGTGTAAGTCTACTATGATAGCATTGCTTCTGAAGTCCACAAGATGGCGCAAGAACTCCTTCTCCTATCTTTTAAAAAAGGCTTTACACTACATACTGGAACATTGCTGTGAGCATTTGATTGCACAAGAGGTTTAGTAAGGGCCGGTGCTGATGTTGGATTAGTTCTGGATCACAAATGTCACCCCAAAGGTACTGGATGGAGCTTCATCTCTCCAGAGAGGACAACTGGGCTGGAGGGATTGTTAGCCCACTAGCTGACCCTTATCACCAAGCATGCTCCACAGCACCTCATTCTATTGGTCCAAGCTTTTCTGTGGAGACAACACTGAACATCCACAGCTGAAGTTGCTCTTTAGGACAACTGTCCAAATATTTCTGGACATACAGTGAAAAAGTGTGAATGCCCTGATGTACGTTCATGTGCATGTGTGTGCTCCAAGTTTACTTACCACCAGTGTTCGCAGACACAGAGTGCTGGCCGGGGCTCGTGGGTCCAGAGCAGCCTGCAGGTCCCACACTTTAATTTTACTGCACAGACAGACACACAACAGAGGCCATTATCCACCCAATCAGCCAGTGCTCTCGACTAAAACACCATGTTACTACCCACAGGCCACTGATCTGCAACTTTCCGTTCCAAACAGGAAACTTACATTTCAAATAATCATAGATTATAACTAATCTAGCACAAACTAAAAAACGATGAGGAACTAAGGAATTACATTGTATTGCTTCCTTATTTTGTGCAGGTATAAACTTTTAGGGCACTATTTACAACGTAAGCGTTTTAGCTGCGGTTTTTAGCGTGGGTTGACTGACTTGAATATAAAGCTACGTTCGCGTTCGTTAGCCTCTGTTGAACGCCGACCTGCAGCCCAGACTGTAATACTGTGTGTTCACCTGTTGGGTGCAGTAATCAGCCCAGACTGTAATACTGTGTGTTCACCTGTGAGGGGCAGTAACCAGTCCAGACTGTTATACTGTGTGTTCACCTGTTGGGGGCAGTAATCAGCCCAGACTGTTATACTGTGTGTTCACCTGTTGGGGGCAGTAATCAGCCCAGAATTTTATACTGTGTGTTCACCTGTTGGGGGCAGTAATCAGCTCAGACTGTTATACTGTGTGTTCACCTGTTGGGGGCAGTAATCAGCCCAGACTGTAGTACTGTGTGTGACCTGTGGGGGCAGTAATCAGCCCAGACTGTAGTACTGTGTGTGACCTGTTGGGGGCAGTAATCAGCCCAGACTGTTATACTGTGTGTTCACTTGCTGGGGGCAGTAATCAGCCCAGACTGTAATACTATAGGTTACCTGTGGGGGGCAGTAAACAGCCCAGACTGTAATACTGTAGGTTACCTGTGGGGGGCAGTAAACAGCCCAGACTGTAATACTGTAGGTTACCTGTGGGGGCAGTAATCAGCCCAGACTGTAATACTGTAGGTTACCTGTGGGGGGCAGTAATCAGCCCAGACTGTAATACTGTAGGTTACCTGTGGGGGGCAGTAATCAGCCCAGACTATAGTACTGTATGTGACCTGTGGGGGGCAGTGATCAGTCCAGACTGTAGTACTGTGTGTTTACCTGTAGGGGGCAGTAATCAGTGTGTTTAATCTGTGGGGTTTGAGCTTCATCCTTCACTGTAGTAGTGAATATGGATCAGTGTCTTTATTTAGACCTGAACCTCAACGTCACTGTGTTAAAAATCCTCCGGATACGGCGAAAACATTGTCGCTGCTACTGTAACCACACTCTGACTGAAGGATCATGGGAAGGCTGTAGTCCTCCAGAGCTAAACTAATGGCATATAAACGCGATGAAGACGTTTCCTCTGCGCTGATCCAGATTTCGACATAAATTGACGCCAAGAAAAAGTCTGTGTCATTGATCGATCGGATTTGCGCAAACATGCAGAAAATCGGAAGGAAATGAAATTGCGGATCATTAGGCCGAGATTGAGATTAGGCCATTCTGAGCAGATGTATTCTTCTGTATTTCGGCTGTGTTGGGGTGGAGAGTTCCAGAGGCGTAGGTCAGTATGACCGAAGGCTCCAACAGTGGTCAAACGGGAAGGAGACACAGTGAGATTAATACGATGATGTAGACGATGTAGGAGTGAAGTGAAAGTGACTGTCATTGTGAACACACTCAAGCACCACAATGAAATGTGACCTCTGCGTTTAACCCATCACACGTGCACACGGGGAGCAGTGTAGCGGGACGGTACCTTACTCAAGGGGACCTCAGTGGTGCCCAGGAACTCGAACCTGCGACCTTCAGGTCCCAAAGGCAGTGTCCTGACCACTAGGGAGGTTTTGTGCAGATGTGAAGTAACTCAGAGATATTAAATATCTAAAATAAAATGTAAAAAAGCTGAAGTCCTGAAAATTAATTGCATGCAGAAGTGTTGGCGCCCAGGACGGATTACTATTAATTTTCATTGAGAAAAACTAAAATGTGGCTTGAACAAAAGTAACGGCACCCTTCCCATATATTATATTCAGCAAAAAAACAAAACAAAAACAATAATAAAAAAAAAAACCTTACACACTAAAATGTACATAAACTGGCCCCAGTCGACTGGACGTACAAATAATCATTTTTTCCTTCTCAAGAATCAAATCCAATTTGCCCCTGTGTGCAAACGAAGCCCGTTTGACTCACGGAGCTCATTAATTAGCCCGTTAACTGAACCTGGTGCGTCTGTGGGGGAAGTACAGAAATATGTAGGGCAGGGGGGACTTTGTGCCAAAGCTGGCAACCACTTACCTAGTCAGCAAAATAAACATGACTCAGTTCTGCTGTAAACGTTTCTCCCTAGTTTCCAACGTTCTTTGGATAATCTGCAAAGTCTGCGGTTCTCACCCGTCATACGCTCCGCTCACGATCCTCTTGTTATCGAACCGGATGCAGCGAACCAGCTCCTCGTGCCCTTCCAAGACCCGCAAACAGGCTCCGCACTCAATATCCCATAGCCTGCAGACAGACAGAGGGGGGCATGTGAGAGGACAAATATTAAATTTACTCCAGAGCCAGAGACTATAAATCATGGTGAACATGCAGCCGGAGCTTTAGAGGCTACGCTGATGTAATTACAGCCGAACCCAGAGTGATATGGAGGAACAGCGAATGGAGTCAGATCAAATAAAAGAAGAAATTTATTCAGGGTGGCCGTGATTTTCCACCCAACACACACACACACCTGATGGTGTTGTCAGAAGAGCCGCTAACCACAAGCCGGTCTCTGTACTGCAGGCAGGCGATTCCTCGCTTGTGGCCATTCAGAGTGCGCACAAACTCGCAAGTGCTTGTGCTCCACACCTACAGAGGAAAGAATCACACGTTTGATGAGTGAAAGCGGCCGTCGTTGTGAACACACCCCATCACACAACCAAATGGGACACGCAGGCAGTGCTCAGCGGCACCCGGGAGAGCAGTTTGCCTGCTCAAGGGTTCCTGGGCCCTCAGTTCACAGGGGCAAGTCCCTAACCACGATGCTGCCGCTGCCCACAAACGAGAAGACATCCCATAATAACACCCAACAGCATGTCGACCTGAACAACGGCCTTTTAAATCCGAACTAAAGGGAAGGCGCCAAAGAAGAAGCTGGAAGCTGTGAACGCACACTCGCTAGGAGCACCGTTCTGTCAGAAACGGTCAGGCGTGTTGGAAAACAGCGACCGCTGCTGCCCTTCAGAGTGTCGGCCAGCGTGGAGTCATGTGGAACACGCCGACTCGCATGCTCGCCGACAGCCCTGCCTCATTATTTGGGGAATGTTTTGAGAGGGTGGGAGCTCTGACTAGTGGACTCTCTCCCCCCATCTCTCCCCCCCGAATGACTTGGCGGGGGTCCCAGGGCGATGGGTGGGCTCGTGCGGGACTGCTGCGCGTTCCTGGAATCCCGACAGCCCTCAAATCCTGCGTCTGGGAGACAAAAGGGCAGGAGACGGAGCGCGATCCAGCCGAGGTGAGCAGACAGGCCGCAGTCTGGCCGCCGCTCAGCACAAACTGCAGCCTGCGGAGGAGCTCGATGAACTCCGGACGCAGGGCTCGGCTGACCTGCGGCGCCCTCTGCTGGACGTTGCGCACATAAGCCACAAGCGCAGGCTGTCGGGCCGACTTAGAAGCGTCACGGTGCGCGGTATTATTAGGAGGTGAGCAGGGGGGGTGAAAACGCACCAGTGGATCGTGACCCAAAGATGTGAAGGTGTTGATTCAAGCGCGTTCATTTTGAAGGAGAACGTGTGAAAGAAAGATAGAGAGAGAGGAAAAGAGCGAAAGGGAGAAAAAGATAGACAAAATAAATAAAGAAAAATAAAAGAAAGACAGACTGAAACAGACAGGCAAGAAAAAACGAGCGAACCAGAAGCAACCAAAAATAAAAGAAAAAAAAAAAAAAAAAAAGAGAAAAAGATCACAGAAAAAGGGAAAACAAATGTAGAGCAGAAAAGTAAGTGAACAAAAAAGAAAGAAAAGGAAGCGAAAAGAAAAGTGGAATGAAAACGCAAGAAAAAGCAGGTGAAAAAGAAAAGGCGAGAGAGACGAAGCCGTTCCCACGGGCGAACTCACTGTGGGTTTTAGTGTTGTGTGTGAACAGTCACAGCCTCATTCAGACCACATGCGACTCTGTATCGCAGCGGCAGGACAGAACTGTGTCGGGGCCCAACGTGAGATTTCACGACCCCTAAAGACGCAAAGTGAGGTCGGACACCCGCACTGCGATCAGGGTCATAACGTGGCCGTACTGACCTTAATGGTTCGGTCTCCGGAGGCGGAGACGATGTACTTGTCGTCGAAGTCGACCACGTTGACGGCGGCCCGGTGGCCCACGAGCACGCGGCGCAGGCTGATGTCGGTGGGGGAGGCCATGTCCCACACGGCGATGGAGCGGTCCTTAGAACACGTCACCATCAGGCCGTTGCAGAAGCGCAGGTGCAGCACCGCCTCGTTATGGTGAATCAGAGTGTTCAGTACCTCCCCCGAGTTCACATCCCACACCCTAGAAGCGTGTGTGTGTGTGTGTGTGTGAAGAAAAAAAGAGACAAAGTTAACACATCTCATCAATCCTGCACTGCAGCAAAGCTGGAGCAATGAGAAAATAGTTGAACTTTAGATTTAAAATCTTCATTTCAAACCGACTCCGTTAAAACACCATCAGTGATAATTAGTTTTTTTTTCTGAAGGGTTAAAAACGTCACTACAAGAGTGAGAGAAAAGCTGTGGCCAGTCTGTGTGTCTGAGCAACGTCCACCTTAAGTGAAGTGCTTTAACTAAAAATGAGCTTAACAAGCATTTCTCTAATGTTTGCGGGATCAGGTGAGCGCAGATCAACCGTTTTTCTGCACGTTGTAGCAAATCGGACCATCCACACGGCCTTTAGGCTGCACATTTGGGTGGGGGGGCACTAAAAAACGTTGCATGCAGCTTTTTTGTTGGCATCAATTTCTACAGAAATGCTGCCAAGCGCAAAGAAAAAAACCCTTGTTTGCATGCTGCTGGTTCTGCACTCTGGAGGTGCGAGGTGGAGGTCAGCCTGTGTGGACTAGGCCTTAAAGAAAAGTGTGCGTGTGTATATATATACACACAGATCAGCCACAACATTAACACCACCTGCCTAATACTGAGTGTGTCCCTCCTACTGTGTGTTCTGACCCCTGTCCATCAGTCAGCATCACTTTTTACACCACGGTAGCTCTTCTGTGGGATCAGACAAGAACTGCCGTTCTGGAGATGCTTGGAACATTGCGTGTTAAATTGGCTCAGATCCTTACTCCTGCTTCCAGTACATCAGCTTCAAGAACTGACTGTTCACTTGCTGCCTAATATATCCCGCCCCCCTTGCCACTGGATTGAAAGAACTAGTCGGTGTTGCTCATTCCAGCCGTCAGTGGGTTTAATGTTATGGCTGATCGGGACTGGAGTTGCTATTGGTCGATCGGGTCACGGAAGAAAACCTTTAACTCTCACGGACCTGACTGTGGAGTCGGAGGAGCCGGTAACAATGACTCTCTCGTCGTACTGCAGACACAGCACGGACCCTGTGTGCCCCGTCAGGATCTTCAGACACTCCAAAGACTGTTTATCCCAGATCTGCACGCAAACACAAAATCATGGGCTTGCACTTCGAACAAGAGGGCAAAATGTAACCAAATCTCATTCAAAACACCACCCACAGCTCAATGCCACACAAGCAGGACCCCTGACGTACCTTGATGGAGTTGTCTCGCAGGCCACTGATTATCTTGTCGTCGTCATACTGGAGGCAGTAGACTCCTTTACTGTTCTCGGACCTGCACTGGATCCTCTGAAGGTTGTGCCTCCCGCAGCGCCAGTTAGCCTCAATGGTCTAAGAACAGCAACAACAACACGTGACCTCTTCTCTAACGGGTAGAGCTGCATGATTTTTCTACGGTTACGCCGCACACACTGAATGCAAATTTACGCATGCCACCCCCATCCTTCCCCGGCTTATGCAATCCTTTGATGTCACTCAAGCTGCCCGTAGCAAGTTGATAAAGAGGACAATGGGCTTGAACAATTTGTGCCACTTTGTGACTCATTTTAACTCCCATTCTCACGGACGACAGCATGGAAAGAGTGTTGGGAAAGTCGGCCGCACTCACCTCGATGTCCTGAATAATTTTTGGGTAGAGAGAACGATAGTACGAGTTAGGCGGAACTTCTGTAGTGCGGTTCTTGAATAAGTACTTTTCCCTGTGGGAGAGAAACACGCTTGCATTAAACAGAGCATCACGCCACATCGGTCACACCCAAAAAAGAGGCCAAGGAAGAGACAGTCGTTTGGGGCCACAGTGTACACCTGAAAAAGCCATGTGACGGACATGTGAGAAGGACAACACCCTGCTGTCTGAAGGAACAATGCTCAGTATCTGTCCATCCCCAGAGCCCCCCCCCCAACAATATAACATGGTGCTCGGTATCGGCCCATACCCAAAGCCCAGGTATTGGATCGGTACTCAGTATCGGCCCAAACCCAAAGCCCATGTATCGGATCGGTGCTCAGTATCGGCCCAAACCCAAAGCCCA
>JBBPDA010000037.1:18445002-18457930 GCA_037974385.1 Arnoldichthys spilopterus | reverse complement strand
ACGGTACCTTGCTCAAGGGAACCTCAGTGGCGCCCAGGGACTCGAACCTGCGACCTTCAGGTCCCAAAGGCAGCGTCTTAACCACTAGGCCTCCACTGCCCATGTTGCGTCCCCATGTTTGTACGTTATACCTCTCACCCACTCCTTCTCACTTTAAAAAGCCTGAATGCTCAAGCCAAGTTTGAATCTTTCTCAAATATGTATAGGCCAGGTTTAAATTTTAACATTAAGGTTCTGGTGGTCTCCTAGATTTAATGGATTCTGACCTGCCTTAGTTCTCCCTACGCATCTGTATATGTCTTACCTTCTGTACTCTTCAGTTTCACACTGTGGAGTCACTCATGCTGTTGGTATCTGAGCTCCATGAGGCCAGCCTGGTATTGGTCTATGTAAATTTTATAACTTGCAGATGTTTGAAGGCATTTATTGATGAATAAATTTATTAAAGTCAAATTTAAAATTAATGTTGGATAGCCACAGTTGGGTCCAGACAAATTAGCCAGACTACAGCTGTGTTCAGAAAGAATTTTATTCAGTTAAAAATTGGTTCAGGCAGTTTTGTCAGGCTACAGTTGGAAACTGACAGTTTTCTTGGGCTAAAGTTAGGCTGTGACATACTTTTTAAGGGATATGGTAAGATTGTGGAAGAATTTTTTTTGGGCCACAGTAATGTTCACACCATTTTGTCAGACTACTATTAGATACAGTTTGCCTACAGTTGGGTTTGTTGGGCTACAGTTGGGTCCCAACAATTTTGGCTGGGCTACAGTAAAGGTCATGTTATTGTCAAGTTGTGACTAATTTTTAGGGTTGTGGTGAAACAATTTTATTGAACTACACCAAGTTTCATTTCATTTTGCCAGACTACGACTGGAAACAAGGATTTTGTTTGCCTAAAGCTGGATTCTGACAACAACAAACATTGGGTGTTCAGAGAGTCAGAGTTTTTTTCAGACTACAGATTGATCCTGACAGACTTTTCTTTGGCTGAAGTAATTTTGTTACAGTGTTTTTTAGTATATAGTCAGGCTGTGAATTTACTGGGATATGGTCAAGTCTTTGTCAGGCTACAGTTAGATTCTCACATTTTGTTGGAGTCCAGTCAGATTATGACAGAATTTTGTTGGGCTATAATAACTTTTAGAACATTAGACTACAATTAGGAATAGAAAAGTTGGGTTCTGACAAAATTTTGCTCAGCTAAATGTAAGTTTTGTCAGACCACCGTTGAATCCTAACAGTTTTCTTGGGCTACAGGTTGTTTTTCAGGACATAGGTTGTGACAGGATGTTTTGGGTTATGGTTAGATTGCAACAGTTGGATTCCAAAAGAAATTTGACAGAATTTTGTTGGGTTACAGTAATGCTCATATAATTTTCTCACCCAACAATTGAATGCAATAAGAATTGTTTTGCCTAAAGTTCTGAAAAAAAATTATTTATCAGGTTATATAGTCAGGTTATGGTTGAATTTTTGGTAATATGTTCAAGTTGTGACGACTTTGTCACACTGCGGTTGGATTCCGACATAATTTTGTTGGGCTACAGTCAGAATACGACAATTTCGTTGGTCTACAGTAACGTACAGACCATTTTGACGAACTACGACAGAGAGAGAGAGAATTTGTTTGCCTAAAGTCAGGTTCTGACCAAATTTTGTTGGGCTAAATATACATTTGGTCATACTACAGCTGGATCCTCATAGTTTCCTTGGGCTACAGTCATGTTGTGACAGTTATTTTCAGGATATTGTTCGGTTGTGTCTAAATTTTTTGGGATATGGTCTGGCTGTGACAGCTTTGTCGGACTACAGCTGGATTCCAGCAGAATCCTTTCGGGCTACGGTAGCGTTCAGACCATTTGTTAGCCTACAATTGGGTACTGAAAGAATTTGGTTTGCCTAAGGTTGGGTTTTGTCATGCCTCAGTTGGCCCGTGATGGAATTTTGTTGCGCCACAGTCCATTTCAGGCAGAAATTTTGTCCAGCTGCGACAAGGTTTCACCAGATTTGGAGGCCCCTTGATTTGAGCCTTACGCCGCCATGCTGCCGCCTCCACGGCGAAGAGCCGGCCTGATTGAGAGAGCTGTCACCATGGCTGCAGCAGACTGCATTAGTTATTGCACCGCTTGAGACCCTCCGAAACACAGTAAGGCCTATTAAAGCATAACGCTGAAAGTCGGCATGTTTGGAGCGGTTGCGGCCAGTGCCCATGCTAATTAAATTCAGCTACTCTGCCTCCTTTGCAATTGACCGAGGGGAGCTGTTTCTCATCTTTTTCCCCGCTGCAGGATTGTTTTCACACTGACTCGCTTTCAAAAAACGCAGAATTGCCTCGGCGGTTTTAAAGAAAGGATTCAATGCAACAAGATAAGTGTGCAGTTCAAATTCTCACATGTAAATGGGCACCTGCTTGGATTATTCTATGACTCGGTACATTTGAAGAATCCGCGGCGTAGCCGTGCTGCGCTTTGTAACTCTGTTAGCTGGGAAAACATCAACATTTACAAGCCTGAATTCGTAAATGGCGCGACAATAGAAACTGTTATGTTGAGCGACTGATACAATGTCTTCGTTCGTGCCACGCAATTCATCCCTACAGGTTCTCTCTGCGTTGGAGCCGCTGATTGTCGGCCTTTATTTGAGAATCAACATTTGCTTTGGCTAAAACCTAATGGACGGATGGAGAAAAACCAATATGTACAGTGTCACTCAGTAAACAGTGGGCTTCATTGGCGTCACTGTCTTTATTAGTGCAGCACGTGAATATAAAGGAATAGTTCTGCTCTGTTTCTTGCATAGAGTCCACCAGGTAGGGCGATGAAAGAAAAGCTAACAGGAACACTTGCTTGCTGAGTGATAGTACATATAGATTGCTGAGAGCATAAATATTTAGTCTGACAATTGTCTTCACTTGACAGCTTGACAGCTGTATCCAGAATTCCTGACACTGACAAAAGAGGCCAGCTTACATTCTGAGGCATTGTTGAGCAAAAGTGAGTGTAACGTGGTTGACAGCATCCTGAAAGTGAGCGATCCAGCTCTCGTTCACCCAATCGTCTTCAATAATAGGAGATAAGTCTTTATTGCAACACAGAAATGTCAGTTTCCAAAGCCGCGATGTTCAGTAGGGTGCAAAGAATGCATTGATCTAAAGGTGGTGGTTAAACGGCGTCAATTGTGATCTTAAAATCAATTATTTATATATATATATGTTTGTGTATGTATGTATGGGCCATAACAGTAAGACCACTGGCCTAATATTGTGAAGGCCCCACTTATGCCAACAAAACAGCTTTGTGGTGCACTGTGTACTTTGATCTCTTCCTATCAGAGTCAGCATTCACATATTCTGCAACAGGAGCTCATGTTTGGGACCAAACCAGGAGCCTTCACTCAGCACATGCATCAGTTGATGAGCCTTGGGTGCCCATGACCCTGTTGTTCTTCCTTGGATCACTTTTGGTAGGTACTATCTACTGCGCACCTGGAACACTCCACAAGACCTGCCTTTGGAGACGCTATCACACTAAGGCTCTTGTCAAAGTGGTTCAGATGCTTATGCTCCTGCTTCCAGCACATCAACATCAAGAACTGACTCACTGTTCACATGGTGCCTAATATGTCCCATGTTATATGACCACCGCATCTTTGTCATTGGACAACAGTTAGGGTCCCTCTGACTGTTGAGTAACAGCCACCCACACTGGTCAGCAGCGAGCTTATGATCTCCCAGTGATGGGGTCAGTGGGTAAAGAGATGCCATTGCAGTGAACAGTGTTGAAGGTGTTGTAGTATGGAACTATTGGAGCCTAATGTAGATTCTTATACAATTCTTTCAAAACACAGCAGTTGGTGGTGTTGCCCTGGGCTGGAATCTGACACCTACCATACACCAATAAGAGCACTTGGATGAGACTACTAGCATGTCACTCATGTAATATGATTCAGTGAATGTATGCATTCACCACATGCACTTATCCAAAGAGTATATCCTTTGACCCACATGAATGCTTCAGAAATATGAACTTAGCATTAGCATTTTTAGACTGATGTATGGATTTATTTTAAGTGCTGGGCTTCAGAGAAATGGAAATAATACACAAAACACTCACCGGCCAAAAACCTACCATTAAGGTGTCCTTTGCCAGTTTACACTTGCAGACAGAAGCCCATCTGTTGATGCACGATTCATAAGCTGCCCCATATCAATGGAAAAGCACCACCGCAGAGCTACTCTTGGCTGGATGTGTTTGTTACTAACAATGGCATGTGTGTTAAAAAAAAAGAAGAAGAAAAAAAACACTGTGGCTGATACACTTACACCAGTGCAATGCGCTACCATGGCAGTATCATAGCTCTGCTGAATAATACACCAGGCAAATAATATTGGAACAGCGGTGGTCCTACAGTGGTCCTTATGCCTTGATGGATGGGGTAGAGGGGTGGCTAATAAATTGTGCAACTGAGAGCTAGTCTGTAACTGGAACCTACAAAGAGCACGTAAGTGTTTCTGATATTATGGCCAATGGCTATGAGCTTTTCATGTAGTGATTTTGTTTATTCACATAATTCTCTCGTACACCCCCCTGTAGTGTGGGTAGTTGTCAGTCGGCCCAGTGGTCACTCACACTGTTCTGTAGAGTATAATAAATAAATATTAATACAAAATTAAAAAATGCATAAGTAAATAATTAATATAAATACATAAATCAATAAAATTATTATTAATAATAAAAATAATACACTAAACCATTTATAAAATAAAAAAATAAATATATCCCTTGAAAATTGTTGATTTTTTTTTTTGATACAGTACTGACAGATTATACAAGTGGCAACTTTTCAGAAAAAGAGCTCCATATCAGCTGTGAAGCATGGTCAAATGTTATGGTTTAGGGTTGCTTTGCTCCCTTAGAGGACCATGCAGCTTACAGCTCTTTATTCAAGTCCTACATCATGTCACAAAGTGCTTGAGGATAAAGTTAAAAACCTGAACCAGAGGTGGACCTTCCAACGGGATAACGATCCTAAGCACACTAGCAAATACATACAATATACCCCATTGAAATCTTAAATGCAACTAAAAAAAATGTTAAATTAAAAAGAATGAACATTTTCAGCAAACCAATGTCAGAAACAGGTGCGCAGTTACGCAAAACACCTACAAGAAGTTACTTTGCTAAACAGGGTAGTACTAGCTTCTGAGGACAAAGCTGTACTTACTTTCTCCAAGGAGGAATATTATATCTGTAGATATTTTTTATAATAGCCACTTTGCTCGTGTTTTTGTTTTTAGTATAATCACCATAAACTGTAGGCACTGTTTTAAAGAAGATACCTTTTGAGTAGTTTAAATAAAAGAGCTGTGAAGCATGGTGGTGGGAATGTTGCGATTTAGGGTCGCTTTGCTGCCTCATGGACTGGGCAGCTTGCAGACATGGATTTAAATATGAATTCACATATCACAGAGTGCTTGAAGATAATAGAGGCCATCTGTCCATTGAACCCCAAACCCATTGAAATCTTAAATGCAGCTTCTCAGAAATCTGACTCTTCTTCTATGGTCAAAAATATTGAAAGAAATCATCACTTTCCAGGGGTGTACCTGTTTTCACATGACTTTCAGGATTTGGTAAGATAACAATCATTTTGGTCATTTTCCTAATCCCCCTTCATCCCCCTACAAATCAACCAGTGACGACATAAATCATATTCAACGAAAGCAAGTGGTGAAATTTCCGGTTCCATGAGGCACTGAATAATTTCCTGAAGAATCCTAATGGAAGGCAAGTTCAGATTTACACCTCTAAGGGCTGTCAACAACAACTGAGCACACGTTTTCCTTCACGTCGTCTCCTATTTATGGGGAAGGCGTTTTCGTATCTAGACCAAGAGCAATACCTGCATTCAGAGAACTAATAACGCTATATTGGAGGAGGCTTTTTTTGGCACATGAACAGGCAGAGTGGATGAGCACGTGGTGCAGCTCTATTTTCGACTCTCCCATTGTGTTCCAGCACAGCGGTGACCTCCTTGAGTCCGCCAAGAAGCGGTTGCTCGATAAATAGTTCTGTGAAAATAAAAACGTTGCTGCACCTGAGTTCAAACATTCGTGTGGTTTGGGGCCTTGGAGTTTCGTGGTCCAAAACGTGAGGTGGAACATGTCTTAGGATTGAAACAACAGCGAGTCAAACAGAACAGCACTGACTAATCAGACTGACCAAATTGGAAGCAGATGGAAGCGCAGATTATGTTTTAGAGCCGAGTTTCTTCTTCAGTGGGAGTTGGTGTATCCGCCTGTTTTCTACAAACCATCTTTGTTCCCTCTTGTATTGTTTTGCCTTGTGCGGGGCCTCCAAAAAATGAAGATAAAGAAAACAAAATCCTTCTTTTTAAGGCTTGAGGTAGAGCCCAAATGAACCGGTGTCTCTGGAAATATTTGCTGCGTGATTTATTGCCGGGGGTAACGTCTCTGGCTGGGTAGGAGATTACTGCACGGGTCCCTCACCGCGCTGCGCTTTACTGAACGGGACGGGCTCCCCGAAGACGGCGCAATGCGTCCTGCTGTTGGAGCGCGCCCATTAGGCGGCATAACTCACAGGATCCTCTCCGTGGTTTTCATCTCAGGCCTGTGCTAAAGAGAAACCTGGGATGCACACTGCAACAGCGCAGGTTTGATGCTGCATCAATGCAGTATTCCCCCAACAAACCCCTGCTCTCCCACCAAGTTTACAGCAGAGCTTCCTGCAGGAAACGAGCGCAGTCGTCGTGTTTTGCTCTTTAGCAGCCAGCTAGACGACAACAACAATGCGCAAAAGCTGCTCACATGAAAGGCAGACAGGCCCAGCGCAATGGAAAAATATCCTCAAAACATGTCGAGCGGCTGCTAAATCATAGTCATATTACTGTGGAGCAGTAGCTAAACTATGTAATGACTAATTCATCACCATCCAGTAATGTTGCTATGGAGCGTTTGCTTGTATGGATGTGGTACAAAGAGAACTTCACAGATCAGCCGCAACATTAAAACCACTGGCAGGTGGCGTGAACAACACTGATGCTCTGGCTGCAGTGGCACCTGTCATGAAGGTGGGATATATATTAGGTGAACAGTCAGTTCTTGAAGCTGATGTGATGGACGCAGGACAAATGAGCAAAGGTGATGATCTGAGGGCTTTGTGATGGCCAGACGAGTCAGAGCTTCTCCAAAACGGCAGGTCTTGTGGAGTGTTCCAGGTGTGTAGTAGTTAGTACCTACCAAAAGTGACTCAAGGAACGACAAGTGGTGAATCGGAGACAGGGACATGGGCACCCAAGGCTTATTTATGGGTGTGGGGAATTAGGACTAGGCCATCTGGTCCAATCCCAACGTAGAGCTCCTGTAGCACAATGGAGGCAGGGCTGGAGTGCAGCAGACGAAGTTCACCCGCTTCTCAGTCCTACCAACTGCATCTTTATCGCATGTACCGTTGCTCTGTTATTGGGGTTGGAGAAGCAATGCAAACCCTGGTCTGCACCAAACAAACTGCCCAAGGTAAAAGTGACCGCCATTGTGAACACACCCCATCACACCACCACAAATCGTGACCTCTGTGTTTAACCCATCCGCACTGTGGAGCGGCGGGCAGCCATTAACAGCACCCGGGGAGCAGTGTAGGGGGACGGTACTATGCTCAAAAGAACCCCAGTGGTACCTGGGTTGGGCCTTGACCCTCCGATCACATGGGCAAGTCCCTAACCACTTGGTCACTCTTGCTTTGCTTCCAAATGACCTCTGGTGCAGTTCATCGGACGTACGAACCAACGAACGGACCAGACATGATGAACGTCGTCTTCTCTCTGCAGACCTGCCGTGATTTGTGCAAAAGCCAAAATTTGGACATGTGCATGTGCTGATCGTGTCGTCGCGAGCTCTGAATCTGCAGTTACAGAACGGATAGGTTGGTGCCGAACGGACGGACGTAGAAAAATAATGGCGAGGACAACTGGAAAAGTTCTGTGATTAAAACGGCGCATATGTGTAAATGACATGTGGCAACTGACCTTATACAGCGAGAATAATGCGGTATCAAACAATGCAAGCTTCTAATTTGGCTAACTAGCAGAGTAATTAAGGTAAGCGAGGCCCTGAAAGTGGCTGCTATGGTGGAGTGCAGTGTGCAGATGGAGCAGTGGTGTGAGTGAATGCATGGACACCAGAGTGTAGGTGTTTGTACATGTGCTGGGCTCCACACTGACCTGAGCCATGTGTGGGCAGATGGGTAAAGCCGACTCGCAGAGCCGAGACACAACTCATTACTGCGAGCTCCCACGCTGCCTAAACAGATGGAATGCGTGCCTGCGCACACACACACACACACACACACAGGAACACACTATGGGCAAGAACAGAGGGATTGAATGTGCCTTGTACGATTGGGGCCAGTGTGTGGGGTTGGGTGGGTTTTCGTTTGACAGGTATGCTTTTGCAAAATCCCATAAAAACCAAATATCTGCAGTTTACAGATCATTCAAATGGCAAAGAAAAATGATTTTTTTTAATGCTTTGGCTCAGCAGCTTGATTGCATTTGGTAAATATTAACAAGTTTTGAATTTGACGCCTACAGCACAGTGCAAAAGTTTGGAGAGAGGCAAAATATTAAAGTTCCACTGTTTTGAAGCATCTCACAATAAGCAGGTGAGCTGATAACAGGTGCAGGGGTCACTGAGTATAAAAGGAGCATCTACCAGACGGTCAGTCAAACATAGATGTGAGTATCGTCAGTCAGAACCTTTTCCCAACACAAGATCACAAAGAACTGAGGTCTTTCATCATCTACAGTACATAATATTGTGAAAAGATTCAGGGAATCTGGAGAAATCTCCATGCAGGGAAGGCTAGAAACCACTGTTGACTGTATATGTCCTTTGACCCCTTAGAAGACATTGCATAAGATCCTGTCATGCAATTGAGACACCACACCCAATAGGGGCAGGACTTCAGATTTTCACTTTACACACTTCACTTCTACTTTAGGAAAAGAGTGCATGTGCTTGACTGGCCTGGCAGTGGTCCAGATATGTCTCCAATTGAATATGCACAGGGTTTTATGACTCTGACCACAAATTATTCAGCAATTGAAGTTTTGCCTCAAGCAAGAATGGACAAAAATTCCACGTGCAGAACTGCAACAGTTAGTCTCCTCAGTTCCCAAACAATGTAAAAGTGTAATGAAAAGGAAATGTTTTTATTAGTTTCGCTTGCATCAAATACACAGAATACAGAAAAGATGAACAGTGAAAACAATGGAAATCATTTCATTGAAGTTCTGACAGTTAAATAAAGATTCCGGAAAATGAACAAATCCTACATTCTCAATTAAAATGCATTTTACAAAATATCCCAACTTTTCAAGAAATTGGGTTTTTGCACTTTGCCACTTTAGGAACTCTTGTTCAATCTCACCACTAGACATACATGACCCAGAAAATCCACTGATGATTGGATGATGGCTAATAAACTGATCAATCCATGCTCCGCCTCCAAATGCGTTCTTCCTTAGCAGCTACTGCAAGGTTAGCGTGATTGACTGCTGTCAAAAACCGTATTCATCCTAATGAGAAGTTGTAGATGTCTTTAGTTAGAGTATGTGGGGTCATGGCATTGAGCTAAAAATGCTAAATAGCTAAAAGTTATAGCAAATCTATCCTATAAGAGCAACTTATGGTATGTATACCATTTTAAATGCCCATATCCTACAGAATCCAGGCCTTAGTCCCTGACGTCCACCTGTTTTGTTGTCCGTTTTTAACCATTTTTTATTCATTAGAAGGCCTTCCTTTAGGACTAATATACCTAATGACCTCTGTTCTGATTGGCTGATGTGTATTGGGCCTTATTCTAAAAGCAGTCCTGACTGGATAACTTCAACATAGGTGGGCGGGGCTTAACTGCTATAGCCTGAACAGGTCAATATATGAAAATGCATTTTTTGTGACCTCACAAAAATGGAGATGTCAAAACAGGATGGTTTTGCAGGCTTTGCATATATAGACTGGGAAGTAAATAGCATATTTTACACTTATGCACCAGAGTATCACACTGCTGAACAGGACACAGACGTTCTGTAAAACTGATCCAACTTCACAACTGTAGCTATGAGAGAATGCATTTGTGGGCGGAGCCACAGATGGACTACAACCTATACACTGGACCTCATAAAGAAAGTGCACTCTTAAAAACTATGCGCCAGAAACGGTTCTTTAAGCGTTTCCATTTGAGAACCATTAATGGCTATAGAACGTTTTTCGTGAAAGGTTCCATTTTTTGGTAAATGACATTTTCGAAAGTGTTGAGGAAACTCCAAAAAATCTTCTAGGCCTCTTCCACAAAAAAAGAGTAAAGAATCATTACAATATGTGACGGTTCTTTTTTTTTTTCAGGGGTTCTTTACACTCCCACTGCGCAAAAATGGCTCTTTAGGCCACAAAAATGGTTCTTCGCGCAAAGAATCCTCTTTCTTTTTCACCAGTGGCTCAGTTTGTATTGTTTTTCAGGCGGTTTTGACATTAGCCAGCAGGATTTAGGGGGAGGAGAGGGGTTCAGGTAAATTAAACCACCGTGCGGCAGACTCCCTCAGGTCAGCCCCGCTGACCCCTCATCCACAGCAGGACTTCCGTGACCTGGACGCTTTCATTTCTTGGCTAGCCCGAGGTCAAGAGCCACTTTAGAGTTCAGACAGCGCGAGGCAAGAGAGCGCTCACCCGCCACCGCCTGCACCGTGCCCTCTCTAACCGACAAAGCACAATAATCCATATTAGATGCTCCACTGGCGCCCGCGCCTACTGGGGGCCACAGTCGATTGGCTGCGCTCAACCCTCCTCGGACGCGGCCCCATGCCGGGTGACTGACAGCCAGATTGTTGTGGTCCTGTGTTTTTTTTTTTTTTTTTTCCCCCAGCTTGTTTTTCACCAGGCTCAGTAGGAGACACTCTCTGCATGCCTGGCTGTATTGGCTGGTGGTGGTGGGGGGGAATCAGGGGAGTTGTGTTTACATCTGTAGGGGGGGAAAGTTCTAGCACGTGGAGGCTTGTAGGCGAGGTTAGGACTCGAGCACGCCAGGGAACGCTCAGAGCACAGATGGACAAGCTCGTTCCTGGAGGAGAACATGGCTTGAAGCGCCACTGAAGTCCACCTGATTCAACATCACGGCCCTGATAATTGGCTGACGGGCCGAGAGCTACGGCAGGAAAACACTCGATTGGCTGTCATCTCCAGCAGCAGTTATTAAGAATAGTGTGTGTGTGTGTGTGTTTTCCTCCTCACTCATGTCAACATCAGTGTGCACACACAGCGTTGGCTCTTGAAAAACCAGCAGAATGAAAGCGGCGACTGAAGCACTGACGGGAGAAAAAGAGGAAGAAAAAAAAAAAGTTTCGGTTTAATCAGTTCGAACAAACAAATAGTCGTCTATTAAATCTCACTTCATGGTTGGAGGTTGTTTTTTTTTTTTTTTTTTTTTGTCTCCCACATCAAGTGCTATTTCCAATCATAACCATTTCCCCGCACTTTGAATTGAATCCTAGAGTCCAGCGACGCTGCGAACGTGCAACACAAAGGGATACCTTCCTCCTACAAACTCCATAATTAAATGTAGGCAGTGTCAAAAGAAACCAGATTTGGGGGAAACCAATTACCTCCTTGTTCAAAGAAGAGTTTTTTTTCTTTTTTTTTTTCTTTCTTTCTTTTTTTTCTCCCTCCTTCCACTGCCTCTAAAAGGGCCGAAGAATAGATGATTATGATTTAAATGGTGTCTATTGGCATGCAGGGAGGGATGTGGGCCTGCTTTTTCTTCAAAGGTCTTCGATTGGCATTCAATAGCATTGTGTGTGTCCCCCCCCCTCCCCCTCCCCCATTCCCCCAATCCCCCTCCTCGCCCCCCCTTCGGTTTTGTCTGCGTCGCCATGGAAACCGACGTAATAATCGCACGCCAACGGTTACAAGGTTCCCCCACCACGGGGAGAGCTGTGCGCCGAGATAACCGGCCGCCTCGGTCTGCGAGCGCGCCTCGCCGACGGATGGCGGCCCGGCGAAGCCGAATGCGTGGGTACTCCGAAGACGCGCTACCGTTGGCGTGTTTGTTCTCTGGCACCGCACCAAGGTTCTAGCCCTGGGGTGCCACACTTGCTTTTATGAGAGAGCAAACACGAGCATATTGCTCTGAGTGGATGTGGCGTGGATATTTGTTGCCTGTGAATGCTCTGTGACAAAGGCAGGGGAGTTAATAATGAGAATTATGCAGCAGTTTTGACACCTCGGGGCAGTGAGGGACCGGCAGAGGAGCGGCGTTATTAATACCGCTCCACTGTACGAAAATAATTATGCAGCGATAGCGGTGTTAATGAGAGGTTCTGGTTCTCCCTTCCACTGTTTAAGGTCTGAAGAAGCCTGATGGGAGCTCAGTGAACCTCCTCCAGCTTCAGACCGACTCTTAACTTCAAAATGAATATGCTATTCATTAGACGCGTGCGCTGTGTGGCACTTCCACAGCACATTAAGGACTCCGGAATCACATGCACCAGGCATTAGTCATCCAGTCTTTACTTCAGCACAGGAACCGAAGGATCATGTAATATTAGTGGTTCATATCGGCATCTGTAATCCCGATGAAACTCATTCCAGGCCTTTTACCCTTTAGACACCATGTCTATTGCGGAGTCTACGCTGATCAGCCATTAAAGCCATCTGCCTAATCGTGAGCAGGTCCCTCCTGCTGCTGAAACAGCTCTGACTGTGGTGCACTGTGGCTCTCCTGTGCATCAGTGAGCCTTGGGTGCCCATGACCCTGTCACAGATTCACCAGTTAGATCACTTTGTGGGCAGTGGAGGCCTAGTGGTTAGGACGCTGCCTTTGAGACCTGAAGGTCGCAGGTTCGAGTCCCTGGGCAC
>JBBPDA010000037.1:18327519-18342848 GCA_037974385.1 Arnoldichthys spilopterus | reverse complement strand
TCTTCTCTCTCTCTCGCTCTCTCACTTCTCTCTCTGTCTCCCTCTTCTCTCTCTCCCTCTCTCCTCTCTCTCTCTCTCTCTCTCTCTCTCTTTATCTCTCTCTCTCTCTCTCTCTGTCTCCCTCTTCTCTCTCTCCCTCTCTCCTCTCTTTCTCTCTCTCTCTCTCTCTTCTCTCTCTCTCTCTCTTCTCTCTCTCTCTCTCTCTCTCTCCCTCTCGCTCTCTCTCTCTCTCTCTCCCCCTCTCTCTCTCTCTCTCTCCCCCCCCTCTCTTTTTTTTCCTCCAAGAGCTTTTAGTACTTTTAGCCCCGGATTTAGTGTTCGCAGTGTATTTAAAACGCGAAGTTCTTTCGGCTGCGCGAATTCTCTTTCATCCCCGCGCCGCTAAATAAATCGGGAGCTCCGGCGCCGTCCACGTGTTGGTAAAAGCGCTCGAACGAACTCGCCGCGCTCGTGTTTACGCGCTAACTTGTTTTTTTTCTCACTCCTCTGTTTTCCAGACCGAGGTGCCACCTCCCCGGGGCGTCATGGATTTCTCCGTGGGATTGTCCTATCTGCTGTGGGCCCTGCTGGCGGACGCGATCGGCGGCGCCCTGGGCGCCATCCTGTACCGCATGCGCGAGGAGCAGCCGCCGAGCACGCTGATAGGCAGCCTGGCGGCCGACCAGGGCCTCCCGGACACGGGCCACCTGTACAAGCTGGAGGTGGGCGCCCCCTACCTGCGGGTGGACGGCAAGACGGGGGAGATCTTCACCACGGAGGTCCCCGTCGACCGCGAGACGCTGAAGGACTGCCGCGTCAAGGGCAAGCCGTGCTTCCTGGAGTTCGAGGTGTCCGTCACGGACCTGATCCAGAACCAGAGCCCGCGCTTGATCGAGGGCCGCATCGAGGTGCAGGACATCAACGACAACACGCCGCAGTTCCCCTCGCCCGTCCTCACGCTCTCCGTGCAGGAGAACGCCCACATGGGGGCCACCTTCTCCATCCCCCAGGCCACCGACAGGGACACGGAGCGGAACGGAGTGGTCAAGTACGACCTGAGCGCCGGGCCGGAGGCCGGGGCGCTCTTCGGCCTGCAGATGGCCAACGACAGGGGCGAGAAGTTGCCTCAGCTCATCGTGCTGGGGAACCTGGACCGGGAGCTGAAGGACTCCTACGACCTGACCATCAAAGCCGTGGATGGGGGGACCCCGCCTCGCTACAGCAGTGCCTTGTTGAGAGTGGTCATCACCGACGCCAACGACAACGCGCCCCAGTTCGAGAAGTCCTCCTACGAAGCAGAGGTTTCGGAGAACAGCCCCGTCGGACACTCGGTGCTGCAGGTAAACAGGACGTACGGCGTAGACGTCAGTCGGGAAAGACGAGATGTTGCGTCATCAGGGACAGTGGAGTTTCTTCTTGCCTCGTCCTGGACGAGCCTTTCGTTTTCTTAAGACGTTCATTTGCATTATTCTCCAGTGGTCAGTCTTTCAGAGGCTTCAATAATGTAACAAGACTGTGAAAAATCTTTTTAATTATTTGACTTATGGGACTGCGGTGCCTCCAGTCATGTTTTTTAGGAACGTGCCTCTCCTCTGCACTTTTGTAGCTCTCTCTCTCTGATTGATGCTGGTAATGAAACGAGGGGGTTTCATGCACTAAATCAGACCTTGGGCCTTCGAGCATGGCACACTCTCCCAGTGCTAGCGCTAAACTCTACACATACCAAAAATCCTCGTAAGGAAACCCCTCTTTATTCCCCCGCCCACAAGCCCCGCCCCCTTCTCCTGCAACTTTAACCTTTGGTGTTGTGGTTCTTTACTATCGTTATCATTTTAAGTCCCTGTATCTTACTGAAATGGGCCCTAACTCAATCTAAACTGACCTTTAGCACAGGTTTAGGTCAGTTATGGTCAAAAAAACCACTGGATTTTACTGTGTCTTCAATTATTAGACCTTTTGGGTGAACTTCCTCACCAGAAAAGTTATATAACGGCTGCTATTAGAGACATTTCATGGATCTCACTCCGAATTTTTGGGAGAATCCAAGAATTTTATTGGATCTTTACTAATTTCTATGTGCGTTCAGAGTTTTATGATAAAAATGAAACAAATATTTCCACTGTAGTTCAAAAGACTCTGTTTTTTTAGCACTTTAGGAGCTGAGAGATGGTACTATTTGCATAACAAACAGTGTTAATGGTGCAGGAGAAGGGGACGGACTTGTGGGCATAATTCCTTACGCAAATTTTTGTGGGTTTTGGTTTTTTTAGTGGCAATTTTTGGCAATAAGACGGTTCATCTCTCATTGACTCTCAGATTCCTGGCTGTTCTAGTGTCAAAGTTTTATGGCTCCTCCCTTTTAACGGCCTCTTCATTTTTCTACTTGTAGGTCAAGGCCAACGACTCAGACCTGGGTGCCAACGGCGAGATTGAATACACCATACATCAGGCCGGCGATCCGGTGCCGAAGCTGCTGCAGATCGACCGCGTGACTGGGGTCATATCCGTCAAAGGCTCGTTGGATCGCGAGGAGATAAGCAGCCTGAAGTTTCATGTCGTCGCACGGGACAAGGGTCCTTCACCCAAAAGCTCAACGGCGTACGTGTCCATCGAGGTGACCGACCAGAACGACAACGCGCCGGCCGTGGAGATCCGCGGTATCGGCCTCAGGACCCATAGTGATGGTGTGGCAAATATCTCAGAAGACATGCCAGTGGGCACAGCGGTGGCACTGGTGCAGGTCTCCGACAAGGACGAGGGCGAGAACGCCGTGGTGACCTGCGTGGTTGCAGGCGATGTTCCCTTCCAGCTTCGGCCGGCCGGCGATTCGTCCGTCGATAACAAGAAGAAGTACTTCCTGCAGACCACCACGCCTCTGGATTACGAGCGGATCAGGGATTACAGAGTGGAGATCGTGGCCGTCGACTCGGGCAACCCAGCTCTTTCCAGCACCAATTCCCTGAAGGTCCAGGTGACTGATACCAACGACAATTCCCCCATATTCTCGCCGCCGCTGTTCGAGGTGGAGTTTGCCGAAGAGAACCAGCCAGGAGAAAAGGTTCTGGACGTTGTCGCCTTGGATGCCGACAGTGGCACCAATGCAGAGCTTGTCTATAGCATCATTGCGGACTCTTCGACAAGGGGCCTCTTCGAGATCGACCCCAGCTCAGGGGAGGTACGAGCGAGGAGCCCACTTGATCGCGAGCACAAGGAACGCTATGAGTTCCGTGTCACTGCAGCCGACAAGGGCGTTCCCAGCCATAGGGGAACAGCCACGGTTGTGATCAAGGTTCTGGATAGGAATGACAATGATCCCAAATTTATGTTGAGTAGTTACAGCTTCTCCGTCCTGGAGAACATGCCACCACTGAGCCCTGTTGGCATGGTCACTGTGTTGGACATGGATAAGGGCGAGAATGCCCAAGTTCAGCTCTCTGTGGAACCGGATGTTGGGAAATTTGTAGTCCAAAATGGCACAGGGACCATCCTTTCCAGCATCTCCTTTGACCGGGAGAAAGAAAGCAGCTACACGTTCCGACTCAAAGCAGTGGACGGAGGGGAGCCTCCCAGGTCGTCTTACGTTGGCGTGACCATCAACGTTCTCGACGAGAACGACAACGCTCCCGTTGTCACCAAACCTTCCAACTCGTCCTTCAGGCGTTTGTCTCCTCTGGCTGCGCCCGACAGCGTCGTCGAAGTGGTGGAGGCCGAAGACATAGACTCTGGCTCCAATGCCGACCTGGTCTATGGCATTGCTGGTGGAAACCCCCACGAGCTCTTCTACATCTCTCCCTCTGACGGGGAGATCAAACTGACCAAGGAGCTGACGCGGAAGCACGGAGGTCTGCATCGCTTGGTGGTGAGAGTGAGCGACAGGGGTAAGCCTTCGCGCCACGCCATCGCCTTGGTGCACATCTACGTCAACGAGACCATTGCGAACGTCAGCCTCGTGGAAGCCCTGGTGGGACATAGTCTATACACTCCCTTGGATACGGACATTGCGGGTGACCCGGACTACGGTTTGTCTACCCAGCGAAGCAACATCGTGTACGGCAGCCTGGCTGGTGTGGCGGGCGTCGTCACGGTAATCGTAGTGGTGGTCTTCATCAGGCATCGTCTCCAGCGCGAAACCAAGAGCGGCTACCAAGCCGGCAAAAAGGAGACCAAGGACCTGTATGCTCCCAAGCAGGGGCCAAAGAGCATCAAGGGCAAGAAGGGGCGAAAGGGCAAGCCTCCGAAGTCGCCCAAACCTCTCGGGGAGGACGAGGAGGTCGGCCTTCAGAAGAGTCTGAAATTTAACAT
Organism: Arnoldichthys spilopterus; assembly: GCA_037974385.1. NCBI lineage: Eukaryota > Metazoa > Chordata > Actinopteri > Characiformes > Lepidarchidae > Arnoldichthys > Arnoldichthys spilopterus. The sequence goes on along the minus strand of JBBPDA010000037.1, from coordinate 18,338,567 downwards.
CGACGGGGTTAACGACAGCCCCAGGATCCACCTACCCTTGACCTACCCGCCTGGCAGCCCCGACCTGGGCAGGCATTACCGCTCCAATTCCCCCCTGCCCTCCATTCAGCTCCAGGCCCAGTCTCCATCTGCCTCGCAGAAGCACCAGGCCGTCCAGGAGCTCCCCGCTACCAACACCTTTGTGGGGACGGGAGGAGACGACAACTCGACCGGCTCGGACCAGTACTCGGATTACAGCTACAAGACCAATCAGCCGAAGTACAGCACGAAATCGGTGAGAGTTTGGTTAATGGGCGGACGAACGCTCCCTGAGTATGAATGTTTCTGCATTGACTGGACGTCTGCGGTTCCGCGCCGCGTTCTTTTATACGGTTCTGCCACGCTGTAAAAAAGCCGTAGCGTGGAAGAGTAACACCGTTAACAGTCGGGGAGAGGAGGAGTTATGGCTCTTGCATGGTGACAAGTTGTCTATAGCCTATTTCCGTGGCGTCTCGCAGGCTGCTGGGTCTCTAAAAAACAGCTTTAATCACTGCTCAGTCAATTACAGTGGTTTACTGACGACAGTTTGCTTTCGACGGTTCACTCAAAATATCAAGCAGGCTTGGGATCAAAGGCGCCGTGTGTTTGTTGTTTGCTAACCTTGATGGGGTGAGTTCAGTCTTGACGGAGAGATACGGCACCAGACAAACAGTACAAAGGCGAGGCTGGATAAAATTAAGTCGCTCCGCGTTGCACCGCGCCCTCTTTGCGCGATTCGGACCCTTCAGGAATCTAAATTTAGCCCCCGTTTGTGTCGTGTTCTCTCGGCGTAATTGCCTTCCAATTCCCATCTCCTGGAGGTTAAGTAGGGTGTAAAAAATGTGCATATCTGTCGCCGTCCAGGTAGAGTCGGTATTCCGACTGGTGCCCAGAGGGCATGCTCATATCTGACCTCTCGCCACCGAGCAGGTTCGCGCTCGCGCCGCGTCGGCTGAATGCATTCCGATGGTAATCCGGTGCATTAATTCAGAGTGGCGCGATGGAGTCGCGTTTAAGTAGTTGAAGCAGAATGATTTGTGTGTGTTTGTGTGTGTGTGTGTGTGTGTGTGTGTGTGTGTGTGTGTGGGAGCCCAGGGGATGCGGAGCCGTATCAGGTGGAGCCTGTTCTCCTGGGTGAGTGTGTTAGTGATGGTTAGCAGGCAGCCGATATGCGTGAGACAGAGTCGGAGGACGCGTGGGCTCGGGCTCCGTCAGTACCAGCACGCTGTTCGGTAATGCCAGCAGATGCTAGCTGACAGTCGGGGTGAGCGCAGGCCCTGTGGACTCACTGACTAGAGAGAACAGTCACCCACAGCAGTGCCGGCTCCGTGATGGACAGCATATGGCATGGAAGTGACAACAGACTCCAGCTATGGATAGCGCCCATGTGTGTGTGTGTGTGTGTGTGTGTGACATCGTGCAAGTTTCATGTGTCTAAAATTGCATGCGTGCAGATGTGGAGGGGTTGCCATGTAAGCTAGAACTGCACGATTGGGACAAAGCGCCATATTTAGATTTTGAGGGAAACACGGATATGGAATTTGTGGGTCAACACCAGGATCTTTTCAGTGCACGTCTGCTGAAGTGTCCCTGCGTTAGCGTTATGGAGCGTCAGTAGCATGTTAGCACGTTTGCGCTACGTTAGGCCGTCGTATATACGTTTGACATTTTAGTCAAACCTCTACTTCTGTCCGTTGGCCAATAGGGATGTGATTTTGAGATCACGCGTCTCTAGGACTGGAGTGGAAAGTCCTTTGTTGCTAGTATTAGCATAAATGATCATTATTCACATTATAATAGTCAATATTATCATTTATTCATTCCAAGGCCAAGCCTCTTTTTTACTCGGGTCGCAGAGGGTCATGCCCCAAGGCTCACAGGGTAAAATGCCACTTCATTGGGCACAACCAAGCACAGTCACACCAAGGGGTTGGCTTAGCATGTCCAGTCCAGCTGACGTACATGTCGTGGAATGTGGGAGGAAACCTGAGATCCCAGGGGAAAAGCCATACAAACAACGTGCATAGATTCCTGGACAGCAGTCAAAGCCATGGCCTTCTTGTTGTGTGAGAAAAAAATATATAATAATAACAATAATATTAATAACAGTATTAATCATAATGATAACTGTAATAATAGTAATAGTAACAGTAGTAATAATGATAATAATACTATAATAACATTAATAATAATAATAATAATAATAATAATAATAATAACAGTAATAATAATTATTATAATAGTCGTAGAAATATTAATACTTTTAATGTAATTTTAATAATCAAAATTAGGGTTGAGTATTGAAATTCAATATTTTTATGATACATATTTCTGTCAGCACTAAATTCCATTAGCTGAGTGGTCACTCTTAGCATCTGGGATCCAATTAGCATTGTTCAAAGATGGAGGCCTGTTTTTCTGACCTTCTTGCAGTTTTACAGGTAAAGGATTATGGGGGAATTTCATAAAGCGGGATTTGTCTATGAATTAATATTATTATTATATTAATTATTATATAATATTACAATAATATGAATTAATCCCAAAGTGCAGGATTATCCAATAGGAATGTTCCTCAGCTGTTTCCATATTGGACAGGCTTAGCTTTGGGCTAAAGTTAGCTGGCTAAGCTAAGAAATCCTGCTTTGTGAGATACGCCCCAGGAACCAGACCAGAGTCAAGGTGTCGGTCTGCATTCTGAAAACGCCCTCATGAAGACCAACTCTCGCTGTTATGCACCAATCAGCCACAACATTAACACCACTGACAGGTGACGTGAACACGGGTTCAGCGGGACGAGGGACACAAGTCAGTGCTAGGCAGCTCTGTGATTGGTCGGCATCACAATGAGATCAAAGAGGGTAAAATAAATGGCTTTTGTTTTGCAGAATAGTGATCCACAGCGTTGTATTCGTACCAGATCGCTTCCATCCCGTCGTGTTTGGGGAACTCGCTGCTTGAATTTCCGACGCATCCATCGTGTGATTGTGCCGTTACTGTTGCGGTCCTCTCTGCTGCTCCAGGAGTCCAGCCGTCCGTCATATTTACCCTGAATTATGTCTCATCCTCTTAACCACATGTACTGAAACACAGTCTGCTTGGAATTTCATGCCATTTACCTGATTCGGAATTACGTGACTCATGCACATTTAACCTCTACTGGAATTCATGCCATTACTCCAGCACATTTGGCCTCGATTGGAATCTCGTAACTCTGAGACCAAATATGAATTTTGTTGTTATTGATGCTAACATTTACTCATATCGGAGAACATGGGAACGTCACACAAAAGCAGGAATACGCACTACTGTGGGCCGCTCCTGACCGGAAACACACTTTTTTTTACCCACAAACCCTCTGTTCCATTAAACAGGTCTGTCTGCAGCCAGGAAATATATTTATGAAATAATTTTATAGAATATTTTGTACTTCGTGGAGATCGTGGACGACGGTAGCATTTGTATCAGGATCAGACCTAATGTTGAATATAGAATACTGGATCGGATATCGGAGGATATCTGATCTAATTCCGTAAGGGATGTATCCTGATGTAGTGCAACACACACTGATGCCGTGTTGTTAGATATGTTTTTCTTCCTGTGTGGTGTAGTTTTAGCGCCATGTTCATCTAAAAGTAGGATAAGCGAAGTGTTCGGAATGCTGTGACTTGATAACATTTGGCCTCCACTGATGCTCCGTTGGTCCTTGGAATCTTGTGCCTCGGTCACATTTAACCTATATCGGAATTCTGTGATTCAAGGACATTTAACCTTGATCGGAATCTTGTGACTCGAACACATTTGAGCTTGATCAGAATTCTGTGACTCAGTAAGATTCAACCTTGTTTGGAATGTTGTGACTCGAGCATGTTTAACCTCGACTGGAATCCTGTGACTCACTCGCATTTTAGCTTAATCGGAATTTTGTGAATCAAGCAGATTTAACCTCTACTGGAATTCAGTGACAGTCGCGTTTAACCTCAGTTGGAATTCTGTGATTCAGTCACATTTAACCTTAATCGGAATCTTGCGACTCAAACACATTTAACCTTAACCGGAATCCTTTGACTTGATCACATTTGACCTGATTTGGAATTGCGTGACTCATGCACATTTAACCTTGATCAGAATTCTGTGACTCAATCAAACTTAACCTCTATCGGAATCTTGTGATTCGAACATAACCTCAACCACAACCCTGTGACTCAAGCACATTTAGCCTCTATTTGACTCCCATGGCCCCGTTTCTACATTTCCCAAACGTTTATGTATCGGCAACAATAGATAGATGCAGCCAAAATACGGGATATGAGCATTTACCCACAATTCCCGTTTCCGTGCACCCCTAGCCACAAATATATGCTTCTGTTTTTGTATGTGTGTCCTGTTTGGCCTGTATCCTATATTTGTCCAGACATCCGACCGTTACCCGGCAGCCCGTCTGGGCATTGGAGCCCGTGGCCGCGTTGACTGACAGGCGTACAAAAACAGGGACAGATGTTAACTCATGTGACATCTCTCGGCAGATGTGAACTCATGTGAGGGATCCCTCCCCACATCAGGCAGAACAGATTGACCAAAATAAATAATGAAAGTGCGAGCCAAGTGGAGTGACAGATGTGGAGAGCAGGGCCTGGCGGAACCGACAGTAATACACTCCACAATGAGTCATTGTGGAGTGTGAGGATGCGCTCAGGTGTTTGCCTGTGTGTGTGTGTGTGTGTGTGTGTGTGTGTGTGTGTGTGTAACTGAGCCGTGAGAGGCTCCCTCGGCCTCGCCTCTAACGACTGTAAACACAGCAGCCTTGTTTGCCGTTCGGCGCCTGCAAGGGCCGAGCTTGGCGAGCGGCTTCGCTACTCTCCTTCGCGCTCCTTAAAAAGTCATTAAAGGGAGTTTGTTTGTCAGGGAAGACCGATCCAAAGGTGACGGGAAAAAAAAAGCACTGAATGCCCAATTCACACAGGCATGGCCTGACTTCGGGAAGAGGGATTTGTTAGGGAGGCTGTGTGTGTGGCCTCGTATTGGGCTCTTTGTTGGGAGAGTTTTTGGCCCAAATGAATGTGTAGGAGACCAAATCAGAACGTGTTTCTCGCGGGGATGGAGGGTCTTGATCTCGGGGGAAAAAAAACATTCCAGTTTACCAATCGTATGCTAGCCACCACCCCCCCCCCACCACCACCACCCCCAAATGGGGGCTGTTGCCCCAAGCTCCGGGGTTTAACTGATGCCACCCTTATGAACGGAGACTCTACCTTATGGGTTGTCTTCACTGTCCAGTGTGGACCAGAGGGGGATGGCCTTGGTTCCTCCCAAGGTTTCTCTCTCCAGCTCGAGTTTTCCTGGCCTCTTCGTCAGTTGGCTCGCTCCAGGGATGGTCCGTCACATAGGCGAAATTGGCGCAAAATTTCGCGAAAATGGGCAAAATTTTTGTTAATAAGTGCCACTAGAGCTCAGCTCGTGAGTCCCGCCCCCTGCACCAGGGTTGGCTAATGTCCAGGCACAGAAGCAGCTTGCCGAGAGCCAGTTGGTGAGCTGCTTGTAAATATGCATTTCGAGGAACAGCGCTAACCAATCCTAGCGTAGGGGGCGGGGTTTCTTGGAGTACGGGTGGGAGAACACTTGCTCGATAGGAACTCTGGGTCATAACATTTTGTCTTTAGACTAAACCATTGTGACGTCTTCTATGATGGGTGTTCTGGTGGGTGTTAGCGGTCCGGGTTTTTGTGTTTGTTGGGGGTGTGTGTGTGTGGGGGGGTGGTGGTGGTGGTCCTGGAAATGTAGAAATATTACAAAATAAACTGAAATTTGACATTTTTTTAGCATAAACTACTCAGGACACTGGAATATTTGGAAAATGTCACTTTTAAGTGTAATTTATTGCCTATATTATAGTCAGCTGTGTAGGCCGGCTGACAGACACGCTAATTCTACCTACCCAGAAAGAGTGAGGCCGAACAGGCTCTCCCGTGCTCCCAGTCTCCACACCATGGGGCTCAATGGCTTCGAGGGTTTTGCTGCTTGAGATCCCTGATATTGGACGTGATTGCGAACGCAACAGTCCTGAAAGAGGCCTTGTCGCTGGAGTCAGTGTTAAGGGCCGAGCGCTGCGGCGTTTGCCTGCTACTGCCATTCCCCAAGAAGACAGGAATACAGATTAGGGTTGTGCGAGTGTTTCCCAGTGCATTTCCCTTCCGCCCTCCGAATGCGAGGGGACCGCTTGCTCAGCTGACAGAGCAGGGCTGATAATTAGGTTGGTCGTGGCACAGACGTGACACATTTCTCACAGCCGCATGAACAGATACATGGTGCAACGACCACGACGCTCGTTTTCCCAGGATGCGTTTTCCCGTATGGGTGATTACGCCCGACGAAGAAAGAGAGAAGTGCACATTTTCCCGCCTGAGCTGCCACTGGAGCGCGATTGGACCTAGAAGAAAAAGGGGTTCAGCGCAAATAAAGGAATAGCGGACCTGTCAAATGTACAGAAAAGGCCGGAAAAATGTGGAATCGCTGCGTTTGTAGACGTTTGTAGCCGCAGTCGTGCTGTAATTACACCCTGTGATACTTGATACAAAACCACAGCACTGTACAAGCCCGCGATTTAGTTGATGATGCGTCCCTCCTCTTCGTGGAGACCGTGGACGACGGTAGCAACCCAGAGCTAGATCAAGGGAGCGACTTCCCCAGTTTTTTTTTTTAAGTGGGCGTGACGAGAGCTTGTGAAGCTGTAAATCTGTGCTTAAATTAAATCCACACAATTAAAATCCCTTATTAGACAGAGATAGCGCCGCGTCGCTCCCCCCACCCCTGCGGGTTTCGCCTCCTTCATCTCTCCGCGGCTTCACATTCCACCGGCGGCGGCAGGAATGCGAAGGGGGGATTTTAGGGCAGGGCTTTAATTAACGGAACAGTTCGCTTAACGTCCCTCACCCGGCGCCAACTCCGAGAGCCGGTGTGTCAAGAGATTACTCGGCAGAACCCCCTCCGTCAGCCTGCCGTGACCGTCCGGAGAATGGGAGTCATTCCGACGGTGAGAAATAGCATGGAGCCGGGCCGGGCCGTCCATAGCTTCCGAGCTATCGCTCCTCTCCATCTCTCTGTCTCCGTATCTAGCGCCCGCGCCTCATACTCGGTCTCGGCGGCGAGCGGGGGGCAGCTCAACCTCCGAGCGGGGGGCAGCGAGATAAGAAAATGGCCCGTCAAGAGGCGGCGCGACTCTTCCAAGGATCCTCTCGCCGTCGCTCTCGCGACCCGTCCCCGCTCTTTCTTTCCCAACGAGTACATTATGCCCCCTTGCGTCGGGAAACGAGGCAAGCCTTCCGCCTTTCCGTCCCAGAATCCCTCCCGTTTCGGAGCTTCTGCTCTGCAATTCCCACCCCCCCACCCCCCCTGGCTGCGGCTGGCTGATATCCGTGACCGAGTGCAGTTGTATCCCCTTCAAACCTGGCAACCGCCTTACTCGGACACCCCCCCTTCCCGTGTGGCGGATCCACCCCGTAACACCTTCCGACTGTTCCTCGTTAGAGCCGCCGGGACTCTCTCAACGGAGCCGTCCACCATCAGGCGCGGGGGCCTCCCACATTCGAGGGATCGGGACCTCCGGCTCGGCTGCCCGTGAGGGAAGGAACGAGGGAAGCGTTTAGGAACAAATACCCGATGAAACGGGAGGGCTACGGCACTCGTCAGCCCGGTAGTGAGGAATTCCGGCGCGTCCACAGCTTGGCGGCGCACCCCACCGGTGTGACCCCGTCAACATGGCGAGGCCTCAGTAGGTGACGGGAGGTGTGGGGGATCGCTGTATCGCGGGCGGTACTTTATATGGGGCTCTGGCGGACCCCCAGTATCCTCGGGAGTGCCCGGGCCTCGGCAGGCGTTTGTCGATTGACCGTCTTCGCCTGACGCTCCGCCCATCGATTGGCCTGGACGAGCGCTCGGAGGTTTAGCGCGCTCGACTGACACATCCCGAAACGAGCGATCCTGTCCAGAGCCTCGGCAGGAGGAGATAAGGCCTAATAACGATTCCAGGCAGAACCCGACAACTTCGACTCGCTTCTTTGGCCCGCAAGCGGCTCGGAACCGCTCGTCTCGCCGAGATGTTTCGTAAGATCTTCGGCCGCCGGGTCTCCGCTCGCGGTAAACGAGGGCAGAAGGCCTTTCCTCAGTCCAGGCTAATCGATCCCCGTGATCCTGACAAGCGAGCGGGGATTGCCGGAATTGGAATCGTCTCTCTGCCTCTCGCCTTCGCTCTCCCTCCAGCGCCAGAGCTCTGTCTGAAAGCTCAAGGCTGGAGCGGGGGAAGCGGCCCGTTCAAGCCCTTCGGCCTCTGCGGTGGTTCGGGGTTGGAGATTTTGATCGAACGTCCCGGCGATTACCTGTTAAGAGGGATTACGCGAGACGCTTCAAGGGCCCGAGCCGTTTGCTCTGCGCATGGAGGATGCGCCTGATGTTGTCATAGTAATGGATGGAGCAGCTCACGGCAGATGGGAGACTAATGATGATGTGGGCGCAGATGAGGATGACAATGATGGTGATTATGGTAATATCCGAGGGCTCGCAGTCAGATCCATTCCCAGCGAAACGTATTCCCCGCACGGCGTGATTTACGCGAACTTGGATTCAGAAACACACTTTTTTTTCTGTCGTCAGCCTGGTGGGTTCAGCCCCCCCCCCACCTCCTCGATGCCGGAGGAGTCGAATCTCTTATTGCATCTCGCTGGCGGATACAATCGAGGGGAATAAACAGAGATAAGCGAGAAACGTGAGGACGGTGACATTCCTCCTCGTCGTGTCAGCGCCGCGGCCCGTTCGCCGAGGCCTCTTCCTGCCGGGAAACCCGCGGCCCGTGGTCGGGTTCGCGCTTTTATGTAAAAATAAAAACCAGAAGCTCCTTTAGGTTAAAGCCGTGTGGAGGCTCAGCTCCCTGATGGCATTGCCTTCAGCTCAGATACTTTATCGCCACACATCCCCAGCCTCCTTACCTTCCGCCGGCCAGATTAGTGCTTTTATCAATAAGCAGCTTAGCGCCCGAGCGTCCTTCAATAATGTGCCGGGGTTTTTCCCCCCTCTGCCTCCGCTCCCCGATGCGTCTTTCCCCGTCTTCCTCCTCTGGTCTCTCGCACGGCCCTCTGCACTCTCTCTCTCTCTGCCCCACATCTGCTCTCGTTCCCTTTATTCACACTGTGTTTCCCATGTTTTGTTCACTCTACAAGCACTGAGTGGTAATGAAGTATTTACTTAGGTAGTTAGTTGATTAATTAGTTGGTTAGTTAGTTAAATAGCCAGTTCTTTATTTATTTAGTTAGTTAGTTAGTTAGTTAGCTGTTTATGTAGTTAGTTCGTTGTTTAGTTGGTTAGTTTGACAATCCAGCTGGTTAGTTAGTTAGTTAGTTAGTTAGTTAGCTGTTTATGTAGTTAGTTGGTTGTTTAGTTGGTTAGTTAGTTTGACAATCCAGCTGGTTGGTTGGTTGGTTAGTTAGTTAGTTACTTAGTTAGTTAGTTACTTAGTTAGTTAGTTAGTTCGGTAGGTAGGTAGGTAGGTAGGTAGGTAGTTAGTTAGTTAGTTAGTTAGTTAGGTAGGTAGGTAGGTAGGTAGGTAGGTACTTAGTTAGTTAGTTAGTTAGTTAGTTAGTTAGTTAGTTAGTAAGGTCCCAATGTGATTCTCTTTTTTACGTTATGGTTTTTCTCAGTGTAAAGGAAAATTAACTTTGCATGATGCAGTTGCCCAGTCTCGGCCCTCGCACACTAACTGGGAGGTGGATCCATTCGCTCACTGTGTTGCCGTGGTAGCTCTGCGCTAGCTGTTCCTACATCTCTCCTGCGAATACTAACGTTATTAAAACTTATAACGGCATAAATGAAGTAAGGAAAGCTTAACAGACGGCAGGGCTTGTGCTTGTATGAACACGGGCGATCGACTGACGCGGCGTCGGCTGTTTACACGAGGCTCCGCTCACCTGCAGCGTCCTCAGCAGAGCCCAGTGATAACGAGGCGCTGAGTAGCGTCTCCCAGGTGCAGCCGATGTGCGGTGGAGCGTTAACGGAACAGTTCAACCCCACGTTCTGCAGTGTGGACAACTCCTCCATCAGCCATAACATTAAGACCACCTGCCTAACGCCGAGTGTGTCCCTCCTGCTGCTGGAGCTCCGACTCCGTCGTCCAGAACATCACTTGTCAAAGTGGCTCGGATCCTTACGCTCCTGCTTCCAGCACAAGAGCTCAAGAGCTGACTGTTCACTCGCTGCCTAATATATCCCACCCGCCTGACGGGTGCCACTGCGACGTCATAGCCAGAGAGTCAATGTTACTCACTTCACCTATCAGTGGTGTTAATGTTATGGCTGATCTGTGTAAACAGACGATTCATCTCCATGGGCGGGGGAAAATCCCAGGAGCCTTCAGTCTTCAGTCGGGGACCGGAGCTCTCCCGGGGGGTGATTTTACGAAGACAACCCCCCCCCCCCCCCGATCTCGCTCAAGCGTCGGTGGGGAGGATTTAAACCGCAGGCCACGCGGAGAGTGGCGCGAGCGCCAGGGAAACGAAGACCTCTCAGACATCTCACCCCATTACCGCGGCACAGAGCCACATGCAATCCATTAAGCTCCATTAGGGGAGTGTACGATCACACGGACACCTTTAGGGCCGCGCCCCCCCCACCCCCACCCCCCCCGAGCGGTGTGCCTTTACACGTACAATCAGGCCTCATTATCCAGACGCCGCGTTCATCAATAATGCAGATTACAAAGCAGCGGAAGGAAAAGCGCCGCGTCGCGCGTTTGACACGTGTCATGGCAGCAACAGGGCCTGGATTAGCCTCGGGGCGGGATCCGTGCGGTCTGCAGGAGCACTAATGGCATTATGGGAAGTGTGTGTTTCATTAGCTCATACGTCGCAGGTCAAATGTAAGAGGCGGCGTTACGTCGTGTAAATGTCACGGGCAATTTGGGAGAACACGGCGAGCGAGTCGAGGCCGGGGAACACGGGGGGGGGGGGGGGGGGGGTTGGAGGGTCCCTCTGCTCCCCCTTTCCTTT
>JBBPDA010000037.1:18285215-18298252 GCA_037974385.1 Arnoldichthys spilopterus | reverse complement strand
AGGGAGAGAGAGAGAGAGAGGGAGAGAGAGAGAGAGAGAGAGGGAGAGAGAGAGAGAGAGGGAGAGAGAGAGAGAGAGAATCACAGTCTGTCAGAAGCTTGTCTGTCTGAGCTTTTGCAATCCAGGAAGTTAATGCTGTTTGATGTATTAACCATGAGGGTGGGGGCAGTGTGTGTTTGCGGTGTTGTGCATCTGTGTGTGTGTGTGTGTGCATGCGTGTGAAATCGGAAGCCAGGGAAAGTATGTGTGACCGACTGTGCATTTGTGTGCGGGTAGAGGTCGGATACTCCACGGTTTATTCGCGGCGAGTCGTGTGACGGAGAAAAAGACGTTTGATGTTTATACCACGTGTGTGTGTGTGTGTGTCTTCAGTCAACGCTCTTGGATTCACCCTCTGTCTCATATTAATAGCGCTGTTCACGTTTTAACATGTTAAAACCATTAAAAAACCATAAAAATTCGTAACAAAATATACACTGATGATCAGCCATAACATTAGCCCCCCCCCTTGTGCTGCCGAAACGGACCCATTGAGCCGTGATCACCACCCCTGACCTCTGAAGCCGTGCTGCGGTCTCTGGCACCAAGCGGCAGATCCTTTAAGTCCTGTAAGCTCCGAGGTGAGGCCTCCATGGATCGGACCAGTTCCAGCACATCTCACCGGTCTGGGGATTGTGGAGGCCGAGTCAACACCTTGAGCTCTTTATGTTCCTCAAACCCGTCCTGAGCAACGTCTGCAGTGAGGCAGGCGCGTCGTCCTGCTAAAAAGAGGCCCCTGCCATTAGGGAACAGCGTCACCGTGAAGCCGTGTTTAGGTAGGTGCTACAAATCAAAGGAACATCTACACGATTGCAGGGCCCAGCATAACACTGCCCAGAGCATTACCCTGCCTCCAACGCGTCACCTTCTTCCATCCTGGTGCCATCTCTTCCACAGGTTAGCGATGCACTTACCCAGTCGTCCACATGATGTAGAAGAAGACATGACTCATTAGACCGGGGCGCCGCCTTTCCTTGCTTCATCTCTGTTAGTGCTTCTATTGGTGGACCAGGGTCAGCATGGGCACTCTGACCGGTCTGCAGCCCCACCCCCCGTGGTGCACTATCAGAGTGAGCATCACTTTCTACACCACAGTAGCTCTACTATGGAACCTGACGGGCTAGCCTTCACTCCCCACATGCATCAGTGACACTTGGGCGCCCATGTTTCCTCAGTTGCCCTTCCTTGGATCCCTCGGGTAGGTGCTAACTGTCGTCTAGAACGTCACTCCTCAATGGGGCTCAGATCCTTCCAGCACATGGACCTCAAGAACTGACTGCTCACTCGCTGCTCAACTGACGGGTGCCATTGTAACGGGATCTTCCGTGTTACTTGTGTCACCTGCTGGTGGTTTTAATGTTTTGGCTGATTTGTGTCATTTGAGGCGACATGGATTTGAAGGGACCACAGTCAGAGTGCGTGTGTGTGTGTGTGGTGGGGAGCATGGCTAGCTGAGCATGTCGTTCAATCGTCAGTACAAAACCTTGTATCTCCAAAGCTGGCGACTTTGCAGGAGAAGGACAAAAACGGGCCCAGCGTGTAACGCAGGTGACCAGAGGGAATTCCACCCCCATTGATCTGTTATGTTACACAAAGATCAGATTGTGTCCTCAGATGCTGCAGTAAGGTGAGTTACGAGGTTTTGGGAGATGCTGGTGTTTCCGATCGGCCGCTGCCGATATTTAAGAACGCGTCTTCGCTGGAAAGTGTCCAGAGGCATCGCAGCAGAGCCTCGTTTCTCGTTTTCCGGCCTTTCATCACTGGCCCCTGTTGGTCTGTAGCGTCCGTGCTCTTGCGCCCGCGCCGATGTATAATTAATGGCGGTTAACTCATTGTTATGCACTTTTAAGCATATTTTCATCAATGTCATGTGAACGTGTCCGACGTTGAATAATTCAGGCGGCCGGAGTGGCAGCAGCTGTTGGTGCGGTGCCCGCATCGCACTGTGCTTCAGATGGGACTGACCTCAAACCAGTGCTATCAGTAATAATGCATCAGCTGCACGCTGGCAGCCTCTGGACGGGCACCACGGCCTCCAGCGCCTCTGAACCAGTTCTGAGTTCAATTTTAACCCCTTATAAGCTTTCTTCAGGATCAGCCATAACATTAAGACCGCCTGCCTAATGGTAAGTAGGCCCCTCCTGCTGATGAAACAGCTCCGACTGTGGTGCACTGTGTGTTCCGACCCCTTTCTGTCTCTTCTGTTGGACTCCAACCAAGCCCTTACTGCAGCAGTGAGCCTTGGGTGCCCGTCATTCCCCGGCTGTCCTTCCTTGGATCACTGTTGGGAGGTACTAACTAGTGCACACCCGGAACACTCCACAAGAGCTGCCGTTCTGGAGACGCTCTGACTCCGTCGTCTGGAACGTCACTCGTCAAAGCGGCTCAGATACTCGCGCTCCTGCTTCCAGCACACCGACTTCAAGAACTGACTGTTCACTCGCTTTCTAATATGTGGCACTGTAATGAAATAACTATGTCAATGTTATTGACAACAAAAACAAGTAAAAGTAGCATATATGTATATAATTTCTTAAAACCTAAAAATAAATAAATAAATACAAATTAATAAATGGAAATTTAAAAGCAAATAAAAAATAAGAAAAAAATAAAAAGCTAAAAACAAAATGTGTCCTTGTAATGAAATAATTACGTATTTAATGTTATTGAACATAAAAACAAGTAAAGGTAGTAGATACATGTAGGAATTGGTGAAAGAGAGTGAATTTGAAAAAAATAAAGAAATAAAGGTTTAAAAAAATACAGGAAGTAATATATAAAGTATGATAAACACATCACAGAGAAGAAACATTATTTTCAAGTAAAAAGAGAGAAAATAGCAAATATTTTATATATATAGATATATAAAAAAAATCTTAAATAAATAAAATACAAATTTTTTTTAATAAAAGACGATTTAAAAGCAAATAAAAAAAAATAAATAAAAAGCAAAAAAAAAAACATTGAAGTAGTGAAGTAACTACTTAGTCAATGTTATTCCCATCACCTGTCAGTGGTGTTAATGTTATGGCTGATCAGTCTGTGCTGTATGTGTATAAGCGAGTGCAGTTTTCTATAGGGCTCTGACATCATCGTTCTTCTCCATTAGTCTGTATCCACACTGGCTGAGCAACTGTACTTCTCCACCTCTGCCCCAAATTCCCTTTGTTATAAGCAGCCTGGTCCTGTTGTGTGTGTGTGTGTGTGTGTGTGTGTGTGCGTGTGCTACAGAGAGGATCGAGTGGGTTTTGCTCCTCTGCTCACATATATGACTGAGAAGAGCGGGCGGCCCCTCTGCATTTGACACGATGTGAACACTAATAAGGTCCCTGGAGCACAGTGGCCAGTTAGCACAGCCTCCGTCCTCGTCCTGTCTGTCCAGAACTGATCGGCTGCGGACTCGCCGGGACGGGCTACTTTAACATGGGACTAATGGCCAGCTAGAGTTAGGGACGCAGGCCTGAATGTCCTGTAGCCACATTATGGAGGTCACTCACCACTGTAGAGCATCACCTCTGGGCCATGATTAGCCCACTGACCTATAAACAGGCCCCAAACTCCAGCTCACGCTGTTCTGAGACCCTGGAAATACAGTGATGAAATTAATGCCAGAGATTACACGCAGGCCTTCAGCCTCTGCGGACTATCGGCTGCTGTCCCAGGAGACTTCCTGTCCCGTTGTTACTGCAGTAGAGCTGCACGATATGGACAAGATAATAAGACAAAAAAAAAATCATAATAATAATTAAATAAATATTATAATATATAATTAAATATAATTAATATAGCAGCAAAAAAAATAATAATAATAATGATGATAAAATAGCAGCAATAAAAAAATAGATATAATTAGAATAGAAGCAAATATAATAATAATAATGATAATAATAATTATGATGATAATAATAAAATAGCAACAATAATAAAAAATATATGGAATTAAAACAGGAGCAAAAATAATAATAATAATAATTATAAAATTAATAAAGATAATAATAATGATGATATAATAAAAAAATAGCAGCAATAATAAAATATATATAGAATTAAAATAGGAGCAATAATAATAATAATAATAATAATAATAATAATAATAATAAAATAGCAGCAATAATAATATATATATATATAATTAAAATAGGAGCAAACAATAATAATAATAATAAAATTAATAAAGATAATAATAATGAATATTATTTCAATAGTTCAAAGGCAAAATGCCTAAATTAGCCTAAATGATCTCAAAATTACCAATTAAATATGCAATTTAAAAAATATTTTGACCAATAACGTTCCTGGATCAGAGCAGTGCCTCAATTCACCCAATCACTGAGTAAAGCTCAGCAGCCAGAAAAACACGTGATTGGTCCACTTGCCACCTTTGATATCATACGGCTAATAATGTGATAAGTGATGAAAGACTGGCTCCGTCGATAAAAAAGCTAATGGTTCTAACAGGGCTGTTGGGTTCAACCACTTTGTTTTCACACCTTTTCGTGATTTGACCCCTGAAACAATCCATAACAGAGCCAGAGGCCCAACTGCCCCGCTACCCCGCCGCCCCGCCGCCCAGCCGCTGCATGTTCTCCCCTGGAGAACCTCCATAGCAACAAGGGTCCACAAACGGTGTGGACGAGAACGAGAGGATTTAGAACAACTGTGTGTATATATTATGCACATGCTCTTTCACCATATACGATATTGCACTTATTATCCTATATAAACATACTAAACATATGCATCTACTGACTTAATATGGAACATATATATTATATATATGCTACATGATATACACTGTACACTAATAGACTGCATATATATATCAACACTATATATATAGTCATGTGTATGTATCATGTCATATACAGTCAATATATGTATCATATATATGATGTATACACTCATTGACTGTATATGGCATAATATATACACATTAACAGTATATATGATATATATGATCCATTCACATATATATGATATATACATTTAATTTCACTCATGGACTGTATATAATATATATGATACATACACATATTGACTGCATATGACATGATACATACACATATATAGTCATTATGTGTATGTTTTATGTTATATACAGTCAATATAGGTGTCGTATATGATATACACTTACTCAGTACATATATAACATGATATATATATATATGATTATATATGATACATTCATTCTCTGTATATATGATAGGCACTCATTGACATATATACATGCTATATGATATATACTGTACTGTAGAAATGAAAAATATCTACCTATAGGGTCCCACCCGAGTAAATAACGTGCAATTAATCACAATTAACCACCAAACAATGTGATTAATTACGCTTTGTTGTTTTGTTTGACAGCTGTGATACGTTTGAACAAAGAGCCACTAATTAGCATTATGCAAATGACATCACACCACATGGCCATGTTTGGTCAAGCAATTCCTCTCCCAAGGATCCCGGTCTGGTCCAGGAAGTGGAAGCTGCGGCGGATTTACTGTTCTTTTGTGTTCTTTTGGGCGGGAGGTCCCGGTCCCGCCGGGTTTCAGGGATAACGGTTCAATCTGTCGCCGCCGCTAATCAAGGGTTTGGAAAGCGGCTCCTCGGGCCAATCAGCGACCGTAATCAGCGAGCGAGGTGTGGGGTACAAAACAACAACAACAGCAGCAGCAGCAGCATATATATCCATCACGCTTCGCTTCTCCCGGAATGAGCTTCGCCGCCGCGCGAGTCTGGGTAAAGCACTTGCCGGTGTCAGAAACACTTAGTGCAGAGCAGGAGCTTTTACAGTAACCGCGAAACCAGGGGGGATAATTATATCTGCCCACGGCGTAGAGCGCCGCCCCGGTTCTTCACATTCCATTCCCAGCCAAATCACAGGGAGAGACGGGAAGCGGAAGGGAAAGGTGACGTGAAGAGAGAGAGAGAGGTTGAGGGAGAGATGAGAGAGGGAGAGGAAGAGATGGAGAGAGAGAGATGAGAGAGAGTAAGGAAGAGGGGGAGAGAGAGAGGAAGAGACGGAGAGAGAGAGATGAGAGAGGGAGAGAGAGAGGAAAGAGTGAGCGGGAGTGAGAGAGAGTAAGGAAGAGGGGGAGAGAGAGAGGAAGAGACGGAGAGAGAGAGGAAAGAGAAAGAGTGAGCGAGAGAAAGAATGGGAGGGAGAGAGGAGAGAGAGAGAGAGAGAGAGGAAGAGAGGGAGAGAGAAAGAGGAAGAGGAAAGAGAAAGTGAGAGAGATGAGAGAGGGAAAGAGAGAGAGAGAGATGAGAGAGGGAGAGAGAGAGAGATGAGAGAGGGAGAGGAAAGAGAAAGAGTGAGCGAGAGAGAATGGGAGGGAGAGTGGAGGGAGAGAGAGGAAGAGATGTAGGGAGAGAGAGGAAAGAGAAAGAGTGAGCGAGAGAGAGAATGGGAGGGAGAGAGAGAGCGCGAGGGGGAGATGGAAGAGGCCTTGTCTTGACTTTTAAGCCATTATCACAGCACACTAAGCACAGACAAACACACGCGCACACGCATGGCTGCGTAATCACAAACCCCTCCACCCTACACGCATTCCCACTTAATTGGAAATGTCGGATCAATGCTTTCTGATTACCAGGCTTCGCGAGGAGGCTTGTTTCAGCCGTACTGCAGCGCTTTCACTCCAGACTCGTGCGCTTTCCCTCCCGTTCCTTATCGTGTCGAGCGCATCGCAGCTTAAATTTGGCCCATTGGTGTTGGGCATTGATCAAAACATCGTCTACATATAATGGTTTTACAGTATTATTCTGTTATTATCTTGTTTACAGTCCTGGGACTGGAACAGTGGGGGTGGGATGTATGTATCAGTTCTTGAAGCTAATGTGTTAGAAAGCAGGAGCGTAAGAATCCTTGGGGCTTATACTGATGGCTAGACGACTATAAACATTGATCACCATTATCCCATTACAATGGCACATGTAAGGGGGTGGGATGTATTAGGCAGCAATTGTACAGTCAGTTCTTGAAGTTGATGTGTTGGAAGCAGGAGCGTAAGAATCCTAGGGGCTTATACTGATGGTTAGATGACTATAAACATTGATCACCATTATCCCATTACAATGGCACATGTAAGGGGGTGGGATGTATTAGGCAGCTAGTGTACAGTCAGTTCTTGAAGCTAATGTGTTAGAAAGCAGGAGCGTAAGAATCCTTGGGGCTTATACTGATGGCTAGACGACTATAAACATTGATCACCATTATCCCATTACAATGGCACATGTCAGGGAGGTGTGATGTATAAGGCAGCAAGTGTACAGTCAGTTTTTGAAGTTGATGTGCTGGAAGCAGGAGCGTAAGGAGCCGAGGGCCTAATTGTGATGGCTAGACGAGTCAGAGCGTCTCCAAAACGGCAGGTCTTGTGGCAGGTATGCAGTAGCTACCAAAAGCGGCGAACCGGCGACAGGGCCATGGGCACCCAAGATTCAGCGATGCATGTGGGGAGTGACGGCTAACCTGTCAGGTCTGGTCCCACAGACGAGCTACTGTACCACGAATAGCGAAAAGGGGTCAGAACACAAAAGCTAGGCGGACATGCTAATGCTAATTGCCGCAACGATGCTAAATCTGTTTAGTGAGTCGTCCATATATATGTTAGCATGCTAACTGTGTCGCGTGCCCCCCGGAACTAATGACACACGGGTGCAAACAAGAACACGTTGCCTTCGTTTTCCTACAGCTCGAGAAAGGTGAGGATGCGGCGTGAGATTATTCGAAAACGGCGGAAAACAAAACATAACTAATTGAATTATTTCGGCCCGTTTAACCGCGGCCGCACCGAGCGGAACGTCCGTCGTCAGCACCGGCCCACAGCTCGGGAGTTCTCACAGCCTCGCTGGCGTTTTTCGTTTTTTTCTCTCTCCTTTGCTTCCGGAAAAAGCTTCCTCCCAGGCCCCGAGGCGTCGGCGCTCTCAGCCACAGCCTTCGCCCGCTGCCTCTAATCAGCTCCTAATTCATTAAGCCAACAGAGAGAGAGAGAGAGAGAGAGAGAGCGGCTCCGGCAGCTCTGGCCTCCCTCTCCGCCGCTTCCTGTCCAAGTCCAGCGGTTAAATGGACTGGAAGGGCATCACAGAGGCGGCGACGCGAGGCCGAGAGACGCCCCCCCCCCTCCCCTCCCCCGTTTGTTTGTTTGGCACCTCGAAGCCCCTTTTTGATACCCCTTTGATATGCCCGTACCCCGGACCGGCCGTTCCCACGATTGAAGAGGAAAGGCGCTCGACTCGCCTCAGATAAAATGCTCTTTTGATCCGACGATTTTATTTCTTCTTCTTCTTTTTCTTTTTTTTTTTTTGGACCGTCATTTTTCGGCTCTGCCAAACGCCGAGGTTTTTTCCGAGCGCGCTGATAGATCAATAGAGGGAACGTGTCCCAGTTCCGCGGCCGTGGCAGACTGCTCCGAGCGGGGAGATGAAAGGCCCCGTTCGGCTTCTAATTAAACATTATTTTTTAATATCATCACCCTCGTTTTGTGTGTTGAGGAAATTCGAGTCGCGGGGGCTCCTCCTTTTTCACGGTGGGGGGGCGGGGCCGAGGGGGAACGGATCGGATCGATTCGACGTCTGATGGCGCGGACAGCGGCGCTATTACGTCGACGCGGCTATCGGAAGCGGCGCTAACGCCGTAGATCGTGCTATAAATAGAGACGCGGGAGAAACGACGGCGGAGGACGGCCCTGCAGGCCTCGAGCTCGCCTGGAAGCTTCGTCATCTCGCACTACAATCCCATTATGTACCACATCCTTAAAGCAATTGGAGACGGGAGCTCGGCGCGTGCCTTCCAGCCAAGTGCTTCACGAGTGGAGATATTAACTCTGAAAATGGAAGTTTGAGAGGGAATAAGGTGCCCACTTGGGAGCGGATATTGAGGATTAATTTCTCCGCCGCCTTTCCTCCCCTCCCTCCCTTCCTTCCTCCCTCGTCTCACTCCTTACTCTACTTTTTTCCATCTCCCACCCATTTCTCACCAAATCCCTGACATCGCCGGAGCCCTAGGTGAGCTGTCCAGAAGCCCCTCCCCCTTAAATACACACAACCCCCGAGCCGCCAACATCCACCAGAAAACCAACCCGTATTCCGACAAATCCCGCCTGCTCTGCCAGGATTGGTTAGCGCTGTCCCTCTAACTGTGCTTGGATTGGGTGGTAATCCATATTTACAAGCACCAATCGGCTTTCAGCTAGCTGTGTCTGAACGGTAGCTAATCCTGGCGAAGGGGGCGGGCTTTATTTGAATGTAGGTGGGACAATCTCACTCTAGTCAAACTTTATGTGACAAAAAAAAACCTTCTACTACTTTTCGGAGCCCCCCAGGCATGTTGCACCCTGGGCAGCCGCCGGTGTCGCCTATGAGACAGGCCGCCCCTGCTCTACCTTCACTTTTCAAATCATGGCCTCTTCGTATGTAGGGAAGAAACCAGGAGAGGCCACGGGGAAGCTGGGGCTGGGGTATGAAGGGCATCTGGTTTGCTTATGCTTTTATCTCTCGGGTGTTGTTGTTGTCCGGTGTTGACCACAGGAGGATGGTTTCCCCTTCTGAGTCTTGGCTCCTTCCTGGGCTTCTTCTTACAGTTTAGGGAGTTCTTCCTTGTCTTGCTCACTGGGGGCTTGAACCCGTGTTCTGTAAAGCTGCTTTGTGACGAGGTCAGCTGTGAGAGGAGCTATAGAAATAAAACTGACCCGACTTGACTGTCGCTCCGACTTTTAGGGCACCTGAAATCTTCAAATCTTGTGGATGTGGAGGCCAGAGAATGGAGCAAGTAGCCAGTAGATCGTTTTTTTCCCGCTAGAGGCCACTGGTTAAGGGGTTAAAAGGAAGAGATTGTGCGACGTGTCGAAATCACACTGCCGTAATAAAGGAAAGGCAGTGGCCCAGGCCTCGGGCACGGGCCCCGTGCTCTCATCCCGACAGGGAGTCGGCGTTCTGCGTTCATGGCTTAGCAGGGAAAGGCCACGCGGACGCACCCGGAGGACGGCTGATTTTGCACGCCGTGCCACAGGTACACGCCTCTCAGATGTTATGAAATGGGTTTTTCCTCTCCTCCTCCCCCCCCTTTCCCTCCCTCTCCCCCTACCCACACCCCCTCCCCAAACCTTCCACGTCTTAAAAGAAACGGCAGATGTCTCCGTGGCCCTGTGATATGAAAAATTCAATTTAAAAGGATGAGAGAGGGAGAGAGAGAATGGTGCGCGGCCTATTTTCCCTCCACCTCTCCGCGAGATATGAGAAGGATGCTCTATTGGGAAGGGTGGGGGGGGGGTGGGGGGGAGGGTTAGTGCGGGGGCGGGTGGGGGGAAATGATGCCAATCGTGCTGCCGAGAAAATTCCTTCATAATTCAATTCGATTTCCTCCGAATCCCGACGGCGGGCCGCCGTGCCAAGGAGGTGGGGGCGGAGGGGGGTGGGCGAAGATGGAGAGATGGCGGAGACGGAGGGGCGGAGGACGGCGAGGGGCAGATGTGGCGGGACGGTGGGCAAAAGGAGAGGTGGGGAGGGACGAGCGGGGCCAGCGAGGAGGAGGCGAGAGCGAGAGGTGCTCTTCACCCCTCGCCAGGGCCGATGGGCAGTGGACTGAAGTGTGTGAGGTTTGAGGGGTCACCGCGGGGTCATCAGCCGATCCTGTCGCATCTCTCAGCGTTCCTGAGGGGCGCAGCCGGGAGGGATAAGCCTCTGTTAGACGGCTGCTCGGTCTGATAGGGCTTTGCCAGAAAGGGGAACTTTGGATGAGGCGAAGGAGGTGATGTTTGTGAGGGGAGCGTCGCAGGAATCACTCGGATTGATGAAGCATTGGTACTGTTGAAGCAAGCGTAGCGTGAGGAGGATCCTGGGCTAGTGGTATAGTGATACAGCTGGTGAATGAATAATATGGCAAACAATACTTTCAGAAGAGGAAGAGGAACCTTCAGGGCCTTCTAGGCCTGCAGAGAAGGTCTGGATTAGCAACTTTTGAGTGGAACTCTAAGAGGAAATTGTCCCGTTAGATCTTTTTCCTCTGTGGTATCCATAGCTAGGCATGCTCTCCCATTGCTTAGGCCTTCAGGAGCTGGACTGACATACCACCAACATAATTAAGAATCATGTGTTATGGCGTACAGTTGGTGAAGCCAGTTCTGTAAGGGAAAACATCTTCTGGAACTTCTGCATATATCCCTGACTGTGAATACTGAGTTGCAGCTTAACCAGTGGGCTAGTGTCAGGTTGAAAACCTGGCTTTACTGAAGGAGTCCCTCTAGAAATGTAGCGTACAAGCTCACATAATGTCTGTTACAAGCTTCAGAATGGGTAGAATGTGATTATGTGCAATGGCGTTAGCTTAAGGCTAAGAGTCTACAATCTTTGATGTGGGTTTTTAGCTCGTTTTATGATATTTGTGACCTGGACTGAGGGCCAGGCTCAAATAGTAACTGGATTTTCTGTGTATCTACATCAGAACACTCATCTGGAACTGAGTGTGACTGGTGAAGAAGCAAGCACTCACGACATTAGCGTGCTAGTGTGTTGTGTCTGGTGTGGGACACTAGTTTTTCCGATTTTGTGCTTTTGTGATGTTGAAAACGGAAGCAAACGTTAAACTAAGGCCTGCCTTCAGCTCCTGACCCTTCTGTCAATTCACTGTATTGAAGTATTAATTTTAATGTGAATCCTTGGTAAATTTCTTAAACCATCCTGGATCGTGATTGGCCAAGAAGTTCACTGCAAAAAAATTGACTGGGTAAAAAGCTGGGTGCTACAGCGTTTAGTGAAGTTGCCCCACAGCAAGAAGTTCCTATGTTCCCGGGGTTCTTTCAGTGTGCAGGATAAACGTTCATCCTGTGTCTGCATTGGTTTCCACCAGGTTCTCAGGTTTCCTCCCATAGTCCAAAGACATGTACGTCAAGTAGAATGGAGATGCTGCATTGCTCCTAGGTCTAGCAATGGACTGGCCACCTATCCAGGATGTTTCCCTGACTCTCACCCTGTGAGTACTGAGATAGGCTCCCACACCCCCCATGACCCACTCAAAGAATGGTCAAGTCAGTTCTTGAAGTTGATGTGCTGGAAGGAGACAGGATCTGAGCCACTTTGGCAAGGGCCTTATTTGTAAATATCTGCAACACAGCAGGTCTTACGGAGTGTTCCAGATGTGCATTACCTCCCAAAAGTGATCCAAGGAAGGAGAATAGGTGAACCAGCAATACCAGCACCACTCAGCATTAGGCAGGTGGTGTTAATGTTATGGCTGATCGGTGTATGGCGATGCGTTTGTTGGGGCCCCAGAAGGACTTTGGCGGTGAGCGGAACTTGTTTGACTAGAATGAGCCGGATACACTAGCGAGAAGTGTGTTAGGGGGACGACCCGGATCGCGGACGTGCCAGGACAGTCCACTGTTTTTGGCAAGCGGCGCCGAAGCTCTTCCACTGAATATAAAGTGAGGGAAGTGTCCGGCATTCGGGGGCGTTCGAAATACGTTTTGGCTCTTTCCGTCTGTCTTAAGCCGCCGCAGGTTGGCGTCGCGAACCCTCACGTTTACAGTTCATGTGTAATATGACTTAAAGTGCGTGAGAGGGAGAGAGAGAGAGGGAGAGAGAGATGGAGAGAGAGCGAGGGAGAGAGAGAGGAAGAGAGAAAGAGGGAGAGAGAGAGGAAGAGAGAAAGAGGGAGAGAGAGAGAGGGAGAGAGAGAGGGAGAGAGAGAGAGAGGAGGAGGAGAGAGAGATAGGGAGAGGGAGAGCGAGAGAGGGAGAGGGAGAGGGAAAGAGAGGGAAAGAGAGAGGGAGAGGGAGAGAGAGGGAGGGAGAGAGAGGGAGAGAGGGATAGGGAAAGAGAGGGAAGGAGAGAGAGAGAGAAGGAGAGGGAAAGAGCGATGGAGAGGGAGAGAGAGAGAGAAAGAGAGGGAGAGGGAAAGGGAGAGAGAGAGAGAGAGAGAGGGAAAGAGAGAGGGAGAGAGAGAGAGGGAGAGAGAGAGAGAGAGAGAGAGAGAGAGAGAGAGAGAGAGAGAGAGAGAGAGA
>JBBPDA010000037.1:18206289-18218653 GCA_037974385.1 Arnoldichthys spilopterus | reverse complement strand
TGGTGCCCAGGGACTCGAACCTGCGACCTTCAGGTCCCAAAGGCAGCGTCCTCACCACTAGGCCTCCACTGCCCTAGGACTTGCCCCTTGGATCAGAGGGTCGCGTGTTCAAGACAAACTACCGTCCCGCCACACTACTCCCTGCTGATCTATAGGCTATAGCACCTAAGGTGCTAGCTGACCTTTAGTTTCGGGCAGTTGGAAAAAAAAATGGCCTAAATATGGCCTCATAAACCTGAATAAACATTAATATAACAAAAAGGGAAGTCGTACACAATTGCCGGGTGTCACCAAACCCAGTGTCCATTCATTTGAAAGTGACTATTTGTCATTGTGAACACACTCAAGTGCACAACGAGATGTGGCCTCTGCATTTAACTCCTCACACGTGGTCCAAAAATACACTGTTTAGTGGTGCCTGGGCCTGGACCTGGACCTGCAGCCTTCTGTTCATAAGGGCAGGGTCCTAACCACCAGGCCCCACTGCCCATGTACACTGTATAGTGTATATCTGTATCCTGATACTGCGCACAGCCCTTGGGTCATGGTACTGCATGGGTGTCCAGCTCTGGTGCTGGGGGACCAGTGTCCAGCACTAATGAGTGATTGACTCGTTCAAGCGAGGGTCATTCACTTACTTGCCAAGTTTGGTGGATGTGTTTGAATCGGAGGCCCTGTGCCCCCAAACACTGGGGCTGAATACCACTGGAACATTGATTCTTTGATGAGCTAACTTTGTGTCTCTCTCTCTCTCGCTCTCTCTCTCTCTCTCTCTCGCTCACACTCTCTCTCTCTCTCGTTCTTTCTCTCTTGCGTGCTCGCTCTCTCCCTCTCTCTCTTTCTTTCTCCCTCTCTCTCTCTCTTTCACCCTCTTTCTCTTGCTCTCCCTTTCCCTCTCTCACTTTTACTCTCCCTCTCCTTCTCTTTCTCTCTCTCTTTCTCTCGCTCTCCCTTTCCCTCTCTCACTCTCTTTCTCCCTCTCCTTCTCTCTCCCTCTCTCTCGTTCTTTCTCTCTTGCGTGCTCTCTCTCTCCCTCCCTCTCTCTCTCTCTCTCTCTTTCACCCTCTTTCTCTTGCTCTCCCTTTCCCTCTCTCACTTTTACTCTCCCTCTCCTTCTTTCTCCCTCTCCTTCTCTCTCTCTTTCTCTCTCTCTCTCTCGCTTTCTCTCTCTCTCCTTCTCTCTCTCTTTCTTTCTCCCTCTCTCTCTCTCTCTTTCTCCGTCTTTCTCTCGCTCTCCCTTTCTCTCTCTCACGCTCTTTCTCTCTCTCCTTCTCTCTCCCTCGCCTTCTCTCTTTGTCTCTCTCTCTTTCTCCCTCTCTCACTCTCTCGCTCTCCCGTTCCCTCTCTCTCTCTCTCTCTCTCTCTCTCTCTCTCTCTCTCAGGTACAGTCTGACTGTGTGGACAGGCCAGAGTGATGTGCTAAATGTAGAGCATCTATTGCCCTATAGGCAAACTTTCAGCAGGTCTAGGATCTACTACGATCTGCTAGAGTCTCAGCTTTCAGAGTTTAAAGCACTACCGGGCTACACCTGAACGAGCACAAGCGGAACAGGAGACCTGGAGAAGCCGGTGTCCGTAGCAGTGTGGAAGGTGAGGGATTTGTGCCAGATCTGAAATGGCTCAGAACTGGTTCTTCGCCGGATTACCACAGAAGAACCATTTTCGGTGGATGTTTTTGTAAGGAACCTGTTTTGTAAATGACGTGTAAAGAACCTTTTCAAAATGTAGAGAGTGTGAGGGGAAGGCATGTGGACACTGGCAGTGAAAGGCTGTGCTTTAATGTGGCTGTATATGTGACAGTATTGATCATGTATTTGCTTTGCATTTCCATTAACATCGCAATGGTCAAAACATGATGGTTTACACACTCGGTCAGTAGCCGTGGATCAACACCGGTCACAATGGCTTGGTTATCACCCATGAGGACGTGGTCATAGCCTACAGCATTTGGCGCAGGTACGAAGTGAAGACGCGTCAAGAGGATACAACAGTGCAATAAAAAATCTCTAAATAAACTGTAATCTGGCTTCTAGATTTTCTGTATTAGTCACACTTTTCAGATACACTCAGTCTTCCATTTGGAGCGCTAGCCATCATGTTTAGGTTCGTTCATACTACATCGTCTGAATTAAACATTTACGCATCGTTTACACTATGTAACAGAGTTGTGTTTTATTTTTGTTCCTGGTGCAAAGTGTGTTTTCTGTCCCTTCGGCCTAAAATCAATAGTAAATGGCCGTTGTTCCACAAAAACGTCGCTTCTGTGCTCAGGACGATGACATTTTGAAATGTATCTGTTTTCTAGAACATTCTCCATTCACTTTAAACGCTAAGTAGAACTTCCAGAATGTTCTGGAACTGTTGGAACTGTCCAGAAAGTTTCTAGAATTGTCCAGAACTTTTTGTTGAAATTTCTGGAATCTTTTAGAACTTTCTAGAACTTTCTGGGACTGTCCAGAATGAATGGAGCTGTTTTTACTGAGGATTTAGACACAAGCAGTTGAAAAACAACACTTAAGACGCCAGAAACCCAAACTGTGGGTTACTCATGACTGTGTGGACCCAATGTCAGCCAGTGTGAAAATGCACGTAGGAACTTATTGTCCAAAAATCTCCTCAAAGTTGACCAGACGCTTCATCTGGTCCGTTTGCATGGAGTGTCTTCTTAACAGAGTCTTCTTGGACTTCACGTCTCGGGGAAGGCTTGGGGCACAAGGCACGAAATGCCTTGGACCAGGAGCAACGGGTATGTTCCCAGCCACGGCTCCAGTGGCAGTTCCGGGCTTCGCTGTGCCAGAAGAACCAGTGGGATTACTGTGAACTTTAATATCCGGGATGGGTGCATGAGGGTTGAGTGGTGGCAGGTAACCTGGCCGAGTCTGAGAGATGTGATCCAACAGAAGAGCCCCAGAGCCCCTTCGTTCCATCATGGCCGGGCTCCTCCGCTGAACAATGCTCTCTAGGGATTCTCTGGAGCTGGACAGAGTGGAGGATCGGCTGGAGACCAGCTTACGCTTCTCCGTCACCCCGGTCCCCACTCCTCCTGTGGCTGCGGCCTTGCCAAGCTCATCCGAGTGCTGCCGCCCGAACTGAGGGAGCTGGGAGTCCGAGCTGTAGTGGTCCATGCCGGTGTTGCGGCGGCGGACCACGTTTCGCAGGCTAGACACAGCCAGGTTGGGCAGGGAGTCCGGGTCTTTGTCCACGGGAATGGGCTCAGTTGCTGAAGCCTCTCGATGGAGGTTCTGGTGGGAGGAGGAGTGTGGCAGTGAAACACCATCGTAGGACATTTTCCTGCTCAGCCATTTGGCCTCCTTCGCTGGTTCCCTTTCTGACTCGGCTGCTTCTTCCAAGGCTCGTAGTAGACCAGTGGCATCTTTGACATCGAGGCTTTGATGGCGAGCTACAGGAGGTGCTCTTTGAGGCAAGGTACAATGGCTATTGAAGCCAAACGAGAGCTCCTCTTCTGGAGTGATGTCCAAGAGCTCCTCGGTCAGGGAGGAGGCCTTGCTTTGCTGGAGCAACAAGGACGGAGGGATCTTCAGCCAAGGTTCTGAGTGGAGCCTCTGGAGGTGCAGAAGCTTGGCCACACCAGTGGATCTCCGCGGGCTTGGGGCGCGAGTGGGAGATCCCGGCTTTGAACTGGAGGTCGATGTTGTTGGGGTGGGAGTCGCTCCGTGGTTCTCCCTCGGGTTTAGAAGGGTGTTCTCCGATTGGCTTGCAAGGGGTGAGACACGAGGACCACAGAGTTGAATATCAGAGGGCGACATGCAGGCAATGGGGGCGCAATACAAGCGATCCTCTAAGTCCGGCGGAGGAGGGACATTCAGGTACTGTTTGGTCATTTGTCTTCCAGAAGGGAGCTTATCTGTGGTGATGATGATAACCTCCTTGCCTCTGGCTTTACAGGCCTCCAGTAACACTCGTAGGGCTTCTTTGTCTCCAGCGTTAACAGCGTACACAAGCGCAGAGGAACCAGAATGATCCTCCAAACTTGGGTCAGCACCACTAGACAGCAGCTGGGACAGAACCTCCTCTCCAGCCCGCTCCACACAGGCATGCATCAGCGCAGTCTTCCCAGACTTGTCCTGGATGTTGGGGTCAGCGCCATTTTCCAGAAGATACCTGCAGAAACAGTGTCGCAGTTACTACCTGATCAAGAGATGTAGTTCGTACCAAGAGTCGTTCTGAACAGGGTTCTCTGTCTCTAATGCTGGAGTATCCTGCACTGTACTATGCTTGTTTTTACTCGCTGACTCGTTACTTAAGACAATACTATTCAGCAAACACACTATGGACTATGGGCAGTGGAGGCCTAGTGGTTGCCCGTGTGATCAGAGGGTTGCTGGTTCAAATCCCAGCCCCTGTACACTTATTTATATTGGACATCCATGTTTAAACTAGTGTTTTTGGCGCGAGGACGGCGTGTTGTTGTGTAGAGCAGACGGACCAGCGGTGCTGAAAGATGGCGTAGGTGGTGGCGCCCTGTCGCCGCTCTGTTCACACTACACTGTCTGACTGTGATCGGGGTCTCGAGGTCGTGTAGTGTGAACAGTACAGCGATCAGACAGTTTCTTCTCTGACGCGGAGCTAAATTGGGCGAGTTTGGGCAGTCTTTACGTGATGTTAATTTTGGAGGGAAACCATATAGCTCACTGCGTAGCTAGTGAACTAGTTTTTAAGGTCCCACAGCTTGCCGTCTGCTTTCCTACTGACTCCAGCTTCCACCCAGTTCTCCCAGATAAACTACCAGATTATCCCTCGTTTGCATTCCCTTCTCCTTTTACTTGGCCTCAGTGTGGGCGTGGCTTAAATCTGGGCTCTAAACTCCACCCTGGGACGGCAGGGTAAGGCCTACCTGACCATCTTGGGTTTTGGCACGCTCTGGGCGTCCGTGTGGCGAGTCTTGCAGGAGATCATCAGCGGTGTCTCTCCACGCTCGTTACTCTCGTTAATATAAGCCCCGCCCTCCAGGAGCAGGCGCGTCAGTCGCAAGCGGCAAAGATAGACGGCCTTCAGGAGGGAGTTGCCATCGGTCCGCACCTCCACGGAGTCCTCCATGGCTGCGTGTTGTTTCAGAGAGGCGGGTGGCTCTGGGGTTTAGGGCGCCATCAGTAACTGGAGGGCATCTGAGGTCTGGTCAGCTGCCTGCCAAAGAGTGAAGAGGGTCAGGAACATTCGTTATGGAGTCATCGACCAGTGAGAAGGGTCCAGCTGCTATTAAGTCATGCAAAGTGGCTGCTGGCTTTCGTTCCCTGTCACTGCAGACTAGAGTGGTCCTTAAATCAGGACGCTGGCCGTTTCTCCACACTGTGGACACATGCGGGCGAGAAGATGTCTGCTGTGATGGCCATGTAGGTGGCACGTCAAAATGGTGCTTGACAAGAAAGACGCGAGAAAGCCGCCTCGGTTATCTAATCCCATTACATAAGCCTCTTCAGTAGATTCCATCAGTGCAAGGTTGTTGTTTTTTGTCCCTTCCTCCTTCCCTTTGTGTTCGCCAGGTTGAAATCTTTATGCGGAAAAGTTCGAGAAACAGTTCGAGGTGGGCAGAACGCGGGTGAAGCCCTAATCTGCACCGAGCCGTTTCAGGTTGCACCAGACGTGGTTCGACTGCATTTATGAAGAGCGAGAGGGGGGAAAAAAACACGCCGGGTTTATGAAAAGCCTGAAGAACTCCTCCGCCTCTGGCTCCCTGAGTGACGGCATGCCTTTATGTGGCCTATTGTGTGTGTGGCCTTGTTCGCTCATCTCTGAGTGCAGCTCCCGAGTCTGTCACATTTTAGTCGCACAAAGCGAGGGACGGATAGAAACGGGCCGAGGCTTCGTCTGAGGGAAAACGGAAGCGCGTGCAGCTGATGGAGGCGTGTGCGGTCTAATTGGCTTCTGCGTTTGTGAAGTGTTTAGGCCTGAAAATAGAGGCAAGACACAGGCTAATCTGGTCTGAACACTTTCTCTTGGACAAAAACCGCTGTCACTTGTGTTACTAGTGGTTTCAAGCAGCCATGCTCTCGAAGTGTGTTCCATCTTTGACGGGCTTCCTAAATTCTCTCAATCTCTTCAAAGAACATCTAAAAAACCCAAGTCTTCAAAGTGCACTTAGGCGTTTTCTGGGCGGTTTCATAGTTCTTACAACTCTTGGAGGAAGTTCAGTCCAGACTGTAATTCTGTGTGTGACCTGTGGGGGGGGCAGTAATTAGACAGTCCAGACTGTAATTCTGTGTGTGACCTGTGGGGGGGGCAGTAATTAGACAGTCCAGACTGTAATTCTGTGTGTTTACCTGTGAGGGTCAGTAATCAGACAGTCCAGACTGTAATTCTGTGTGTTTACCTGTGAGGGGCCGTAATCTGTGGGCACAATCTGAAGGGGCGGCGCGGCGGGTCTGAAAACGCAGAGAGCCCGACGCTGAGGCGAGGCTGTTTATGCCTGGGCTGGATGTTGTCGTGAGTAGCTGGGTGGGGGGGCCGGGGCGGTGGGGGGGACGTGGAGTGTGTGTAGCTGGGAGATCCAGCGCAGTGGATGTCATCTGTCACAGCACTTCAGCGAGGTGACACACACCCGCGCGTGGCACTTTATTATCGGTGGGAGTAGTTATGGAAATTATAGCCGCGCTTCAAACAAACGCACCATTACTCACGTCGCACCGACTTAAAACATCATATTTTATAGATGGTGGAGTCGCTCGCGGATCCTCCAGGCTGACAGGCGCAAGGCTGATACCGGGGAAGTCGTCCGCGCGGCTGTTGCTGTTCTAGATAACGCGTGTGATGTGGCCTTTGTCGAGTATTGATCTCGGCCTGATACGGAGCAGATATGGCGGCGTGTGTGTGTGTGTGTGTGTGTGTGTGTGTATCTTTAGTGTGGGTGTGAGAGCAAGCTGTGTTTATAAGTGTGTGTGTGTGTGTGTGTGTGTGTGTAAAAGAGAGAATGTGTGTTTTGTCTGTGTGTATGAGTGTGTGTGGGGGGGTGTAAGAGCGAGCTGTGTTTCTTTATGAGTGTGTTTGTGTGTGTGTTTAGGTGTGTGTGTGTGTGTGCTTTGAGGGATGTGAACAAAACCAAGATTAAGTGATCCGGCATGGGGGGCCACAATTAATCAGAGAGAGAGGGAGAGAGAGAGAGAGAGAGAGCGAAAGAGAGAGAGAGACCATGTGGAGGATGGGTAGAGAAAAGGGAGAGAGACAGAAAGAAAAAAGGGATGAAGGTAAGAGAGAGAGAGAGAAAAGGGGGGGGGGATAAGAGAGAGGACATGGTAGAGAGAGAGAGAGAGAGAGAGAGAGAGACAGGAAAGAGAAAAAGACATGGGAAAGAGAAAAACAGAGGGGGAGAGAGGAGGGAGTGAAAGATAATGGAAGGAGAGAGAGAGAGAGAGAGAGAGAGAGAGGTAAAGATAGATGAAGAAAGAAGAGAGACAGATGAGAGTGGTAGAAAGAGAGATGCAGAGAGAAAATGGTAGTGAGGGAAAGAGGAGGAGCGAAGCAGAAAGAGAGAGAGAGAGAGAGAGAGAGAGAGAGAGAGGGAGGAAAGAGTTAAAGAGATAGAGAAAGATAAAAGAGGAAGAGAGTGAGAAGGAGAGGAAGAGAGGAAGGAATGATCGTGATAGACGGAGAGTGTGTGTGTGACCAGGCTCTGCATTCGATAAGGAGCGAAGGGGGTGGGGGTAGGGGGGAGGGGGGAGGGGGAGGGCGGCCCCTCTTCAATAAAACAGATCTGCTGCCTCGAGTCAGGCCAGATCCTCGGCTTGTCATGCTGCGGGCAGGTTTATGCGGCGTGGCGTGTTGATAGGGTATGCAGGCCGCGGCGGCGCCGCTCGCTGTGTGGCTGGTCGATGGGCATTACTCATGCACACGCGCTCGACCACTTCATCACGTATTCCGGAGCGGCGGCGGAGGCGAGGCCTCTTCCTGTTGGCCGGGTTTTCTCTAACGCGATTGCGCATGCAGCCCGGGGAGCGCGGGCCCCCCGACGCCGTCGGCTCTGGGCCTCCGCCAGCGGAGAGCGGGTGCGGCGGCGGCGGAGGAGCGGGCGCAGCACTGTAATGTATTTACTCTGTAATTCGTGTCTCAGCGCGAGGCCATATATCCTGTTTAGGAGTGACACCTCTTCCTCCCCGCGGTCCGGCGCAGAGCCTCCGGCCTGACGGAGTCCGCGCAGCGCCGCGCTGATGGATGGGCTCGTCAACGCTGCTCCCGCTGCAGCACAGCCGCACTCGCGCGCGCGCACAGGGGGCCAGAATCACAGTGCCCGCAGGTGTACCCGCATTTTTGCATGCCAATGGCACACACTTGCACACTCAGGCAGGTCTGACACACACACACACACACACATGGTGCGAGACAACCACACACACCTACGAGCGCCCACGCGTTTGCATTACAGTGGCGCAAATTTACAAACACTTGTTTGCATGTACACACACAGACACACAGACACACACACAGACACACACACAGACACACACACACACAGACACAGACACACACACACACACACAATGAGGCAAATCTGATAGACTTTGACAACAGGAAAATCAGATCTCGAGCCTCAAACACACACACACACACACACACACACACACACACACACCTGCCCACCCACGCAACAATTAATCAAGGATCTGTCAGCGCCGCGAAGGAAAGTGCGTACACGCATCAATCACGCGCTCCTGTTCCGCAATAAAGAGCAGCGGTGCAGACAACCCCCCCGTCGCCATGGCAACGTAGGCGGCCATACCTGCTGGATGAGTTTGGTCCTCGTGCGCGGCGGGAATCCGCGCGAGGCCTTCTCGCAGGGTAACCTCCTCCAGGTTAGTGCTAACGCTAACGTTGCACAGCGCTAATGTGTGCCCCAAGGGACGTCCACGCAAATCCAGTAGGACGAATGACAAATTAGCTTGTGTGTGTGTGTGTGTGTGTGTGTGTG
The DNA here is from genome assembly GCA_037974385.1 of Arnoldichthys spilopterus. Taxonomy (NCBI): domain Eukaryota; kingdom Metazoa; phylum Chordata; class Actinopteri; order Characiformes; family Lepidarchidae; genus Arnoldichthys; species Arnoldichthys spilopterus. Next base: position 18,209,736 of record JBBPDA010000037.1, on the reverse strand, counting down.
TGTGTGTGTGTGTATGTTCTGTTAAAGTTTTATGGTCATTACCTGGGTTGGACATTTTAGGCCCAGAATGTGAAACTCCACTCCAGGAGTTTGCTCCAACTGCCCGGATGCACCGCAGCAGTCAGAGGCTTTCCAGGTAGTGAACCAGGCGGTTGGAGTGAAACCCTGGAGTGGAGTTTTACTGTCTGGCCCTGAAACGTCAAACCCTGGTTCTAACGAAGAGATCCAGGCGGTTGGAGTGAAACCCTGGAGTGGAGTTTTACTGTCTGGCCCTGAAACGCCAAACCCTGGTTCTAACGAAGAGATCCAGGCGGTTGGAGTGAAACCCTGGAGTGGAGTTTTACTGTCTGGCCCTGAAACGCCAAACCCTGGTTCTAACGGAGAGATCCAGGCGGTTGGAGTGAAACCCTGGAGTGGAGTTTTACTGCCTGGACCTGAAAGGCCCTTCCCGGCCTCCCGGAGCTCCGTGGATTCTGACGGTAATTCGTAACAAGCGAGGATCTCCAGCGGCCGCTTGACGAGTCCGTACGGGTACGCGCGCTGCTTACGGTGTGCAAGCGCTGGGATTAGAGTCGAGTCCGGACGAGAGAAGTCAGAAAACCCGCTTCTCAGAAGTTCCCCGGCAACTCGGCGCCTGCGGACTTGTCAAGCTTCTCCGAGATCGTCACGTCCCTCCCTTGTCAGGAGACAGCGCCGCTTGTACATGATTCATGCGTGTGGATTCTGATGTGGCGGTAATTGACGCAGCGGAGAGACCGGGGCGGCGAGCTGCTCGGCAGGATCAGTAGCTGGAAGCAGCCCGTGGAGAATCCTCCTTGGCAAGTCGTCTCCGCGTTCCCGCCCGTCTGCCGGAGCGGGCCCTCCGCAGCCGACGCGACTCCCGGCCCAGGACGGGCGTCTATCATCTCTCGTCAGCCCTCGTCTTCCCGCGTCCTCTTCAAACGGCCGTTGCGCAACCACGTCCCCGGGTTTCCGAGCGAGCTCGCGCGCTGACGAGGACCAGGGAACACCGGCGAAGAAGGAAAAGTTTCCCGCGCTCGGAAGCTGCCGCCGAGTCGGCAGACGGGCCGCTCCCCGGCCGAGGTCGCCCGCGGAAAGTGGACCGAAGACTGATCGCTAGGACGGAGGCCGAGGGGGTCCGCTCGCTCCGCGGAGGTCCGTTCAGGCGGGTCGCCCAGGCCGGATCCTTCATTAGGGCCTCATGAAGCCGCGGGGCCGAGTCTAAGAGGCGTGGAGAGAAGGAGGCCGAGGACACGTAGGGGGGTGAAGAGCTAAAAGGCCCTCGTTCAGACGTCATTCGCTCTGAAGCGCGGGGGTCCGATGAGGAACGCTCGCACCGCACTTCAGTCACTTAGAGCTCATTAAATATTTCCCAGAGTGCACTGGAGGAGCCACGTAGCCGCAGAGAGGAGAGTCTCGGGGCAGGCAAACCTCTTAGGCTGCGTGTCATACGCCACGTTTCCTCACACAGAAAGGCTCTTAAGGACGGACCACAAGCTCCGCGTGTGCTTTTTAGCGAAGGAGGGGGATGAACAGCGATGTCAGACGGAACCTGGGCTAAAATCCGCTCATCTCCAGAGTCATTATGCATGGGCCAATGACTCGAAAGTGGGGAAAATAGATTAATTCTCCGCATTAGCAACACATGCGGTTTGACCAAACTCTAGCATGGTCCCTACCCAGCATGCTAGCACACACTCCGATCAGCCAAAACATTATAACCACTAAAGTGAATAACGTTGACCCCACTCTAGGTATTTCATTATGGGGACACGTCAGTGGGGGGTGGGATATATTAGTCAGCAAGTCGACAGTCAGTTCTTAAAGTTGACGTGTTGGAGGCACGACAAATGAGTGAGGATCCCAGTCCCTTTGACATGGGGGGGAAAAGCGTGATGGCTAGTCAGAGCAGCTTCAAAACGGCGGGTTTCCTGAGATGCGGTGCTTATTACCCACCGACATTGGTCCGACGAAGGAGAACCATCGAAAGTGCCACGGGCGCCCAAGGCCCACTGATGTGCATGGGGAGCAAAGGCTAGCCACTCTGGCTGGATCCCACAGACACACAAAAGAGGCACCACAGTCACATGAGGGGGACCTACTTAGTATAAAGCAGGTGGTTTTAATGTTATGGCTGGTCGGCGAAGGCCTTAAAAGCGGAGATGGACCTGCACGCGGATCTGTGTGTTGTCGACTGGCCTGCAGCGCCCTCACAGGGAAGCGTTCATCGTCCCAACCCAGCATGTGTTTTCCAGAACATGGATCTTCCCAGGTTCCTAGAAATGGCGTCAGAACGAAGCCAAACAAGAGGCGAAGGCGCCCGGCGTCCACGGCACAACGCTGCCTCGCACGAGCCGTGGTTCACAATAACCAGACAGAGCGTCTTGATTCTGTTCGGCTGCCGTTTGACAGGGTGAAGTTAATGAGTTGTCGGCGTCAAACACCGCTCACAGTTCGAGCCCCTAATGAATGCTAGTTCGGCTAATAATGTGCGGATACTGACATTACACGACAAGGAGCTAAGTAATGAACCTTTCCACGAGGCAGAGGGGGGAAAAAACTCTGCATCTTATCTTTTTATCAGTGTCAAGTGCCTTCCCACATTTCTCCGCTCAGTTTTTTTTTTTACGCCGAGCTGAGTCCGTTGACGCCGTCGGGTCTGGGCGTTTGTTTTTAAAGGCGAACGGCTTCTGGACGCGCGTCCAGTCTGCAAATCCCAACCGGACGCGTTTGTTCCAACGTCACGTTCGATGTGACGCTCTGGCTTTCGAGTTTGGGTCGAGAGCAACTATCTACATCCACATTTTATGAATATTCTTCAACTATTGGTGCCGTCCCGAAGCCGTGGGCGGGACGACGTAGCCGCCATTCGAGGAGTCTGCGAAAGCTGATCTGATGTGTGACGCGACGCCTTAAGGGTTCTGAGGCTTTCAGCAGTGGCTCCCACACCTCACAAACACACCAGCACACACACAAACGGTAAGCTGGTAAAAACTGAATGGTACTGACTACCTGTCAAAACCCACGTTGGTGTTTTGGGGATTTTTCCTGACTTTTCCGCCCGACTTCAGCGTTCCATCCTCTGGCTAGAACGCCCCAGTCACGCCATGCCACCCACACCAGCAAGGGTCACGTGAAGTGCCTTCACGTCCATTGCATTGGTCTTTATCGCTACCCAGCGCTGACCGAAGGAGGATGGGTTCCTAAGGAGGCTTTTTCCTTGTCCTTCGCCATTGGCTTGGCCATTAGCGGCTCAGGCCCAGAGTCTGCACATGCACATTTACAGCTGCAGCACCTGGCAGATGCTCTTACCCAGAGCAGCGTACACAGTGCTTTCTACTCTACAGGGAAAACCTGTTACACCAGTAACTGGGCAGTGGAGGCCTAGTGGTCAGGACGCTGCCTTTGAGACCTGAAGGTCGCAGGTTCGAGTCCCTGGGCACCACT
>JBBPDA010000037.1:18161538-18175814 GCA_037974385.1 Arnoldichthys spilopterus | reverse complement strand
TCATGTAGCACCATGGTCCTGGAGGAACGTTGTTTCGTTTCACTGTGTACTGTGTGAACTGTATATGGTTGAAATGAAAATAAACGCCTACTTGACTTGACTTGAGTAGGAGGAAAATGTCTCATAGCTCTAGTCACATGGCTCTAAAACAAAGAAGAACGTTGACTCCAAACATGTCTTTGTTAATTGACAGCTGGCATCAGTAGAAAATTGTGTAAATGTACTTTTCAGTGATCAAATAGTGATCCAGCTACAATTTTTTGAAAAAAAAAAGAAGCATAGTTTTCTGATCAGACCAAGACTGATTGATTCAATGGCCTGCTGTACTGGAATTGACCCTTCATGCCCTTCATCCAACAGACCCCACATGCATCATACATTTACAATCAAGTTAGGCCTCTTAATAGATCACTCATGCAATCGATGCAACAACGCACAAATAAATGTCCAATTACTTTTAGTTAAATTTTGGCAACATGTATATGTGCATACATTCTGTCAGTGCAAAGACAGTTGTTGCTTTTTGTGCAGTAGGGCAAATCAAGGTAAAGTCATTAATAAGTCACTTTATGTGTGTGTGTGTGTTTAAAATACACAAATGCTCCATAGTTGTATCTTTCATTTTTATTGTAAAATAAACCTCTGCTATTTGAATCCACCAGCTGTGCTTACTGAAGCGACTCATTGCATCAAGTTCCCTTTTCTAGTTTATTAGCAGCTGATTTAGCACTTTAAACGGATATATGGTCACTCAAACGCTCTTTACGGTAAGCAGGCTGGCCTCATCACCCATCCCCCACCACCAAAAACATATATAAAAAAGAAAGTAAATGCTGGATTTGCAGAAGATAAATGTTTTTCATTGCTTTTTGACATCCATATGTGTGTCCACTCTATTCCACTAGAGGGAGGGTTTAAGGTCAAACAAACAGCTTTTGGGAAGTCCCTTGCATTCTTGCCTGACTGTAAACTGGACTAAGGTTAGTAGACTTCCTCTCATGGCTCTGATGAGAGAAGCCCAGTGTTGACCAACATGGACAGTTTCTCTTTGCTTCAGAGCTGGGAACGAATGCAAGTTTTCACACCAGGGGAATTTAGGCTCTTTGTCCTAATTTCAGAATTAACAATAAATTACCAAGGTTATAAATATCAAAAGTCCCCTATAGATTATCTACAGATGCCTAAAAAGTGTGAACAAACTATTAGATGAAACCATGGCCAGACCTATGGGTAGAAATTTTTTTTAGCATTGCCCACCCAAATGACTGACTGTTTTTCTGGCCCAGAAACATGTGCATAACTGTAAGAGTAGTTACACCCATTTGGAATACTGTAAGCCAATCACTTTTTCTGTGACAGTTCTACAGTGTATGGATCGAAGGTAGATTATAGCAAGATGTTTCTTATATATATAAATGTATATATATTTTTTTCAAATTTAAATATTGTATTAGAAATCAGTGTGTTTTTCTGATTTTTTTTTTACTGTTATTGGGTTTGCGTTGTGTGGTATAAGGAATGTTTCTGGTTTAGCATTGTTTAGGATAGGCTACTTAGCTAGCTACCCAATTCACATAGCTAGTAAGCTACCACTAACTTAAAGGCTACACATTTTTGAAATCATTTTTACAATTAACAATAGATTACTAAGGCTATAAATATAATTAACTTGTTGGACACTGTGTCACAAACACCCAGCTTATAAGCATTGGTAAAATTGGGGGTACACTCTAGTTCATCAGGCACAGGTGTATTTACACTGAGAACACTGGGGATATCAAGTCAAGTCAAGTCAGCTTTTATTGTTAACAGTTCACACAGTACACAGTGAAATAAAATAACGTTCCTCCAGGACCGCAGTGCTACCTGAAACACAGGACCACAAATACTACTGACAACATAAAGTGCATTGTGTGCAAAAATGTGCAAACATTGCAGGACAGTGCAAAGACAGACAGGTACAAATGAAGCCAGTGCAGCAGCGACTAGAGCACAGTTATGGTTCAACAAGGTGCAAAGTAGCAGGATCCGCAAAGATGCAATAATGTGATGTAAACAATGACACAGGGAGCAGGAAGAATGCATAGTAGCATAAAGTTAAATATCAGTTTTAAATGTAAAGTTTAGGACTAGTTAAGTGAGTGAGTGAGTGTATGTGTTTGTGTGTGTGTGTGTGTGTGTGTGTGTGTGTATGTGGACAGTCCTTGAGTGTTGAAAAATCTTATTGCCTGAGGGGTGAAACTATTGCACATTCTGGTAGTGAAGGCCCAAATGCTTCGGTACCTTCTTCCAGACGGCAGGAGGGAGAACTGTTTTTGTGAGGTGTGTGTTGGGTCATTCACAATGCTGGCGATTTTTGCGGATGCAGCGTGTGGTGTAAATGTCTGTGATGGAGGGGAAAGAGACTCAGATGATCTTTTCAGTTGACCTCACTATCTGCTGCAAGGCCTGGTGTTACATGACTGTGCAATTCCCAAATCTGACAGTGATGCAGCTACTCAGGCTGCTCTTAATGGTCCCTCTGCAGAAGGTGGTGAGGATAGGTGGTGGAAGGGCTTTTCACCCATCATAAATTTATAACTACATATGTTAATTCCACTCAGCCCCGTGAACCCCCTCACTTCAGTTATGTGTGAGAAACTGAGCATTTCACAGCTATGTGCTTGCTTATTGTTACTTCTTTACATTGTTTGCCTGCTTTAAGTCTGATTTCTCAATTCCCTCAGTACAATTCCTTAAAGAGAGTTTCACATTTTTTAAAACAGCTGAAACACTCAATTAACACTATTGTTCTGCTAAACAATGTGCTTTGATTCGAAAAGTCCCTAAACTACATTTGAATGCGTCCGTAAACACTCTTCAAAACTGTCCATTGTACAGCTCTGCTGCAAAAATAACTGTTAATATGTCAAGTCAAGTCAATCAAGCTAGGAAAAACACACCTGGTCAAGTAACATGTTCTGCTGGTTTAAACTGTTCAAGTAATATGTTATGCTGATGGCATGTAGAGCTCTATTTTGATCATCTAACGCAAAGTGTAAAGAGCAAAGCTCAACATTTATGGGCATGTCCAAACCCATTTTGCTATTTTGACAGCAGAGAAATCAAACTTTGTGCCAGCACATGGCGCAAAAAGGTTGCCCTACCTGTCCTAATTGTTCAGAATTGTGTTTTGGACTTAACATGCAATAAATCAATTAGAATGACTTGTCTCCGCACCTTTCAAAGACATGGGCCCACAAGCTATGGTGGATTGCTATTATAATGGCAAGTTTACTAGGCAAACCAAGTTTTTTAGCGAGGAAAAGAACCTGTTTTGGGGCAAAGTGAATGTGTGTGTGCATATCATTTATGGCAAAAAAAACATTAATAAAATAAAATTACAGAACAATTTGTATACTTTGAGCATGCAGCTACATCTATAACGAGTGTCATGCACCCACATGTGACTAAAACTTGCTGCTTAAATATGGTGTATTAATATTTCACTGACTGTAGATGTGACTGTTGATTAATATAATCAGCTAGATTATTTATTTCAAATTGTTACAATTTGTGTTTGGTTGGCTGCTACAAAATATGCAGATGGAAATATGATAACAGTTCAGTGCATGGTTTTGAGGTTTAGGATAGGCTACTTAGCTAGCTGGTCAATTCTTGTAGCTAGTTAGTTATTGCTAGTTTGAAAGAGTGCATTTTAGACATGTAAATTATGTATTGGTGAATAAACATTGCCCACACCCATACCCCTGGCTAACTGGGGGAATCTAGACCCACTAGATAATTTTTTTTTCTCAATTTTCCAATCACACTATACCACTAACAGTGTGAGGTTAAAGGTGACCCCACCCCATTGTGTTTTTAAACAAAGGGTGTAGAGCTAAAAAAAAAAAAAAAAAGTATTAAAGAATAGTCTGGGTGCAGAATGTAAATGTGTAAAGGTTTCCAAACACACTGCTCACTCTCCAATCCATGTAAAGATTCTAAACCACAAGAATAGCCTAATTTGAATGAAATTGTGGAGGCCTAGTGGTAAGGACCTTGCCCTTGTGAACTAAAGGTCACAGGTTCAAGTTCTGGCCTGGGCACCACTGAGGAATCCTTGAGCAAGGTGCCATTCTGCTACACTGCTCCCCAGGCACTGTTTATAGTTGCCCACTGCTCCATGTGTGCATGTGTAATGGGTAAAATGCAGAGGTCACATTTTGTTGTAGTGCTTTTTTGTTGAGTGTGTTTACAATGACAAATAGTAACTTTAATTTCAGTTCACTTCAGTTAAGTCTTAATGAACTTATAAAAGCATGGAAATAAGGTAGTTGAGTCATAGCCACAACTTAAAAAGGCATAGGAATGAGACAGTTAATTCATAATTTCCTTATATTTAAGTCATTACCACAACTTTACCGCAACTTAGAAAGGCATGACAATGAGATAGCTGAGCTGTAACTGCACCTTGGAAAAGCATGGGAACAAGATAGTTGAGTCACACTAGCTAGTCCCCATACCACCACATTACTTTAAAAAGTAATAAATAATGTAATGTCATTACATTTTAGAGAAATCAATAGTTACTACCCCAACACTAGTAGTTCTCTCCATTCATGTACACTGCAGACTTTTTAATTAAGAACTGAATAGAAGTGAGGCAACATTGTGAATATATGCATTTGAATCCCTTTGTTCACTGAAATGTAAATATTGCACTATTCCTGTTCATATGTTAGAACCAGATTTGGGACAACTTAGGAATTTGTATTTGGTTTACCTTTGAATTATGTTTGAGTTGTTATAGAGGGTTCCTTAAAAAAGTACCCTTCAGAATTTACCCTGTTGAATGTACTTCCTCCTCTTCACATAATGTGGTTTGACTGCTTTATTTGAAGGCCCAAAGCAGCTGAATAGTAAGACTGTGGCAGAGTTGTTGATTCCCTCCTCTAGGCCCAAGCCAGAAAGTTTGGGTTGTCATTAGGTTACTGTGGTGCTGCAATCATGACTCACTATGTTTCTTTAAATATTACATTATTTAGAGTGATTTATTGTTGTACATTTGGACATTTTAACTGTACATTAATTCAGATGTACATGTAGTAAGTGTTGCATTTCTAAAGCAGCTGATTTAAAAACTCTTTATGTTTTGGCTCCAAAAAATCCCTAAAGTAAGACACCAGTTAATTTTGGTCTGTACACACTTGGTTAGTACAGGTCTGTTGCTGCTTTTTGTTTGATTTTTGGAGAGAATTTTCTGTTATGTTAACTTGATAGCGCCAGGTCCTGGGCTTGATTCCCAGCCTAGGTGGTCAGGGTCTTTTCTGTGTGGTGTGAATGTTTTCCCCCTTTTCTCCAGTTTCCTCCCACAGTCCAAAAAGACATGTATGTTTAATTGGTTGGAGATGTTAAATTGCCCCTGCCATGGAGTGGTGAGCTCTAATGTTTTTTTGCACAGTAAGAACACATTGATAATTTTACTGTGATTTTAGATCTGCAGAACAGCTTCATGTTGTAAAAATGTTAAGACATGAGGGCAGTAGCAATCAAGACCACTTCTTACATCTTAATGTATGAGTGTACCAGATATTTTCCATCTCTACAGCATTTTTACCTTAACACTCCTCCCCTGCACCTTACACACAGACCATCTAAAAGTGTAACTGCAGTTTGCACTGCTGAGCTGTAATTTCCTTTTGCATATGATTGAGCTGTGTGCTGACAGTCTGCTGACATTTAAACACTAAACAACTGATTCCTTGTTGATGTAGATGTGCTTCACTGAACTGAACCCTGACCTTTTACTCTCTGAAGGAAATGCTTATTTCTCACATCAGATCTTCCTGTCAAGCAAAAATGCATTTCTAGGAAGTGTGAGTGGGATGGACAGAAAGTAAAAGTATGTGACAAGACCAGCACTGCACAGCACTATAACATTCTCGCAATTCTACAATTGCCTCAAACTCTAAGGGTCTCTGTCGTACACCCCACTGCATCCTAGCCTTAATTTTCTTAATATAATAGTTATGTAACTTGCAGGTTATTTTGTAGTACTTTATTTATATTAGTTCCTGAGTCATTTATTGCAATTTTAAAGTAATTTATAGTAGTTACTGAATAATTTACAGCAATTAATAAATTATTTATAGCAGTTACTGAATATTTTTGTAGCAGTTACTGAATAATTTACAGTAGTCACTGAATCATTTATAACTGTTACTGAATAATTAATAGCAGTTACTATACTATTTTAACAGTTATGAAGTAACTGATAGTAGTTAATAATTATATATTAATAATATATTAAAAATATAAAAAATAATTTAAAGCAATTACTGAATAATTTGTAGCAGTTATTGAGTAACTGATAATAGTTACTGAATATTTTATAGCAGTTACCCAGTAAATTACAGTGCCCTCCATAATTATTGACACCCCTGGTAAAGATGTGTTAAAAGCTTTAAAATAAATGTAACCTTCAACTCAAGCAAATTTTAAGGGGGAAATTTTTTTTTTTCCTAAAATGACCTGTTACACAATTATTGGCCCCCTGATGTTAATACTTTACACGACCCCCTTTTGCCAACAGAACAGCACCTAATCTTTTCCTATAATGTTTCACAAGATGGGAGAATACAGAAAGAGGGATCTTCAACCATTCCTCTTTGCACAGTCTCTCTAAATCATCCAGCGACCTGGGTCCTCTCCCCTGCACTCTCCTCTTCAGCTCACTCCACAGGTTTTCAATGGGGTTGAGGTCTGGGGACTGAGATGGCTATGGGAGGAGCTTGATTCTGTGTCTGGTGAACCATGTCTGTGTAGATTTGGCCACATGTTTAGGGTCATTATCTTGCTGAAAGACCCAGCGATGACCCATCTTCAGCTTTCTGGCAGAGGCCACCAAATTTTGATTTAAAATGTCCTGGTATTTCAAAGCATTCATGGTGCTCTGCACCCTAACAAGGTTCCCAGGGCCTCTGGAAGAGAAACAGGCCCACAGCATCACCGATCCTCCCCCATACTTCACAGTTGGCATTAGGGGGGTTTTCTGCATACTCATCTTTTGTTTTCCGCCAGACTCACTTAGAGTGTTTGTTTCCAAAAACCTCTATCTTGGTCTCATCTGACCAAAGCACACGCTCTCAGTTGAAGCCCCAGTATCACTTAGCGAACTCCAGACGTTTGCGTTTATGATTGTGAGTGAAAAGGTTTTTTCCGTGTTTGCCTCCCAAACAGCTTGTTGGCATGTAGACAGTGCCTGATGGTTGTTTTGGAGACTTTCTGACCCCAACATGCTACCATTTGTTGCAATTCTTTAACAGTGAACTTTGGAGAACTTTTTATTTCTCTTACCATCCTCTTCACTGTGCGTGGTTGCAAAATAATCTTGCGTCCATGTCCAGGCTTGTTTACCACTGTTCCAGTTGTTTTAAACTTCTTAATGATTCCTCTGACAGTAAATATGGGCAGGTGCAGGCGAGTGGCTATTTTGGCTATTGACTTGTGAAGGTTGACACACATCTGCCTTACTTGAATGGTGTGTTCCTTTGTCTTTCCCATGTTGAAGAGTGAATAAGAGAAATGGCCTCTGTGTCACGTCATATTTATACCACAGGGAAACAAGAAGTGATGGATTACTAATTAAATGTTCCTAGATACTCTGATCAACTTTGTAAACTACTGTAGAAATGACAGAAATACTTCAATTACATTTATTTCCTAGGAATTGTTAGGGGTGCCAATAATTGTGCAACAGGTGATTTTAGGAAAAATAATTATTTCTTAGTCAGGGATTTTGTTCTCTTAAAATTCACTTGAGTTAAAGGTTACATTTTACAATTTACAATTTTCAGTGTGAGAGTATGCTTCTACAATAAAAACTGAATTTATTTTAAGGCTTTTAACACATCTTTACCAGGGGTGCCAGTAATTATGGAAGGCACTGTATAGTAATTACTGAATAAGTTATAGTAGTAATAAATAATTCATAAGAATCTCTACAAATAAATGATGGAAGTTGCTGAATAATACGTAGTAGTTCTTGAGTAACTGATAATAGTGTTTGAGTAGGTTTTAGAAAATAGTAAATCATTTGTAGTAGTTTAAAACAATTACAGAGAAATGTTTAGTAGTTAATGGTTAATAATTATTTCTGAATTATTATTATTATTATACTGATATATTACTTGTTAACTTAAACACTCAATTAAAAGTATAGATTTTAATGAAAATTGTCAAATGTGAAAAGACTTCAGTTACATTCAAACATTTAAAAGAAATACAGTTTAAAAAAGTATAACTATAGTATATACTCATCTGATTCATATTACTCCCCAAATATTACAAAAAATAATGAATAATTCAACACAATGGTTTTACACAGATGGTCATAAGGAAAGTATCATTCTACACAGTTCAGTATTCTCATCATCACCTCTTACAACTGACACTGAACAGCGCAGTAAGACAAAAAGGCATTCTTGGACATTCCTCCTAATCTTGACAGCTTTTCTGTCACATTTACGCCTGGCAGTGGTTGAGCAATTATAGAGATATTAAAGTAACTTAGCACCAACTTAACACATTAGCCCAGTTATTGAAATGACCAAAACAGTTTTGAGGTCTTCATTTCAGTTGCGTATGACCTTTTATTTCTGTATGTCTATCTCCTCCTCTCTGTCTCTGAGCTCCAGATCTGGACTATCCCAGACCTCTATCTATCTGTCTGTCTGTCTGTCAGTCAGTCAGTCAGTCAGTCAGTCAGTCAGTCTGTCTGTCTGTCTGTCTGTCCGTTATGGTGATTTAATCACATGTGCACATTCCATTATTTACATTTTATTTATGTATTTGTTCATGAGTGCAGTAAACTGTGCCGACTAAGCCACATGCTGTGGGGTTGCGTATACCCACAGCTGTATGTGGGTATCTGTTGCATTGATGCATTGCTGTAACATGTGCTATCAACTCCCAAAACAGTTATAAACAGTTATAAACACTCTGTGTCCTTACACAATACGTGTTGTTTTGTACCATGTCATTTTTTGGACGTGGGAAATAAGAGGACATCATCTGGACTGTAAGAGCATCTGAGAGTTCAGGTCTCTGCTAGGTGCATGTGGAGCTGCAGGGTTTTTGTGACAGTTTCCCCCAGAATGCCGTGCTCTCCTGGCTGAGCTGTGATCAGCACCCTGCAGGTGCTTCTGTCCTTTAGGAACTGAATGAGAGACTCATCCATGTCTCTGTCCCCTTCTTTATAGCTGTCCAGAATAAGGAGGCAGTCTGTGTTGCCCAGCAGGATTTCTTTGAGGTTTACTGTCTCCAGCCCAGCTTCATTTAGTATCTTTGATCCCACAACTTGGAAAAAGTCGCCTGCCACTCCCTTGAAATGCACTAGAATTACCAGTCGGATCTTGTTGATGCTAAAAGGGTCAGAGTCTAAGTTGTTAGCCCATGAAAAAGCCAGCATTCGTGCTAAAGTAGATTTGCCACTCCCTGCTTTCCCTTGCAAAAGTACGGTTTCACCTCTGTCTGGAATGATGGACTGGATTTCCTGTTGTTGGTTTTCCCTGCAAGAGAAAGAGAAAATCAGCTAAAAGGAAGTGTGTGTTCAAATTGGCTTAAGTCCTTATGCTTAACAATTTTTCCTGCTTCCAGAACAACTGACTGTTCACTTGCTAACTATATCCCACCCCCTTGACAGGCCCCATTGTAATCGTCATGTAGCCTTATGAATGCTGCCTTCCTGCACAGTTTTACCGAACGCAAGCACTTTATGCAACATGATATTTTCATACAAAGATTATCAGTGTTTCATTGGAGAGATTTTCTGAACATGTATGCCTCCCACGGAGTGTGAAAGCAGCAACTTTTTGAAAAACAACATAAAATGTTTCCATAAGAAAAAAAGGCTTATGTTTTGAGCATGGCTTCAGAGGCTTATTTTACTACCTCTGTGCTGTCAGTGGCTTTTAAATAATGAGAAGTACAAAAAGTACACAGATGACATACTTTTGATGCAAATACACAGAATTAACTGATGATGGATGCGATGTTGAGGGGGTTAATCACACCTGACAGACACAGGAGCAGTTTCTTCTCTCAGGCAATCACCCTCATAAACAGCTAAACAGAACAGCTCCCATTATCTCCCCATTTAATCTCCACATTCCCTGTGTAATACACTTTGTTTTGTATTTGCACTGTCTGTGTTCTTATGTATTAACTGTAGAGAGAGAAATTCCCTGTGTGTGTGAACATACTTATCCAATAACACGACTCTGTTTCTGACTCTGACTCTTATTCACGTACGTCTCTATTTCAATGTCTGACGGCTTTCTGTACAAATTCCAAAATCCCCCAACCCCTATTAACAAGTCAGCAGTGTGAGATGTTAAGATGTGTTGACTCAGCCATTACTAAGCCCTCCATTTCTCCTTTTCTGAGCAATGATTTGTCTCATTTGTTTAGATGTTGATGGATCACGGTCATACAACGTGACTGTCTTTATGATTCAGTAAAAATAACAACAGTATGCGGCACTTTATTTCCATGTAGGTCCAGACTGCATTGTTCCAGACAGCCTTTTCATAACCACATGACTTTTTAGAAAATGCCAGTTGTGCATTTGCTGAGACTCATGACTGACTGTACAGCAGTTCCAGAAGGCCATTCACCTGCTGTCTTGCTTGTTTTAGCATTATTGGGTTTTCATGTGAGCTGCATTAGGTCTGATTTCAGAAGATGGAGAATTATTTGCATTACTTTCTTAACAGCTTTGAGACATTTCCATGTATTTAGAACAGAACAAAAAACCCATCCACTTTTAATCCACTTAACCCATCACCCATAACATTAACAGCACTGACAGGTGAAGTGAATTACATTGACTGTCTAGTTATTTCTTTGCAATGCCAACTGTCAGGGGGTGGGACATATTAGACAGTCAATTCTTTAAGTCTATGTGCTGGAAACAGGAAAAATGGGCCAGTGTAAGGATCTGAGCCATGTTGACAAAGGCCTTATTGTGATGGCTAGGCGACTGAGTCAGATCATCTCCAATAGCAGGTCTTAGGCAGTGTTCCAGGTGTCCAAGGACACTGTGCAACCCAATGAAATGGCCTCTTGTCTTCAAAGTAGGAATGACTGTCTAAGCGACAAAACCTCAGACCAGAGTAAGAAGTCTGAAAATGCTTTTTTTTTCTTTTTTTGGAGTGTAATGGCTTTAATTTACATTATACAAACTCTCCTTTCAACCATTTCACAGAACGGATGTCTGAGTCAACAGGTTTTGTTCAGCAAAATGCCTTTAAAAATGCCTTCTATGATAAACAGCGCTGTGATAAACTGATAAACACTGGAACATTTCTATATAATCCACCATACAATGGAACGACTGAGACTCGCTTATTTTGTATGTGTTTCAGTACCATGTGGGTGTTTTGGGCTTTCTGATTGACATACACCAATGACAGCGAGATGCACAGGCATTTACCCACACAGTTAAAACCAAACTGCTCACTACGTGAGTTTCCTAAGATTAAACCACTTTCATTTTACTGATAGCACCTAAAACAGGCATCACCTTTTGGTTGGCATGCTTCCGTCTCCAAAACGAAACTCCCCACCCCCGCCCCCACCTTTGCTATGCTACAGAGATGAAAGGGTCATACCCGCAGAGAATGCAGTGCTGGAGCGCAAACTCACTCATCTCTGTTTTTGTGTCGAGCTCAGCATATCTCCGTCTTAACACCTCCCTCAGATTCTCTGCACTTCCCCTGCATACTGGAAAAAAGCACACGTGTTACTCACACACATGCTAGGGAAAAATATCACAAAATGTCAATGAGGTTAAACAACGGAAGCATATATTAACGCAAGCAATTTGACACATTTCTAGCCGATATACACATGAGTCCGCGTCTATGTTTTCTTCTGTATGAAGTGAAAAGTAATGAGAGGTTGGCTTCTGTAAGGGATATGAGTTCCGTACAATGATGAGCCATAACATTAACACCACCTGCCTAATATTGAGTAGGTCAACCTAAACAACTTTGATGCTGAAACAGCTCTGACTGTGGTGCACTGTGTGTTCTGACCCCTTTCTATCAGAGACAGCATCACTTTTTAAACTACAGTAGCTCTTCTGTGGGATCAGACCAGACAGGCCAGCCTTTACTCCCCACATGCCTCAGCGAGCCTCAGGTGCCCATGTTGTACCCTGTTGCTGATTCACCAGTTGTCCTTACTTGGATCACTTTTGGTAGATACTAACTACTGCACACCTGGAACACAAGATCTGCTGTTTTGGAGATGCTCTAAATCAGTCGTCTAGTCATCATAACAAGGCCCTTGTTACAGAGGCTCTGATCCTTAAACTTTCCCATTTTCCCCTTTTAGCAGCAGAACTGTTCACTTGCTCCCTAATATATCACACCCTTATGACAGGTGCCATTGTAATGAAATAACTACATAGTCAATGTTATTCACTTTATCTGTCAGTGTTGTTAATCACTCTAACACATTGCCACAAGCAGCTTAGTGCTTTGGTAAAAAGCATAAAATATGCCTACATTTTCAGCAGGTAAGACATAATGTATAATAAATAATCAGTAAACAGTTCTATAGTTTGTTCTGGATACATTGCTGTTGCCAAGAAACAATAAACTGCTAAAGGAGGACAAAATGTTTGGCTGCCCCTCAGCATTATTGTACAGTCATTGTAAATTTTGAACAACGAAAATATCATAATACAGCAGTTTTAAATGCAGAAACCTTCACCTTATATGTCATTTTTGCTCACTAAGTTACCAGGGTGGCCATAATGCAAATGTATTTTTTTGTTGGTTTAAAACTATTTAAGGCATCTTTTCAAAAGCATACACATCTGATATGTGTAACACATTCATGTGACATCATCTGTTCTTTTATACTGCAGTTTTACAGCAGATTATTCAGTAAGCACTTTGTGAGGAATGTGTCAGAGGCTCAAGTTTTAATCCCAAAATCAAAAAATTAGAATCCAAAAAAATGAGCCAAAAAAACAAGGGAACAAATCAGAGAAAGGTGAAGCAATGCTCAGTAAGTCTGCCATGCAAAACAATTGCTCATAACATTACTCTGGAACTTCCAGCTTAAATAGCTAATATTCAGGGGATGCCGTTGTCTCCTCCTGGGCTCAGCAATGCAGATCCTGATTCCGGAACCTAACACACTTACGTTCAAAGCCTAATACTGAATATGAATAGAAGAGCTATGTTTAATCTTTGAGGCTAGGTGTTAACAAAATAAGTTGTCCCCCAATTTACTAAAATAAATAAAGCTGTTTTTTTTTACAAAGTTTTATGAAATGTAATGCTTTATAGTAAATAAAGAATATGTTTTTCTACTGCATATTGTTAATATCCACATAAACCCAGAAAGCAGGCATTTGTTGGCCCAGCGTTGGTATTGGCTGGCAGTGTCGGATGTACAAATTCCACCACTCAACCACTATCACATCCACTCAGACGCCCATCTGAGTATGAACTGATCGGCTTGTGGCCTAGTGCAGCAGTTGTGTTGGAAGGGGAAATTCCATCGGTAAACCACTGTCACATTCATGTCAGTATGATTTTAAACTGATATTAAATTGAGTTGTGATAAATGTCAGCAGCATAGTCACAATCACTAATGAGCAGTTGTCCAGACATTGGTTCAACATCAAGAAAGATACTGTCAGCAAGTTTCATCACTTCTTGACTCACCAACATCCTCTAGTTCCAGTAAACTTTGTATCACTATGTTTTTACATTAGTTGCCCTTTATATTGTTTTAATATATTTACATTAACTTTCTTTAAAAGTTAAAACTGTTTGGAGATATCTGATTTTGTCCTGACAGCAACAAAGTGTTGGGCAGTGGTAGTCTGGTAATTAGGGAACTGCCCATGTGCTCGGAAGGTACCACTAAGGTAACCTTGAGAAAGGTACCATCCCACTACACTGCTTACATTTACATTTATTCATTTGGCTGACGCTTTTATCCAAAGTGACTTCCAGGACAGGGGAAACAATCAAGCGTTCGCATTGCATAGATCAACACTGAGAGTGGTGCCACACGGAAAACCAACGCATTGCTCGTGGTTGTAAAATAAATAACAGATGCAATTTCTTTAGTACATACATACGCCAAGTGCTTATACAACTACAGAGGACAACTACTGCAATAGATAAACAGGCCAAGATCCTAAACTACTGCAATAAATAAACACGCCAAGATCCTAAACTACTGCAATAAATAAACACGCCAAGATC